>CM032059.1:49076586-49505174 GCA_018831715.1 Matsumurasca onukii | reverse complement strand
CAAGGAACTCCGAAAAGTATTTACAACTTTCGGGTTACCGGAACTTTGGTTTCTGACAACGGTCGTCAGTTGACTTCATCAGAATTTTGCAACTTCTTAAAATATTGTGGAGTCACTCATAAGTTTACAGCTCCTTATCACCCTTCAAGTAACGGGCAGGTAGAACGGTTTGTGCAAACCATCAAGAAATTAGTCAAGTGTATGGCTGAAGAACCTGGCACTTGAAGAAAAAACACCGGCTTCTCATGCAAGTTCGACAGGCCCCAATTCAACAGGGAACAGCGCTTACTTTCTAATGTTCGACCGAAAAATCCGCACATTTTGGATTTAATCTTACTTCAAAAAAAGCGCAATCCTGAACACCCAAAAGGAATCGTGCGATTTTTCAAAGAAGGGGACCGTGTGCAAGCCCGGAATAACTCTGGCAAAGAAAAGTGGAACTATGGACGGATTAAAAGTAAAGACGGCCACCTGCACTACTTCATCGAAATGGACAGCGGTCAAATTTGGAGGCGTCATGTGGACCAAGTGCTGCGCACAAAACTTTGAGAGGGAGAGCACTGTTACATATGCTATATTAATATTATTCCATATGACAAATTTCTAATTGTTATGTTGTTTACAATTAATGTTATTATTCAGTTTCAATTAAACATTGGCTCAACGTACACGTACTTCATACTTATTAATCCTCAAGTTAGTTAACACAATGACTTGGATCTTCACAACTATATGTTTGGAGTGCTTGTCCTTTGGCAAACATTGTTTGAAGCTCCTGAACAGTCAAAACAAAATTTAAATGGAACCACTTAAGTTAATTGACTGTAGGAAAACTCCATTTCCACGTTGCAAGCCGAGACATGTGGGCTAGACAGTCCAAGAAGGTGGTCATTAAAAACAACGAACTTGAAATGTAGTATATCATAACTATTATACACAGTGCCCAGTAATTACTGGATCTAACTTTATCAGGTGATTTTTTGAGTCAAAATAAACAAGTCCCATTCCACTTATTTTTTGTCTTCTTGATTTTCTTACATTATTTTTATCTTCGAAGTAAATTAGTTTAAGAACTTAAAACTTTACACGCTTGATAGTATATTAAAGACCAATATTTTAAAAGTTAATTTGAATAACTGTCATTTGCGCTTTTGAAATAGCATAGAAAGACTGACATACGGAAAAATAAGCAAGATAGAACTGGGCATGGTGTTGTTGGGCATGTTTTTTTTTAATTTTGACTCAATAAAATCATAAAATGAATTTTGATCTCATAATTACTCAACACCTTGTATAATGTCAAAAGTATTATCCAAGGTTGATTTAAGCAGCAGTACTGTAAACATCAAATCACTACTGAAAACACAATAATCACAAATTTGGCTTTCAATCTACCTTCACGAATGTTTTGACCTCGTTTTCCTTTAAATCTCAAAATAAGACTTTTTATAACGTTGGCGTTTGTGAGACTGCAATGAGCTGAACTTTCATTTCAGCAACTGCTCTAGTCGCGCGGCGAGCGAAGATAACTGCCATACTCCTACGCCGGACTTACAGCGTCCACGCCGGACTGTTCAGCGAAGGGCTAGTGTTTTTTATTGGGGTTATCACTTGCTTCTACTATTGGAGAGGCAGTATTGTGTACTTTGGAATATTAATAGTTTTACTACGGCAGCGTAATAACTATTGCTTTTGTTCAATTTCTCAAGTGTGCTGTTGACGTGTGCAAGTAAAAATTAGTGAAATACAAAGGTAAATGTTTAGCAAAACTCGTGTTGCTTTTTAATTATTTGACTTTCTCAGTTGACAAGCCAAACAATTTCGTAATTCCTGTTTAAAACCATAAAATTTACATACTAACATAGTAAATTGAATTAGAATTTACAATATAAATTAAAGATGAAAATACAGGGTTATTACAAATATTGTTCCTGATTTAGATTGTACCTATTAATGGGTAAATTTGCTTTTATACCATTTTAACTGGTGCCATTGGAAAGAAAACCTCATAAAGTTTAATTTATACTGATTTGGGTGCGTATCTGCTGTTTCTTAAGTCAGTTGTTGTGCGTATCGTGTAATGATTGAATTAGAGGACAGTAATGCTTGCTGTGTAATGAATTATCTCATTTACTGATTTTTAATTTGTGTGCAACCAATTTGTAGAACCAGATTTAATAAAGACCCTCCCATAATAAAGACCAATTTAATTGAAAAGTAGTAATTTTATGTAAAAATAAATGGCCGCATTTGTAAAAAAATTCTACTAATGCTCATCATTTGTGCTTGTGACATGGATCGGGCGCGGTGGTCCGAATTGTGACGTAACTTGAACTGGCTTCCAATACCTTCGGATAACACTCGCTGTTATTTTTCTTGTGGGGTTACATCAAAGTTAAGGTGTACACAACACCATTACCATTAGCAAACCTAAGATCCAGCAACGGATTACTAATGCCATCGAAACAATGGATCAAGACACTCTTGAAAGCATGGCAAGAGCTTGATTAAAGGACTGTAATTTGTTTTACACAAGAGGTACCCGTATCAAAGATATATAGTTTTGAGTACTTGTGACGAAACTTTTTCAGTTTTTTCTTATTATTTTGTTTCTTTGTGTAACATACAAAGCTACTTTTTATATGCCCTTGAAATCGTGAACATCATTTTTAATTACCCTGTATTAGACAATATTTGCAAAGTACGAGTTAAAAGAAAATCTACGAAAACACCCCGACTACGGACGAAGTCCCACATTCGTTCCTATATTTGTTAAGTTCTTCAAACACTCATAAAAAGAATAATGCGAGTAAATGTTGTTTTGATTTAATTAGCTTTGGATGTATTGTCCATAACCTGTAACAAAATCTTCTTCCTATCCATCATCCAGTTGTTCAAGAAGTTGGCTTTGTGTGTGAATATCTTTCCAGACCATCACACCAGCTTCAATCACTTTGTGACAGTGTACAAATACTTCGTTAATGTTTGTGTACTGAAGACCTCGTCTGTAGTTGCCAATGGTTTTGATGTGGTTTACTAGTTCCGTTAATAATTATACTTATTCATTAGGTAGAGTAAAAGTATCATAAGTACCATTATATCATTGTTATTTAAATACTTGACTACTTTCATGAATAGTCTCATCATCAGCTGAGTACAAGTTACTAAAATATAAATAAACTTTACAAGTATTTTCAAACCAAAGAAAATTGAAATATAGTTAAATATGTCTTGTTAAATTTTGGTTCGCAGGAAAATGAAAAACAAATATCGTTCTATAACAAATTTAATGTTTACTAAAGTCATGGAAATTTCTTATAATCTAGTATTTCCGTAATGTAATCTCATCTGTTTCTTGTTTCTGTAATTTGGTTGGTATACTCTACTTAGTTGGAATAGTAGTAGCTGGGTGTTAGGGAACATCTTTGAAATCAAATTTGCAGAGCGTAAGCTCGGTTAAAGTAATTTATACTCTATATGGCTGAAGTAAAATTTAAAACAGGTAGACAAAATGAACTCTAAAAGCTACACTAAATACCTTTTAGTTCGGTTAGTTAAGCATTAACCTAATTAAAAGTATTGCACGTAGTTTTTAAAGTGCATTAAAGGTTCTGTGAAAATCAAAGAATTATGAGGACTGTAAGTATACAGTTATCACTAAAACAAATTATTTTGTTGTACCTCCATTAATATTTTAAATAACAAACAGCTAGTACAAATTTAATTTGTATTACGACATAAAAGGTATGCTCGTATATATTTCATATGTTTTCAATTAGGTTTAGCGATTATGTTTTCATATTGGCAGCATAATTGGTTCTATGCCTTACGGGAAAGGCTTCCAACAATGTATATAACTGATTAACAAATAAATTGCAATTTGTCCTTTTGTTAAAATACCTTCGCCCCTTAGGTTATATTCAGCCACCACTTAATTAAAACTAATACGTACATAGTTTAAGTTTGCAGCATACTATACATCATACACATTAATAGTATACAGCTGGGAACTTTAAAAAGCTATAGTTAGTTTGGAGACAACAACCAATATTTGATCGTTTGTGCTTCTTTTGTTTTAATTTAGTTTTATAGTGATTGAAGTATTTAATGATTTAACAGCAGCTACGCAATAAAGGTCCCTAGTAAAGCTATCGGTATACAAACGCATTTCGGTTCACAACCTGTATAAGAGAATTCAAAAGTGTATATGATTTTATTTATTTATTTTGTGTTGTAAGAATGAAAATGGATAAGGGATAAAGAATTCTCTAAGGTCACAGGTATAAATTTTGGACCCTCGAGACCACAATGTATTGAACTGCCAAGCTCTTGTTTGTGTTTGCTAGCTTCCTGGTTTGATAGGTTTGAAACTATAATTTTATGTGTTACTCTTTATGAAGCCTAAGGTAAGTAAAGCTGCTAGGTTGGTAAAACGGGTCTGCCATATTTAGATCTAATAACTCTATAATAATCTAATGCAAAAGGACACAATTTAATTTACGTACAAATTATTGTAGAGCCACTTTCCAATGAAAACGTTTCTACTACTTCTAAATATCTATACAATAAAATACGAGTATTTATTTTTAATGAGTAGTTTTAAGTTCATTTTTAACATTAACAACATTTAGTTGTTACTGTTAAGACTGGTCAATGGTCATCTTACTCTAATTACTTTAACGATTTGCTTTAACATATGGCCTGGATTATGGCGTGAAATTTATGGCAGGTGTAACATATGTTGGAACTGACGTCACATTTGTTTTAGCTTATTGTCGGCTTGTGAGTTCACAAGCTTGACTGAATAGAGATACCTTAAAATTAAGTTGCCTATATCAACGCAAGAAAAGAAACATTTCTCTTACAGGTTTAAAGTAAAGTGTCAGAAAGTGGGCGTTTCAACGAGTGAAGAGATATTAATTAAATAAAAAGTAACAATCTATGTTTAACAAATAATTAGACAAGATGTTTACCACAAAGCTGGACTTTACATGTTGTAAGTATTGTTAGTAATAAATGATTTTAAGTAAACAGGTGATTAAATTAAAATAAGAAATTGAAAATACAACTATATGAAATACTACTACATCACCCCCCTACCAGTGATTGGGCCAGTGGAAAATCACGTGAGGTAGCCATTGAAGTGTGCAGGGAATCTGACATGTCGACCAGAGCGTGTTGTCTTGATTGGTTCGGGCTGTGCAGGTGGAGTGGTCGAGGTTGTGTCAGGTGAGGGTACGGACAAGGTGATCTGTGCTGGCTCCTTCAACTCCTCAGCAATGATGTAGGCAGGCTTCAGGCGATCCAGCGAATAATTCACTTCTGTGCCTCGTACGTTGAGTACAGCTGTCTTGTCGGTCCTCCTGATAACTGTGTAGGGACCCGTGTACGGTGGCACCAGAGATCCTTTCGAGGCATCTGTGCGGAGGAAAACTTGCTAGCAGGAGGAAAGGTCCTTGAAGACAAAAGGTGTTCGTCCTCCATGCCGTTTCCCATCCACAGGTCGGAGTTCGCTGAGATGACGCTGAAGATCCGTAACAAAGTTTGTTTCACTAGAGAACTGTGTGGTCGATCTTTCTGAGATTAGTTCTCCCGGAAGGCGAAGTGTCTGGCCGTACAACATTTCAGCGGCAGATGCCTTTAAATCTTCTCGCCAAGCTGCACGTACGCCAAGAAGAATGGTTGGAAGTACTTCTGTCCAGCGCTCAGTAGAATGACACCTGATTGCAGCTTTTAACTGGCGATGGAGGCGTTCTACGAGTCCGTTTGATGCTGGGTGGTAGGAAGTTGTTCTAAGGCGAGTGGTTCCCAAGAGGTTTGTGAGGTTTCGGAAGAGGTCCGATTCAAACTGTCTGCCTTGGTCCGTAGTAATCCTCAGTGGAGTGCCAAACCTTGATATCCACATGGAGAACAGAGCGCGAGCTACTATTTCTGCTTCTATGCTTTCGAGAGGGACGGCTTCTGGCCAGCGAGAAAATCTATCCACGCAGGTGAGGCAGTATCTGTATCCTTCCGAGATGGGCAATGGTCTGACTAAGTCTATGTGGATATGATAAAACCTTGCTGATGGTGGAGCGAAGTTTCCGACAGGTGTCCAATTGAGTCGCGTCACCTTTGATTTCTGGCAGGCTAAGCAAGAGCGGGTCCATTTGCGACAGTCTGACTTGATGGAAGGCCATATTGTATACACTGTCGAAAGCAGCTCGTCGAAAGTCTTTAGTGATGAATGGACGGACGGTTGTGGTAGAACAATGACAGTAGAGAAAATATTTTGAGCCAGGGACAACAATTAAATTAAAAATTGAAACAATTAAATAAAAGAACATTCTATCTTCAACAAATAATTAGACAAGATGTTTAACACAAAGCTGGACTTTCTATTATTTTCAATATTTATATTTTGTAAGTATTGTTAGTAATAAATGATTTTAAATAAAAGTAAAATAAGAAATTGAAAATACAACTATATGAAATACCACTACAAGGAGTTTCTGAGTGCACACGTAACGTTGTTCTGAACCAAAACGATTTTAAATACTTAACGGATAATCTAACAATACTTAGTACGGGGGCTTTTAAATAATTCATCAGGTTTTAAAATACTGTATTAGGTTTATTACTAAGCACATACGTAACCGAATTTAAGAAAATATTTCCAAGTTCTATTTTTGTTCTATGTGATGCCCGTTGACCACACAGCAGGTTTCCAACCGATGCTGCATATCAGCCCAAACTTTACCCAACACATCTTGCTTGATGGCACCGACTGCAGTGGTTATTCTATCTTGGATTTCTTGAAGAGTTCGGGAATTGGAGGAATGTATATACTTTGTTTTTATGTATACACAAAGTTAAAAGTCGCATACTGCAAGGTCCGGAGAGCGAGGAGGCCATCTGAGAGGAGCTAAGTCATTTGCACTACACAAAACGTCTTGAGCTGTTACCATTTCAAAAAATGCCTTTGTATTCAATGAAATAACTACAATATCAATCAAATATATTATCATAAAAGTTTAGAAAATTAACTTTAACCTGATGTTTGTCTTAACAGCGTCCGACCACAGATAAGTGAGATATAACCAAATGGAACCTGATGGAAAATTTAAAAACACTCTGTATAAAAATATAAAGTAAACATTAATGTTTCTTTTCTTTTGTTGTTGAGTATTACCACGAAATTTTGAATTATCAACTTAGAGTTATTTTAGAGTTTGAGGGCATCGAAAACTCTTTGAACCAGCCAATGTGTCTCACTGGAAATCGAACCCACTACCTTGTGCTTTGCAAGCTATGACTCTACCCACCGACCTGTAAAGTCAGATGAACAGATTTTTTAGTCCCCTACCTAAGTACTACACCAGAGTTTCACTTACCTTAATAGATAAGCCAGCTCACCTGGTTACACTTACTAAATTAGTTCATAGTAAAAGAAACAACTCTACAAACGTATACGCCGGATCGTTTATTAGCAAAACGTCCAATTGCTTGAAAACAAAATGAACTACAAATTGCAATTTAAAAAATAAATATTCTAGTAAGCTACAAAAGCTTTGAAATCATTTGCTTGTTCATACACAATAAATATTGATACACTTCTGAAACATCCCTCAAATATATATTTCTAGAAGAACAATTCAAACCCCCATCAAGCTGTGTTACTGCCAATAGATTGCGAAGCTTAGATGGGTGATCCTCAACTGCTGCGTGTAATCATCTGTTACTACACTATGTTTAAACTGTAAAGACTCATCATAAAATCTTATTGGTCTAGAACATAATAAACAAAATAACTCAGGAACAAAGTGTCAGCAAAAAGGAAAATTTAGCACAGGGATTGGAATGTCAAGGTAAAAAAGACACAGGATTGTTTATAAAAGCATGAGGAGAAATTAACTTAATTAATTTATAATAGATACGTACGTGGTGACCAGTATGGTAGACGTGTAAATAAACGTGTATAATATACTATAATTTTAAAGTTTTAAGGTTGTTGCAAACACCTTTATAATAAATAAAGAGTATACTTTCAAAATTACATATTTTGTGTTCTTATATTATAAAAAATACTGTATACACTATTTTGAACATGAAGAAATGGTGCAGAGCTACAAGGCTACTGGTTGTTAATGCTAGGCAAGACATTAGAATAGAGCCTGACTATAACTCAGGTCTATTGTAGTACACCTGCCACACTACTTCATTGTCCTAGGACATACACTGTATGGACATACGTTATTATATCATATTTAACCGGATCTCTCAGAAAGGAGTTCTGTCACTTTAACCTTGAACGGGTGAACTAGTCCAGTTTTTGGAACATAGATTAGTGGTTATCTAAAGTAATCATCGTCCTATTTGGGAATTTTGATCCGCGCGAGAAGTTTTTAGAGCTAACGTTATAACCCAAGGGTGTTAAAAAGAAACCGTCAGGTGCAAACAATTGAACTATCTTGTCTTGTCATATTTGTAGTTTAAACAAAAGGTGTTAGATTTAAAAAGAACTTTATCAAGCAAGTTCTCACTTGCTAATATTTAAAATATATGCTCAATATCTAAAACACGTAAACAGATCATGGAACAAGGTCTATTTAAATTATAAATCAAAATTAGCAGCCCGATGGAAGACCCGGTTCAAGTCCCGGTTCGGTCCAAACATTTTGTCTTCAAAATTTCTTTAGTTATAAATTATAAATAAAAAAACTTTAGTTCTAATTCCAACGAACAAATATATTAAGATGAGAAAATGTAACATACTCGTATTTTCAAACGAAACCGTAACTTTTCATACATGATAGAAGAAGCCAAGAAAAGCAGTAGCGTAGCCATGATTTCAAAACGGGGAGGATCCTGTCTAAGCGGGAACTACTGAGGAGGGAGTTGGATATATTTTGTGAGTCATTTTATCTCAAAACCAAAAGATTTTGTAAGTAAAAACAGTAATTTTGTAAAAACTCACGAGATGTGTAGTCATCAAGTGTCTTATAAGCAGAGCACAAAGCCCACAAATTACCAAACATTTAGATGCGAAAATTATGTTCAGATTCATTAGTAATGACAATGCTTATGCTTAAATTGGTTAGAAGTTGAGAGTATACGCCAAAATGTTCCAAAATGTAATATTGTGTTATTTCTTGTAAAGTAGTTTGTTATAAAATATATTTAATACGCAACCTGTATAGACTTTAAATGGACACACGATAATTAGATCATTGGTCAAAATCAACGAATGCCCGCCACATTTTCAATAAAAACCCGATCCACTCTGTTCGGTATTAAAGTCTGTTCTGAGAATTGCGCGGGAACATTTCATATCAATTATCTATGTTGCTTATACAGGGTCAGGCAAAAGTGTGGAAACGCTATTATAACTTTTGAACCAGTTTTTCAGTGCAACCAAACTCGGTACGTATTATTAAAATGATCAAAAGTATATTTTAATGCATACTGACACTTTGCCCTAGTTTTCAAAATGGAGGATTGGGGGTAAAAATATTTTTGGTTCCTCTAATAAAATACGGTATACCAAGTTCGGTTGCGATGAAAAAAATGGTGACAAAGTAATAAAGGCGTGTCCACACTATTATTTGACTCTGTATAATACTAATATTAGTTTTGTGATTTGGGAGTAGTACACAGATTTGCCGTTCAGGTTAATACAACGTTTACAGCATCAACTCTCGTAAGTGAATGAATGTTATTAATAGTTTTACCGTTTGAACTTCAGTATCAAAAGCGTTTTTTTTCGACTATACTATTAATGCAGTAACACCCACTTGGCCTTAACTACTCTAATATCCTAACTAAATTAGTCAGGATATCGAGAACTCATTATAAACCTTCAACTTAGGCCTAAGCATTTCATAATCAGGTTAGGCCTAGGTTTCATAAACGCATTTTGAAATTTTAAACTTTAATTCGGGTAAATTTGTGTTATTATAAATAATAAAAGCTAAAAATGAACAGTAGTTAATCCAGGTAAAAGAGTTGAATTTTTCTTGATTAATGAGGTAAATTTAGGCCTACAAAGTCCTCTCTATTAACCAACTTTGACCTTTACTTGACGTTACCGCAGAGGCAAATACATGTAGAAGTTTTAAGTCTATTGCGAGGATTAAATCCACGTCAGTGGGAGTCGCGCACGATTTTTAAAACACGCCACGGCTAAAGATATTTACGGTGTGTGTAAATATTTACAAAAATTACAATAGACGTTCTGTTATGGTAGGTAGTTGTAAGTGTTCACCACTTAATGACACTTAATGTACAAATACATTGAGCTCAGCGGCTTTTTATAAATGAAATATGGTTGTGCTATAACACTTTTTTTATAAATAGCTAATTGTGTATGTTTATTTTATTAGTTTGATATTATAAACAAAATCCCCTTAAATCCTGAACAGGTTTGTAAAGAAAGAATGCGAGCGTAATAAAACGTCTTAGGGTGTTTTGTAAGGAGGAGTGGTATTATGTATAATTATTCAACAGCATTAAATGATATTATAGTGTACTTGGTTTGAAAGAAATGCAAGTAACTTAGTTCGGCTCAAATGAATTCAATGACTGCAACATTTCCCCAGAGACAAGACGAGAAGCTCGTGAAGAACACTTCAACCCTATGCACTTGTAAGACTCACGTCTTGAGTTCACTTGTTACTTACAAAACCTTACTCATTAACACGTTAATACGTTCTGCAACATTCATTCTATTCTGTAGACGTTCTACTTTTGAGCTGGCATTAATCTTAACACCTGGCAAAACCTTAACAAGTAAATCAATTTACTGACACACTTTATCAAACGTTAAATGCTGATTAATTCAATGGAGGTAACCCCAATTGTATTAAACTACATAATTTCTTTCAGTAACCAAATTCAATGAAATTAAAGTTATATTGTTGTCAACACAAGTTTTTGTTGTTTTAATGATTTAAGCAAACAAGTAGATCTAAAACTCAGAATTGTCACGTAAATAAAATGGACAAGTCTTGCTAGTCTAGAGGCTAAGCTATTAAGCTCACATTTTCTAAGTATACGGCAAAATATATATTATTAATAAATGTCGGGAAAAAGTGGTAAAGAAGCCTTTGCGAACTAGAAACGTTGTTTTATTTACATAATTAAAGCCTTTTAATAGTTCATTTCAGTTTGGTCTCCAGTTTGTCTCTAGATCTTGAGGTAGCGAGTTCAATTCTCGATCTATCAGTGAGCGTTTGATTTTGACATCACAAGTATATTCTTGCAGTCCACGCTTGATGCAAGTGAGATCCACGCCTGGTAATGCATCCTGGTGGCGATGATTGGAATCAAAACAGTATTGGGTTTACAGCGAATTTATCATTCGTACCGCCTCAAACATCGCCCGTCTGTTTGGTTTACTGGGCCCAAGCACGGATTATAATAGTTAGTGAAACGGAACATTTTCAATGTATGCATTATGAAAAGTAAGCTCTTAAGTTACAGTTGCTCGTAACGAATTGTGTATAAACTCTTAAGTTTAGTCAAAACACTTTTCTCAGCCAATTTTAAAACGGCTCTTTAAATGATAAATGCTGAATTTACTCAAAACAAATTTACGCAGATACTCATGATAACATTTCAGATACGTATACAGTAAAGCATTGTTATCAAAACGTATAGCACATAAGTATTACGTGGCATATTCTACCAGAGCCGCGCCTCCTAAACTATGATTTAGACAGTATCTGCAGCTGTGCATGAACTATTATTAATAATAACACCAGCTTCATGTTAAAAATATTTGAACAATGTTGAAAGAAGTATTTTAGTGTGTGAATTAAACATTAAAGACAATGTCTTGGCAGGTACCCATGAGGACTCCTGACTTTGTAATGTCTCTGCAGGGTGAGATAAAAGTGTGAGTAGCAACCTTAGTAAACATTTCCACTCCCGTGAGAACAAACTGTGAGATACTTCACTGATGTACTAACAACTGTACACTGTTCTGACTGTTTGTCTAGTACAGTGCAAAGACTTAAGATATTTGCTTTGAATCAACCGACTTTCAAACAACTATATTGGGATTTCTTTTGATTTATTAATAATCCACTAGTAAGATTTCAGTCCAGTATTATTGACGCTTCATTACAGTAGTCTGATTGAATATATATAAACATTGTAAAACGTACAGAAACCCATCACATGAAAACAGTTTGTATAAGATTGCTAACCATACCTGATTGCTAACCATAATCCTGCAATAAAGAGATTTCTATTCTATTCAAATCATAAAAAGCGCTTGTTAAAATTGACGAAATGTTTTGTAGTTTTACCAAACTAGGATGAGTTAAAATTACGGACCCGCCCTGTTAAAGTTTAATGGATAAAGATAGAATGAAATTCGAGATGCCTCATGCGCTAGCTGTAAATTTTTTCCATTTAAGGATTTTCAGTAAACTTTATCTCAGTAAGAAATTAAGGCCATCTACCATGGCAAAAAAGGTAATGAGCTAGGTGAAATTAAGTCAAACTTTACAATAAAAGACACTTTGTGAGAGTTTGCAAGCGTGGATACACCCTGATAACGTTTAAATGGTTAAAGATAGAAAAGTTAAACTAATGACACCTTTATAGGAAGTAGAAGTGAATCCTTTAATCGCATTTAAGGCTCATTTCCCAAAATGGGGATTTTGGGGGCATCTAACAAAGAATCTTCTTGTTTGTTCTTCGTACTAGATTTCAAACTAAATTAAATGACCGAAAGATGATTTAAACACCCAGAATGACCGCAAAAGGCCGTCAAAAAAGTGTATAAGAATTGGCTAAATAATGTTGTATTTTCCTATAAGCTTTGGCTTTACAAATATTTCACTACACATTTTTTACAAATATTAAAACTCGTAGCCGATGTTTAATAATATTTATAGCAAGAGTTTTGTAAACTAAATAGTACTTTACTCTTATTTTTCGCACAATTTAAATCAAACAGGTACTGGATCCACGTTACACTCTTAAACAAGCAGGACCCATGCCAGGTTGGTATCGCGCACTGCTCCAGAGCTCACCATTTCGGTGGCGCTGGTTTGATGCCCGCTGTCAAAACTAAAAATGTGTTAGGTGAACATGGGGTGAGAAAAGCCAGAGGTAGAAATGTAGGTTGAGGAGTAAATAGACTTTTTAGTCCAGATTTTACCTGTTGGTTACTTAGGGTGATATTCTTGAACGCTCCTCAAAGTTTGAGGAGACCTCACACTCCCCCTTCAACCTAAATCGCTATTTTTGAACACTCCTCCAACGTTGGAGGTCTCCTCAATTGGAAGTCTCCTCGAAGGCCTCCTCAAACTCCCCCTCAAAGCTAAAATCGCTATTCTCAAACCTTTCTCCAACGTGTAAGGTCTCCTCGCACTAGCCTTCCTTGGAGGAGACCAAACACCTACCTCAAACCTCCCTCACACAGTACTTTTGCTTATGTCAATGGTTTATTTTGTAGTCAATGTTAAGTTAAAAGCGAACTGTATTAAATAATACATTTTTGTATAGCTTTTAGAGCGTAAAAATCTATATTAAACTAATAAGTACCTAATATTTTACTAACAAAACTGTTAGTAAAATAATTTCAATTACTAATTTTAAGGATTAAAAATTTAAATTTTGTTCTGCGTATTTAATTTTTAAGAACCCGTTTTTGTTTTCTTTTTGAAATATTTTGCATTTTAAAGTCATTTTGCTAACAAAACTGTAAGTAAACTTTAATTTTAAGGATTGAACATTTTAATTTTGTTCTGGGTACCGTATTTTTTAAATAAATTTATGTACTGAATTTTTAGAATTTTAAAATCGTTTAGAGGAAGGTCACAAAAATCACTTAACGCCATGAACTTTAATGGTGATTTCAAACATGTAAAGGGATTAGCCGTAAAACTGAGTTTACTTAAACATTTAAGAACATTAGTCTAAACTCAAAGTATTTCGTTTAATATCAAAACTGTTGTGAGTTTAAGAAGCAGCACTATACCTTTTTATTCAAAACTAACGTGAAATAATTAATTATATGAACTGAAAGACTTTACTAGAGATTTTAAAGGTGTAAAGCTATTGTCTTCCCATTTGCATATTTTCTTTCAAAATATAATTTGTTAGTTTGCTGAATTCATAAAGCTTATGCTGGAATTTTTTTAATAGCTGTTATAATAATTGCACGTATTATTAACTTGCAAAATACGAAATAAAGTGAATATAAAGCAGACAGTTACAACACGACTCGAAGCATCCATATAAACGAGGATGACTAACCATGGCTCAGGCTAAGTAGTCGCTTTGCAACTACTCGACTCATCACCACGCCATTATGGTTGGGAGAAGGGTGGGCTGGAAAACAGTGCAATTTAATTGGGCATCAAAATTTAGGTCAGTAGGTCAGCGGGGTAATGAGGCAGGAGGGCGTGTCCAAGTGATCAGGGGGGAGGGTGCCTGAATTGTTGCTGTGTGTGCCGACTGCCGCGGTGCGTACGCCGTACGCATGAACCAAGCAAGTACTAAGTAGGCTAACAGCGCGGTTAGCCTATTCATGTGTAACTTAAAAAGCTGCTGTTTGTCATTCTGAAGATTTGAAACTGTAATTAGAGACCTATAATCTTGAAAAGTGTAGTTAGTAATAACTTCGTATTGATATCTCTATTTAATAGACTTTATCGTGCATTTCAAATATGCAACGTTTACGAACAAAACCACGCAGGTCCCTGCTTACTATGGCTACATGTTTAACGAGTGCTTTATGTTTATTCTTGCGGAAAATGCATACAATTTGTAATTCGTTGTATCATTATGAAATATATATCCAATCATCAACAAATGTGTAGGCTCTGCTAGTGACCAATGAATTTTATTAGTATTGTCGACATTTTAACAGGTCGGACTACTTGCCGAGGACACGGATTTCTTATACGTCTTGAAAGGCAAAACGATCGCTATTCATTTATCAAATCGTGTATGTTCATTAATGAAAAGACAACCTTCCTAACCAATAATTCTGAAATAAATCGTAGTTTTAGCTTATAACTTTAACAACCTTAATGTAATTGCGTTCTGAGGGCCGAAGACAAAAGTTGAGTTGGTGATGATAAACTTTATTAGTATTTGATGTTTTACAGGCTACATTTTTAAGTGTAATCAAACGCTAAAAGAATGTTTTATCAATAATTACATATTATATATATATTCCTTAAGTTTCTTTAAAACTAAGAAATATATGTTTTCAAGCGTTAAATTACCAACTTTATTATTACTTACATGGGCGACTATAAAGTGACAGTTCGGATGACAGAAAAACAACCAAACGATTGTATTTCACCAACCAACTTCAACAAATCCTACCACTTTTAAATATTTGTATAAGCTGTTATTTTTAAAACAAATGTAAACATGTTTATAAGCATTAAAGGCTCTACATATTTTGTTGTAATACGTAGGAGACCTCTCAATCTTTGAGGAACCTCCCTCGATCAAGGAAAGGTGGAGGTGTTCAAAATACCGTTTTGGCTTTAAGGTGTCCTCAAGTTTGGAGAGCGATTGATAATACCGCCCTTAAACCTAGTAACACATTAGACTTCTTAATATTGTAAAACTATTAAACTTGAACTTTACAAATACAGTAGAATTTTGTAATATTACTAGCTGTGTACCGTGGCACCATACGGACAAAATGAGTTCAAGTATCTGACTACAGTGATCAATCAGATTACAATATTCTTGTAATTTGTTGGGTACTTACCAACACTGAAATTTACACAGTTTTAGAATGATCATAGAAACACCAATGAAGGTATCCGTGCTAGTTTCCCATGGGGAGTTTTATTACGCAGATCCCCTCGCTTACTTCCTGGATATCATGCTGCGGGGAGTTTTTGTAAGCAGATCCTCCCTGCCTTCTACCACCTAGATATCATTCTGTGAGTTTTGTATGGGCAAATCCCTCACCTACTTCCTGGATATCATTCTGCGGGAGTTTTGTAAGGGTAGTTCCCTCACCTACTTCCTGGATATCATTCTGCGGGGAGTTTTGTTTACGCAGATCCTCTCGCCTACTTCCTGGATATCATGCTACGGGGAGTTTTGTAAGGGCAGATCCCCTCACCTACTGCCTAGATATAATCGGGAGTTTTGTAAGGGCAGATCCTCTCACCTACTCCTGGATATCATTCTGCGGGAGTTTTGTAAGGGCAGATCCCTCACCTACCCTAAGATATCGTCTCTGGGTGTGTTTTGTGAGGGCAGATCCCTCACCTACTTCCTGGATATCATTCTGCGGGGAGTTTTGTAAGGGTAGTTCCCCTCACCTACTTCCTGGATATCATTCTGCGGGGAGTTTTGTTTACGGAGATCCTCTCGCCTACTTCCTGGATATCATGCTACGGGGAGTTTTGTAAGGGCAGATCCCCTCACCTACTGCCTAGATATAATTCTGCGGGGAGTTTTGTAAGGGCAGATCCCCTCACCTACTCCCAAGATATCATTCTGCGGGGAGTTTTGAAAGGGCAGATGCCCTCACCTACTTCCTGGATATCATTCTGCGGGGAGTTTTGTAAGGGCAGATCCCCTCGTCTACTGCCTAGATATCTTTCTGTGGGGAGTTTTGTAAGGGCAGATCCCTCGTCTACTGCCTAGATATCTTCTGTGAAAGTTTGAGGGCAAATCCCTCTCTACTCTTTAGATATCATTCTGCGTGAGTTTTGTAAGGGAAAATCTTCTCGCCTACTGCCTGGATATCGATCTGCGGGGCGTTTTGTAAAGCAGATCCCTCGCCTACCTCCAGATATCATTCTGTGGGGAGTTTTGTAAGGGCAGATCCCTCGCCTACCTCTGTGATACATAATTCTGCGGGAGTTTTGTAGGGCAGATGCCCTCGCCGAGTCTCTAGATATCATTCTGTGGGGAGTTTTGTAAGGGCAGATCCCCTGCCTACTCTCTAGATATCATTCTGCGTAGAGTTTTGTAAGGAAGATCAACCTTGAGGTAGAGAGTATGTGCAGGTTTACCAGGTGGAATGAGAGTGTGCAAAACTTCAACCGGGTAATGCATCATTGACTTCGATTACTGAATCAAATGAATCGTACCTCATTCTATGGGTCGGCAGCTGATCTAGTAAAGCTGCATTAATAGTATTTGCTGTGTCGTTTGTAGAGGTATGGATTGCTCTCTCACATAGCCCTCGAAGAGTCATCTGGTGAAATATTGCAGATGTTTGGATAAATTCGCTCGATTAAGCTTTCCATACTGTTGACAATCTCGCACAGTTGGTCTGGAATAGTTTTCCAGATCCAAATCCTCAATAGCGCTTTACATTTGTTTGTAGTACACACAGCGCAGTGTAACCAACACATTATTAACAGTTAGCAAATCAAATGTTTGGTCCTTGAGATCTGTTGCTACTACCCGTTTAAGTAACAAATTAGGTAGTTGGTGTTCATTCTGGTGTGAATTCTCTCATCGTAAATTGATAGTTTTCTATTTATAAGTATTAGGTTAGGCTCGGCGCAAAGTGTATATTTTTAGTAAAAAGTGTTCCATAAAATTAAGGTAAGACCCACTAATTATAATATGTCTTAGAAATATCAATTGAAACTAACTTTAAACTATTTGCTGGGGCCAATAAGCTGACTCGTATCTCGTCAAACTTCCGTAAAACTGTTTTACTTTAATATATCAGTCATCGTATGGAAATTTTTATGAAAAATTCAAGAATTATATTTTTAAAATTTGACACCAGCATCCTTTACTTGTGCTTATACTTTTAGTTCGGCAAGTAGAAACCACCAGTAATCATTCGATACATCTTTAATTCGAAAATTACTTATTTTGCCGTATTGAAGTACAGTACAGTTGCAGTATTCAAGAATTCGAACCTATAACTGTACTGTATTCTAGAACAGTAATACACCTCTTTCAACATGCAGGACAGGTAAGTATATTAGTCTGAATAAACGTAGAATGAATAACGTATTCTGCAAGGCCTAAAAGGAGATTAACAGGACATCAATATCTGAAATTCTACCTACACATAGGCAACAACTGGATAGAAGAGGGGGACGATATGGTGGGTCGCGGCGCCGGGGAAACTGGGCCAAGTGACCAGCTTATTTACGTTTTGCTCGTTGCCTGGTAAACTAAGAGAGATACAAAAAAATGTTTGATATAAAACTTGTAGATAATTTCGTGCCACACTGACGATTTTTCATCAGATTGAAGATCGGATCACTCGTTTAGGCGCTAGCGGACAAATAGTGAAGACGTACACGGCCCATTTTTGCTTAATTTCACCCCCTCAAAAACTACCCTTAAAATAGGAATTTTACAAAACCGTTTCTTAGTGGGTGGTTTTGGGCTACCACAAACAGGTGTGCAAAGTTTCAACTCGTTAGGCCCAGTAGTTTTGGCTGTGGTCTGATTATGAGTCAGTCAGTCAGTCAGTCAGGACACTTTCTTTTATATACAGGGTGAGTCTCTACTGAGTGCATTAATTTTAACAGTGGATTCTACACGTTGAAATGGACCAAAAAAGTACCTATATGCCTATACCTAACTTCAACCGTTTAGCTGTAATGGCGTATTTTGTGATTTTTTTTAACTACACGACTTTGAACGGTAAAGTGGCAGTAAAGCCGAAAGTATTGTGTTAATGACAAAAAGTTGATACCACTTGAAAGAAAATTAAAGTTACTATAAAATAAATAAATACTTTAAAATAAACATAACGTTTTTTTTACTCTACGTAAAATTACTTTAAAAAAAATGTTTTTTTATATTTGATTCTTTAATTTTCAAAGCGTAATTAAACTAGTAATACCTTTTCTATTGTATGTACAGTTACACCAAAACTGTGTTTCTTCATCTTTAAATAGGTATAATATGGGGGTCATTAGGGAAAAGTTCTAAAATTTCAAAAATGTTGCAAAGGTACACAATTAAAACAAATTAGTTAAAACACCAAACTAATAACTGAGCCTGTAATATTTCTTTACAAGTTGAATCTGTTGACTACATCAGCTGGTTGGAAGTTAAAACGATATATCAGCTGATTTCAACTTGTTGTACCGTTGAACCGTACCATACAACCCCATAACAAGAGACTCCCCATAAGAGTTCTGCCACTTGATCCAGCATTATGATCGTTGCGATTTCTTTAAGACCGTTTGGAGTACTGATGAATTCACTTGAGTCGTGATGTCGTTTTTAATATACATAACGAAAAGAAGGAACAATCGTTTGGCCTCCACGGTTTCCTGACCTCATTGAGTTTTTGTATTAACTGAATTTTCCTTAGTTTAATACAAAAAAATCAACCAATTATAGTTTAATTGTTCCAATTAATTTGCTAGATTAGTCACTAGTAGTATCTGGTAAAGTAATATTACATAGTCATTAGTTAGTTTGGTGTTGAAATTATATTACGGACGTTATCCATCGTTATTGAGTGAACAAAAAACGCCAACATTTTGTGATTTGAAAACGTATCCCACCTTTAGATGAAAACTAACTTAGAACATAACCACCAACATTAGGAAATGGGATAGCCTAAAAGTAATCAGCGCAAGCCGACCAGTCACCCACCACCGAATGATGTTAATTTTTACCCTTAAACTTATTCAATTTGATAACAACTAGCCTATGGCGCAAATATGTATAACGATGGACGTCAAATAACCTAATATTAACCCCTAAAACTTCTACCTCAGAAACTGTACCATCAGGAATCGTCAAAAACAAGCTACAAACAAAGAATAAGTCTAATGTGTTTTATTAATGTGTTTTGTTTATGTACCTTAAAAATATGCTTATGACATTTTTTATATTTTTCAAGGTAAGGTCCTACAAGCCTGTTTCCAATGAAACCAATTTAGACATTTACTTTGTTCTTGTTTGATTAGAAGATTAATGTACCAGGTGAGGGTTCTCTACATTATAGCAATGCTCTTTGTTCATAATTAAAAACATTGAGACGATCATACTGCTGGATCAAGCGGCAGAACTCTTATGGGGAGTCTCTTGTTATGGGGTTGTATGGTACGGTTCAACGGTACAACAAGTTGAAATCAGCTGATATATCGTTTTAACTTCCAACCAGCTGATGTAGTCAACAGATTCAACTTGTAAAGAAATATTACAGGCTCAGTTATTAGTTTGGTGTTTTAACTAATTTGTTTTAATTGTGTTCCTTTGCAACATTTTTACGAAATTTTAGAACTTTTCCCCTAATGACCCCTACATATTCTTATACCATTTTAAAGATGAAGAAACACGGCAGTTTTTGGTGTAACTGTACATTACAATACAAAAGGTATAACTAGTTTAATTACGCTTTGAAAATTAAAGAATCAAATATGTAAAAACATTTTTTAACTTTAAAGTCATTTTACTTAGAGTAAAAAAAATGTTATGTTTTTTAAAAAGTATTTATTTTATAGTAAATTTAATTTTCTTTTAAGTGGTATCACTTTTTTTGTTATTAACACAATACTTTGGGCTTTACTTCACATTAACAGTTCAAAGTCGTGTAGTTCAAAAAAATCACAAAATACGCCATAACAGCTAAACGGTTGAGGTTAGGTATAGGGATATAGGTATTTTTTTGGTCCATTTTAACGTGTAGAATCCACTGTTAAAATTAATGCACTCAGTAGAGACTCACCCTGTATACAGGGTGAGTTTCTACTCACACCATTAACTTCGCCATTATGTTATACTCACTAAAAGGAACAAAAAAGTTCATATGGACCCATGTCCGATTCTCAACCGTTTGGCCGTAACTGGGAATTTCCTATTTTTTCAAAATTACTTGACTTGGCTTCATTAATTGAGCTATAAAATTAAAACCAGTTATTCTACCCAATTCTACTTCACACCAATACAAAGTGCATTAAATTTGCAATAAATATGAGGTGTTATGAAAGGGTATGACTTAGAAAACACTAGGTTGCAACGCAAATAAAACAAAATATTATGTTTAAATAATTTTTAATTGCAACTTCAGCACCCTATTTCATCCCCTAAAACATATGCGATGTGAGTGAAACGAAAAACTTCCTTACTTAATAACCTTTAAATTGATGTACTAATAATAAGGTGGTGGTTATCAAAAATACTTAATAACTACCTAAATAAGTAATAAAAACGTTGTTTAATAATTATTATTTTGCTTTTGCAAAGTTTCAGTTTACTGTTACAATGTTTATAAATCAGCTGTGTTTGAAAATCAGCTGTATTAACATTAATAATTCAAGTGGTATGAGTCAGCTGTTGTAAGTTTCCATTGTTGATTTGGTGGTGTTTTCATTTAGTGTTTCCATGTCAATACATGCGTTTTCATATTGTGTGGATTTAGTATTTTGCTATGGAACCTTATTCTAATCAAGAATATGCTGACATACACTTGGTGTACGGTTTCTGTTCCTGTAATGCGGCTGAAAGCCGTCGCGAGTATAGTAGACGTTTTCCCAACAGAAGACTTCCTGATGTTCGAACCTTTGTCAGAGTTCATCAACATTTGGCCGAAAATGGAAGGTTTCCTACTAATGGGCGCTTAGTTGGTAACGTTATGCAGGATGTTGGGGTGGAAAGCTGTGTTGAATCTCGTAGAAAGAGATCCAAGGACGAGTACAAGAGCTGTTGCTAGAGAAGTGGGGGTGAGTCAGTCATTTGTTTCTGAAACTGTTACGAAAAGAAGGACTACATCCTTACCATTTCACCAGTGTTCAGACCCTAGAGCCGGGATCCCCTCAGAGACTGCGGTTTTGCCGATGGATCCAGCAGAATGATCGCGGTGATTTTTAAAGAGAATTTTGTGGACGGATGAGTCCTCTTTCACGCGAGATGGTTGTTTCAACTATCATAATGAGCATCATTATGACATTGAAAACCCACATCTTGCCCGAGAATCTCGCAGTCAGACTCGGTTTAAAGTGAATGTGTGGATTGGTTTAATTGGTAACCATCTTGTAGGTCCATACCTTGACCTTCCTATGTCACTAGATGGCGTTCATTACCTTAGGTTCCTCCGTGATGATTTACCAGATCTCCTTGAGGACTTGCCACTAGATTTGCGAGAGAGAATTATTTTTCAAGCAGATGGTGCACCCCCACACTTTAGCCGTGATGTACGTGGCTACATCGATAATACCTTTGTTACGTGGATTGGAAGAGGAGGCACGGTTCCTTGGCCTCCACGGTCACCAGACCTCACTCCAATTGACTACTACGTCTGGGGAGTTCTCAAAGCAGAAGTATACCGTACCCCTGTACACTCTGCAGAAGAAGTGAGGCAGCGAATTGTGAGAGCAGTTAATCATCTTCGGGAGGAAGTCAACTTGAAGGCTTGTGTAAGAGAACTAAGGAAGAGGGTCCGTGCGTGCATCGATGCAAATGGTGGACATTTTGAAAATTTACTAAAGTAACTTTCTTAATAAGCCTCGAAATTTACATAAACAAAATTAACATAAAAAACTTTATCAGTGAAAGAATACTACAAGATAACAAGGCAAACAAGGCATTTTATTACTTATTTAGGTAGTTATTAAGTATTTTTGATAACCACCACCTTATTATTAGTACATCAATTTAAAGGTTATTAAGTAAGGAAGTTTTTCGTTTCACTTGACATCACATCGCATATGTTTTAGGGGATGAAATAGGGTGCTGAAGTTGCAATTAAAAATTATTTAAACATAATATTTTGTTTTATTTGCGTTGCAACCTAGTGTTTTCTAAGTCATACCCTTTCATAACACCTCATATTTATTGCAAATTTAATGCACTTTGTATTGGTGTGAAGTAGAATTGGGTAGAATAACTGGTTTTAATTTTATAGCTCAATTAATGAAGTCAAGTAATTTTGAAAAAATAGGAAATTCCCAGTTACGGCCAAACGGTTGAGAATCGGACATGGGTCCATATGAACTTTTTTGTTCCTTTTAGTGAGTATAACATAATGGCGAAGTTAATGGTGTGAGTAGAAACTCACCCTGTATAGATGATTAGCTATAAGGGTTTCAAGACTACATAACTGTAATATTTTTGTTTCTATTCATATGCACTTTTAATATTTTAGCCAATCCGTTTCTGACGTAGAGAAAGTGAGTACATTTGACGTGTATCCACAAATTGCTATATACAGTAGTGAACTACATTTAATAGCGTATATGTAGCGTTCCGGTGTAGAGCGGAACAGCCCTTTCTATGTCACCGTACCCCATGAGATGTGTAAAAAAAATAAGACAAATATAAATAAGACCATAGTATTGGAAAAAAAACATGTTTTGCTTAAATCAAGGTTTGGCTAAATGGATTTATTTTGGTACAACCTATATCAGATTAGACAATTAACTCGACAGTGTTTGGAAGCTCGAAAACTGCAAAAACGTTTTTTTCTACTACGTTTTGTGTGAAAAATATTGGATTACAAATACAAATTTGTTATATATCAGGTATATTAACGGTGTATTAGGTGAATGCAATTTGCGTGGACACATGCATGGTTACGTGTCCCTTATCTCTACAGGACAGTGTCGTTCGTTATCAGTTCTGACAGCCCCTGCCGTTATCTGCATAACATACTAAAGCTTATTAAAAATACGACTGTTGCTTAAATTCATACAACATTCGTCAGACACAGCTAAGAAACTTATTTTTACAAATCATATTTTATAAAACCCGATTAGCACCATTATAGCTACAATACAAAGTGGTATTAAGCACAGTATAAGGTAACCGTAGTGTACTAGATGGTGTGTTCAGGAACTGAATAATTTCAACGTACCGCAGCAACAGTCTGTATGAATAATCAGACGCAAACATCTTGTCACAACGTAGACTCAGTGCTTCAAACCAGCTGGGTCCTTAACAGAACTGTACCTCTGTTGTACTGTTGTATTTGTAGGTGAGGAAACAAAGGTGCTTAGTACAGGGTTTATAAAAAAACTGACCGATTTTAAACAGTAATAGCTCTTTTATTTTTCATCACAATTTTTAAAATTAATGTTAAATTAAAGACAATTTTCTTAAGTTTACGATGACACATTCACACTATCTTATTTCTACATGTTTTCCATTATTAGCTCTTAATCAAGTCTGTGTTCGAGATCTGCCCAAACTCGCCGCAACATTGGAACATCAATTTCATCAAATGCTTCTCTGATCTTTTGCTTCATTTCTTCTAGGCTGTTGACTTTGTTGGAGTAAACACGATCTTTCACAAACCCCAAACAAAAAAAATCACATGAGGTAATGTTGGCGACCTTGTGCCAAGGTATGGGTCCGTCACGGCCAATCCAACGATGTGGGAATGTTCGTCGAGACAGTCACGAACAAACTGTCTCCAATGAGGTGGAGCGCCATCTAGTTGTAAAATCATGTTTGTTGCTCATTTTCAAACTGTGAATGGCAAAGTTTTCCAACATATCCAAGAAAATGGTCCCGTTGATATTTTTTCGGCAAAAAGAAAGGACCGATCAATCTATTGCAAGATAAGGCGCACCAAACATTCACCTTCTCACTATCCCTAGTATTTCTGGTGAAAATGAGGATTCTCAGGTCCCCATATCCTGACATTGTGTCTGTTCACCTTCCCTGATACATGAAACGTGGCTTCATCAGAAAAAAATATACGGTTTAAGAAGTTATTGTCAGTTTCTAAACGGTCGAGCATTGTAACTGCAAATTCTCTGCGTCTGGCCCAGTCTTGTCGAGTAATCTTTGAACTATTATCTGTAACTTATAAGACCGAAAATGCAAAACTCTTTAACACTTTGTGTAGAGTAGAATGCTTAATATTCAACTCGAGCTGCAGATCTTGTTGATTGTCTCGGATTATTAAGAAATGATTGATGAATTCTTTGAATATTTTCTTCACTTACCCTTGACGACCATTGCCTTTTCTGTGATGTATGTCTATAGGTCATGAACTTCATACCATGCTTTTTTTATCGTGTTCTTGAAGGAGGATTTGTTAAATCTTCTAAATCTACGCTGAACAGCAAGAGCAGACTTAGTTTCTATGAACCACTCGATTACACGTCTTCACTCGAGGATCCATCGTAAAATGTTTTTGTTTTTGTTCATCACACAACAATGTAAGAAGGTACTGCTAATAAAAACAAATGATTATGAAACTTTTTGAGTTTCCTAACAAATAATGAAAACTAGAAGTTTCCTACCTAACACGGAATGAGTGAGACAAAGTTAAAATCGATCAGTTTTTTTTATAAACACTTGTATATCATCAGAAAGCATTCCTAGAGCATTCTCTATGAACACTCCTATAAACACTCTACCAAATCCTTATTGAACCGAAAATTGAGTTTTCTTTAAATGAAGTAGGTTGGTATAGAATGTTATTTTATTTTGTCGGTACTTATAATTAACTATTATTACTTTAAAACAATACGGTAAAGTACACTCTGAAAAAAAAGCGTTTAGTGTTTTTTTATATTTACAAGACCAGATACTGTAATAGAAAAAGTACACAATCGAAGTTGAATTACCCCTTCTATTGTGTTAAAACAAGAGTTTAACAGGAAAATACAACCTTGCAAGTTGAATTTAAAACCAAACGTTTTATCCTTTATGTAGGTCTGTTTTGCTTTAGTTTTTAGTTTGGCCATAAGATGCAAGCATCGCTTTGAGCCCGATAAAAGCTCAAACAATTATTGGAGTGGTTATGATTTAACAAAATCATACTTAACGTTTCATTTCAAACTTTGACTTGAAAAGATACGATTCCGAGTGCCTTCAATGAACAGTTGGATTTAGGTTAGATTACACCCTTTGTTAAAAGTAGGAACTCGGTACTCTACAGGTGTTGATTAACTCAATGAAAGTTTACAATATTTATAAGAGTCTACGGAAGTTTATATGCGGTTCTCCGTGGTAATTTTATTTTAAATTCTACTCTCTACTATGTCTCAATCATTATCTCAAAAGGATCTGTAAGAACTTTACTAATTTACTAATGTGATATTTCCGTGATGATGCCTGGATTCTTGTGAGTGTTACAAACGCCAGGAAATATTGAAAGATTTTCGCAATCACTAATTTAGTTTTGTTCAATGACCCAGGAAATTGTTTTTTTTTTTTAAGGTTTAGACGGTTTACTAGCCGCCTGCTAACAAACAATGCGAGAGATTAAGTTCTGGAGCGTTCATAGACCGCTAATTTTGTCAACAATTTATTTTAGTTTACCTCATTTACATAAACCAAAACAATATAAGATATCCGTAAATAATTAGCTCGTTAGTAAATTTGGTGGTTAATAAATGTAAAAGAATATCTCTAATAACTCTGTTTGCACAAAAGTGTATTATTATTTTGAAAAACGTACGAGGTACAAACAGATGGTATAATTAAACAGGTTCATTACAAAGGACCTGGTTTCCGGCGTTTTCCTCGTTTTTTATTTAACGTATTTACTATATTCAATGTTTTGCTTACTTAGATCGTACTCTACGGTGATAGTTTAAACTGTACGACGTTAGGTTCTAAAACGCACTAACAAAAAAGCGAGTTATAGTTTTCCAAACCTACAGATTGCAGACTGATGGTGTAGTTGTGCATATTTTAAACATACCCTTCGTGTTTGAGAGGAAAACAGTTGAAACGCTTTATTAAAAAAGGGGATGAATCCGGAAACCATAGTTTTCTGGGAAAAAATGTGCTACTACTCAGCTACAAGTAAACACGATATTTATTTCATCTAAAAATACTTTGGGTGACACAATGTATGAATGTTCCGTCGTATCTCACACAAAACTATTTCATTACAAACACGCCTAAAGTGCTCTCCTAAGTAAACCCATTTTCGTTTAAAACAAGTACATTTTATTTGTCATTTTAAATGAAAAAGGTTGAAGTTATTTTAATAATGTGTTACCAAATTTGCTTTGAAATAATTACCTGTTCAATTTGGTGTAGTCGACAGGTTGGTAAGGCTACAATGACCATCAAATGAGGTTGAAATGTTATTACAAACGTTTTCTATCATTTTGAGGGCACAAAAGAACACGACGTTTTAAGATCTAAACGTTGATCCCATCTTAGGATGAAAAGTAACCTAAACATAACACAAAACATTAAAAATGAGTTGGGATAAAAAGCTGGCCAGTCACCCACCACAAAATATCACATAATACTACGGTCGAAAACTGAAGCAAGGCATGTAATGCCCGTGATAATACAGAATGAAAGTCTGTGAGCGTAGCGCACTACCTGAAAACGCTTGTAATAGTTGTAAAGGCCAAAGCGGGACTTTAAATTTAGTGAATAGTCCGTGATTATATCGACAATATAAACAATGACATTGCTAACTCGCTCACATGTACGAACTACGAGTATAACTATTTCTACTTGTTATTTGAAGCTTTATCGTTTCTTTCCACTGTGTAATGTGTATGCTTAAATTATATTTTTTCAACCGTACTATAAAATAGAAATGTATATAACTAGTTTCCATGGAACTACCCGGTAAATATTTGCGTGTTCACAAGCCATAGCGTGAAATTGATATCTCACAATCAATCAATCCATGCTTTTACTTCATCAAAAATTAATCCTCGCTTTGCCATTTCACCGAATAAGTGATACATAAACACACGTCATTGTTGTATAAATGGAAATTAAATTCCCTATGAAACGTCTGTTTGGCCACTATAAACATGTGGGTTTTATTTTGGCTGAAGTTGAAGCAATACAACATGTCGTATTGATTCTATCATATTAGTATTTAAAAAATAGTAATAGTTTTTTTTTCTACTGATACGGCAATGGTTGTTATGATAAAATGTTTAAAGCCTATTAGCATTTCTTAAAAAATTTAAAACAAATTATTTGATTTATCCAGAGAGTGAGCTTAGAGTTAAACAAATTATCTAAAGCTTTCGAAATTTCTCTCGACTACTAACAACGAAGAACATGTTGGGGAGAATCTGCAGAGTAGTGTTGAATGACAGCAGGAAGATTTATGTTATTCATAGTCTGAGGTAAATATGTCAAAGAGAGAAAATGAGTCAAACCAAGCGTAACAACGTCTACCTCCCAATTAACAAGCTTACAGTCAAATACTCTGACACTGTATACCCGTATGTAAGCTTAAATTCAATGAACGATGTTTAGTTCCTGTTGTAGTTTACCCTTAAATTAGAAGTCATTAACGGAACTATGTCAATAAGGTAATTAGCTTGATCAAAAAAGTGCATGAACTACATAATGAAACGACTGGTTGAGAAGTATGATATTAGTAGTTGGACATTAATTTGCTAAGTTAAGTACCTGCTAATGTCTTGCAGTATGGTCAAAGTGTACCAGGTTTCAAGTTTTGGAATGTCTGCAAAATGTATTGAACGTATTGACTCTGTAATATTAATGTGACATTGAGGTCAGACGTAGAAATGTGTTGCTCGTCAAACTCCTGACACACGTTTACAACAGCTGTTTTGGCATACGTCATAACTGTTACACACAACATGCACAGAACATAATACCAATGGATAATCATACCAACTGCTGCTTGTCTGTGATTTGTTGATTACATATTCGATAATTACGCATATTTAGTATGTAAAGCCTATAGAATAACAAAATGTCCATAATTACGAGGTTGTGAGCTTGGTCTGACCTGTAAAGGCGCAGATACGGGTTCTGTTTAGTTATATACCACCTGGTAATCTGACAATCAATTTTGTAGGGTTTATACTAATGGACCCAAGCTTACAGCGAACCCTTGTCATCATGATACTGCAATAAACCGATCTCCTAGATTAACCACACAATACTAGTCTTGCTTTTAATACTTAACTATTAACATAGAAGGTAAAAGTAACATGAAAGTAGTATTGAACGTAACATTGAGGAAACTCTTAAAACGAAGGCACCAACTTAACATCGTCCGGTCACCATCGCCTTGAATTCGGCTCATTAGTAACGGTCTTAACGTATTTTATAAGTGTTCAAATATCTTACTGTTGGTTCAAAAGTTTTCCTAGTACTATTTTTCATTGTGATAATTAACATTTATGTTAACTTAACGTTCTTAAATATATTTTAGATCTCATGGAAACGTCGCAAAGTATATCTGTATTACCGTACCATATTAATATTATATTATTGATTAAACTGTATTATTATTATTCAATTCACTTGACTTAGTTGAATGGGTAAAATTACTTTGTCAAAAATTGAGTTATTCTATAATCTCCCATTTAACACTCTAAATTCTATTAACCACACCATTTGATATTAAAGCTAAGAAATAGCGTTTTCTTTACTTATGTCAATCTTTTATGTTTATAAAAGTGATTGTTTCTACTCAACCTATATTTTTAATCTACATATTTTATTAGTTTTACTGGTTAAATAATTCACTAGTTGGACCAATCTATAGCACGTCTGCTTCTGATGTTACTAAGTATTGCTACCCCAAGCAATATTTCCTTAATCAGCTTAAATTTGGTGTATTTCGTTGAAGAAAATATTTTATATTTTTATATTAAACCTATATTTTAATTACGGCCAATTGTTACACGTTGCTAATTGTTGAGTTACACGTGTTTGTACATAAACAATGGATTTTTATTTTTTAGTCGTGTCATGTTTGAAATAGTTTTCCAGAAAGGTTTCATTAATAAGATTAAAATGAAATTGACCAGCCATTGAGTTGCATAGGTCACACTTTGTGAATCTATAACGCTTCTTCAAACGTAAGTGCTCAACAAATTCAATACGAGTATTTTATTTATTTGTTAAATGTATTTCACAAAATATGATTAATAATTTAATTACCTAAGTGGTTATTTTGCCTGTTACCTGCAAGAGTGTAAGTAATGGAATCATTGACGGATATTTACATCATTGAGTGCCTCGCCTGATTCTATTATTGAGTTTGAAGGGGATTGGATCTATAAGCCTGTCAAGAGCGGAGATGAACATTTCTGATAGTTAACCTGGAAACCTCAAATTTCCTGATCATTAACCTTGTCGAGCGCATGGACTGACTTTCTCCACGTTAACCAGAAATAACACACATGTACGTATTATCCGTACAAGTAAGATAGTCCGGGAAATAACCATTATTTCTCGTAACTGGAAACAATAAACGACTATAAACGGAAAGCCTAACGTTACACGTAATGAAAGGAATTATAAATACGGTAACAATAAGTAAAAAAGTTAAAATAGTAAATTTAAATCCACTAAAAACTAAGAACGTCAATGATATAGTATTGTTTGCAATAACACAATTATAATTCAACTTTAATTATGTGCATCCGCGGAGAATTAGCTATATTATCATTAGAAGTTTCAACACAAGACACTTTTAAAATTATATTACAACTGATTATGCTGATACATTTTATAAAAAGTCAAATAACAGTTAAGGTAAAATTAGATAAACCGTCGTTGAGAAACCTACATGAAATATTAGCTAATACCGTTTAACTATTTCCAATAGAAAGCTACAGAAGCTAAGCCAGAATTCTCTTTTAAAACTCTACTTTAAATTGTCCAGTTCTAAAGCCAATATAGATATTTATTTTATGGTCCATATAGAGCTGAAAGATGTGATGAGCAGAGAGATGGTTTTGAAGGTAGCGTATTCTTGACTTGCAGCTTCGAGTATATCATATATTATGCAACTCATAAGTCTATAATGTATTGCAGGCTCAGCTCCAGGGGAATAACAATTAGGGTCAAAACTGTAGGTTGCACGTGAGCCATAATTTATGGTGCTTGAGTCTACATTAGGCTCTGCCTTTTCATGATTTATAAAGGATTCTTTGCTGTGGCCAGACTTGGGACTAAAAGGTATAAGAGTGCTATGTTCAGATCCGAGTGGCTAAAAATGCCTAAATTTTGTTTAAGTACCGTTTGTTGGAAACTTTTGATTACGAGTATAATATGGATTTGTTTCTACGGTTTGTTATGAGTGGACCACTAAAATATCTTAGTAATAAGTAAGAAACTTACTAGACAAAATCATCACATTTCACCTCACAGGATGAACATTTTGTAAGCTATCTAAACACTACATAAGCAGTTCAAGAATTTAAAAATACGTTGTAGGATTCTCTTACGCCCACCTTTTCTTAGTAAGAATTTTTTGTTGAGTTTAAATAATCTGGGTAAACAGCAGGAATCGATTAAGGGTATAATTCATGACACTCTCTAAACTTGCTTAGCCTCCTTTGAGAAAGCTCTGAAAGAAGATATTCTTCATTAATAGTCTTTATCCAGCAATTAATAGAAACGAATGCAGCAGTGGTAATTAAAACCAAAACCATTAAAGACCAGGCCGACACGCAGCCAAGCACATAAGCACCGCTTGCATGAGTGAATCGAATTTCTTTTGCAATTGTTTACTCCTATTTCCCCGTTCACAGCCTCGATTTGCATTCGGCCGTTCTTATATCGGCAATTTGGAGTTCAATTTGTTTGTTGGTGGGTGAACTGTTATTATTCTGTTATTATGTTATATTATAAGGAAAAGTCCGTTCTTTCCTTTTACTTAATGAACTGTTATTGTTGATAATTTCCCGTGTGGTTTTTAAAATATTTTTTGACGTGAGCATTGGTTCAGTGACATCGCAGGCCTTTGAACCTCTAATCACTGTCCTTTAAATTCTTTTGTAATTTTGAAAACATGTATGGACGTGCGTTTCTTAATTTCTGAGAAAATCCATAATCTTTCTCTCGAAACTAGGATATCTTTTGTAATCCATTTGCAGTTTTAGTATTTAGATTTTTGTTGTGTTTTTTGAGAGGACAGCTCACGTTCAAGTGTAAAATAAAAATGTCCTCGACATTTGGAATTGGAATCCAACGGAGCTTGCAAAAGCAAAGAGTTTAAGGGTTAAGTTTAAGTGTGCAATATTCGAGGGCTCCCGTGTATCTTATAATTTTTTTTATGGATCCCGTTTTGGATCATGGTCAAGAATGGTGTCTTGCTGGTCATGACGATCCGAAATGGCTTTGTTGATCACACCCGTGCATTAGTCCAACTTGTGACAACGTTATCGATTGTTGCCGCTGAGTGGTTGGTTACCCTTGTTGAGAGTTGATTGACCAGTTAAGGTCAAACGATCTTAACAAGTCTGTGGATTGCTTTGTCATTGGAATACTTGCGTCTAAGACGTCTGTGCCCTATAATGACAAAGTCGTTACCGTTTTTTCACCTCAGAAAAATGTTGCAGTTAGCAGCCCTGTCACCTACAGGAAAGTAGATAGCAACCGACAAGTAGCTCAGTTTCAGCTAATAAGTGACTTAAGATGGTAATATGAAATATTTTAAGCTAACTATTGTGATGTGGTGTGAACCAACCAAAAAACAGGATATTAATTGAAAATAAGAGCTTACCTTTTTAGATAAGTTGTTTACAGGACTATTGGAAACAAAGCAAAGCACACATGACCTCCAATCGCTCACGCAGGATCCCAACGTTGTTAAATGAACTACCTGAAGTTCTACGAAACGTAACAAATCAAACTAAATTCAGTAAAGCTGAAAACTCACTATTTAAACTTTCCAGAATAGCATCATACAAAAGGCCTATTATAATTAAACAAACACAGACTCACCTTGACTTTCAGTAGCCCATTAGGCCTAGAACTGACAACCACAGAACTTGGATATAATAATTTGATATGCATAGCTGGTATATTTCCAAATGAAATATGATACACAACTTTATGTCACAATGGTATTTACACTACACAAATCACACAAAACACAGAACAAATAGGCTAGACCAAGGGCAGAAACACTGGACACAAACACTGACATAAATAACAATGACACGTAAGGACATAAGGAGAATAAAATTATCATTACAGAACATTAAGAATTAGGTCAACACGTTTTTATTAGGTCACTTCGTTTAATTTATTTTAAAATATATATAGTCTATCAAAAAAAGCAAGAAACTAGACTGGATATGGAGGAGTTCATAATAGATAACCTCAAAATACTGTATAATGACATGCGGTGTAATTGAGGTGTTTTTGGTTTTCTGCTCTGCGTTAGGCAATGCAGTGGAGTCAGGTGCACCAACACCTACAAAGCAAACTTTACATTGGCATTTAGATGCAGCAGTATAATTAAAACCAATTACACAAATTAATATATAATTCGTTGATATTTCATATTTTATGTATAGGTTAAGTAATGTTATAGTATATATATATTGTATTTATTTAAATGTCATGGCTAAGACTATTTAAATGTGAAAACAGGCTTCTGTGAAATGTACCTTAGGCCGATATATTTGTTGAACTGTGATTCTTATGTTCTAAGTGTACAGTTTTCTATTAATTAATACTTATTTACGTTTTAATCTTTTTATAATATGTTATATTAAATTTGATAAGCCATAATTCAGTATTAAAATTTTTTGTTTGGGGTGGTATTGCGATTATGGATTGACGGGCTGATTGGTAAGAGATTAAAAATCATACTATTTATTCCAGTTATTGTTGTTTTTAATTGTACTATACCTCACTATTTATTATTGTTATTACTACTATTATTATTATTACTATTATTTAATAATGTATTATATTTCTATTATTTGTTATTACTTTACTAGATTTTATCATTATTATTAAATTACTCTAATTTATTCATATCAATCTATTAAACTGTTTAAAATAGCTTATAAGTAGAGATAAAAAATAATACTGTAGTTGACTAATTATTATATGTTACTATTTATTCAAATATATGTTAAAAGAATGAGTAAATATTTATAGGTCTCCCCTCAAATAGCTTATGCTAGAGGGGTAAGAAATACACTGTTTTGTATTATATTTAAATTTGTACGCAAATAAACGATTTGAATTTGAATTTGAAATTGAATTTTGTTTTCAAATAGAGGGACTCCTATCGGAAAATGAGCTATTTTATTAAGCATAAGTCTGTTATAAGCAGGAAATACGCTGTTCAAGGGTCACTTGACATAATCACCCGAATAAAACTTAAATGGGTTGAGTAAAAGAAATGTTCTTGAAAACCAATAGACCCCCAAAAAACTTAATTCAAGTTATCTTTGGCTATTTCAATTTAAAATGTAGAAATACTTTATTTGAATATATTTATGATGCAAAAGGCGACTTGTAAACTGTACGTTAAATTTTGTGTTAGTACACCCTGGGTGTAATTGTACAGCACTAAAACTATTTTAGCCTAGTCAAATTAGACAAAAAAAGGGCAGTTAGCGGAAGGTTTAGGTACGGTCCTAATTCTTCTTGATCTTTATTTATGTTTTCGAGGTCGCTGAACACGAATTTGAAGTTTTCTGACAGATATTTTGGCCGGAACATTGTTTTTTTTTTTTGCTAAAACAGTGAAAATGTTGTACTTGTTTTAGTTTTTGGCCTAAATCCCAGTACATATGCATTTTATCGAAAAATGTGCCCGACATTGAGTTAAAGGTGACAGAATTACTTAAGTTTTATGTCGGACACTTTTTTATCCGGCCAATATTTACGCCGCTAGAGCACAAGGAAAACCCTGCAGAATTTTCAATTATTGAAAATACACCATACCTTGCTTTGTTGTCCGGTTTTCATGGAAACAAGCCATGTTACAATAATTTTGTCTATTTATAAGAAATTTTTACAGGTTGGACATTCAACTTTTTTCCAAAATATAATACTATAATATACAGGGTGGCCGATAAGTCAGTTGACCGACATGCATTCAATGAAATGCATGACTTTCAACTAACTTATGGGCCACCCTGTAGTTATATCGTAGGGATAAAATCGAGATAAACGACGTATTAGTATAAAACAATGTCAGACTAGTTTTGTCTATTCAATAAAATTTGTATTTGGAAAATATTGAACTCACTAAAATACATTTAAAAAATACTCTGTCTAGCACAAGCTTCACCTATATTTGGCTTAAATGGTAAAGAATAATTAGAACAAATTAGTGAATGTTTACAATTATTAGTACACACGTTGAACTATACGTGATTTTTCATCGTTAGTGAACAAAAAAATTTTTTTTCTAATGTCTGTGTTATGTTTTAGGGTTTTCACCTGAAGACGGATCAGATTGCAGATCCCGAAACGTCGTGATCCTTTTTGTTCACTAACGATGGAAAATGTCCGCAATAATAGTTCAACTTCTGAAATCATCGTCAACAACAAACTTTAAACAAAGAATTAGTATAACATTATTAAGTTGCTTTATATACATAAGTAAGATCAGTTATTTTATACATACAAAAGCAGTATATTAAAAATATATTAACGATAGAAATAATCTATTGATGCAGAAGGTTGTCATTCCATGAGCCCTTTCTTTGAAGGTGGACCAAAGATGGGAAATACTTATGACAAGAATAAACATTATGGAAATAGTTGCGTACTAAGAAATTATAACATATTGGGAATGTGATGGTATTTATAAGTAAGAGAAAATGTAAAAGCAAGTGATGGAATATTCAGGTCATTGAATATTTAGGTATTTTCACATAGCCTTTGGCAGGGTGTTAATCATACGGGAATTCAGGGAAAACCGGGAATTATACGAACATTTTCTATATACGGTTAAATACGAGAATTAGGCGGGAACGTTTTTTTCCCTGAACGTTGGACACCCTGTTTTGAGTACCCTGGTGTTTCCTCATCTTCTTCCTATGCTGCTAAGACCTCTTCAACGGTAGGAAACTTATTACCAAGTTCCTCTTGCAGATCCAACTCTTCAGCGTCATCTTCGTGTTGTTCAAGGACCACCGATGCATTATTGCATGATCTGTGAACGCAATTTATGCATAGATCAGTGCAACGTAGCACCGCCTTAACTCAGCTGCAGTTTCGTGCACAGATTTTGGTGCACTTGCAGATTACTAACTTAAGCAGTTCAGGGGGTCCAGGAGCTAAAAGATCCCTACGATATAACTACAGGTGGCACCATAAGTCAGTTGACAGTCAGGCATTTCATTGAATGCATGTCGGTCAACTGATTTATTGGCCACCCTGTATATTATAGTATCATAGTATAGAATAAAAGTTGAATGTCCAACCTGTAAACATTGCTTATAAATAGTCAAAATTATTGTAACACGGCTTGTTTCCATGAAAACCGGACAAAAAAGCAAGGTATGGTGTATTTTCAATAATTGAAAATTCTGCAGGGTTTATCATGTGCTCTAGCGGCGTAAATATTAGCCAGAGAAAAAAGTGTCTACCATAAAACTTGTGGAAAATTTTGTAAACTTTAATTTAATAATGGGCTTGTTTTTCTATAAAACTTTCAATGTTTTTGCCAAAAAAAAAACATTGTTCCGGCTAAAATATCTGTCGGCAAACCTCAAATTCGTGTTCAGCGACTTCGAAAAGATAGGGATCAAAAAGAATTAGGACTGTACCTAAACTTTCCTCTAACTTTGCTAATTTGACTAGCCTATTTATCTAAATACAGCTACGAGTAAAGATGCAGCCTAATAACTTTCAGCTAACTGAAGGTTATCTCGATTGTTATAATGTGAGGGTAAAGTTACGTTCGTTCAATAATCATGACAAGGTAAGATTACCTACAATATATTCTTAATTTAACGATGACTCTCGATAGATAGGTAAAGAAGTGACGGAATTGTGGGATATAAGTGGTTCACCGGTAAATTAGCTGCGACATTTAATATCCGGTAGTACGAACTGCTTTTATTAACTTGTTTTTTTAAACTGTATGTCTATAATTGACGTTAGTGGTTTTAAACTCAAAATGCTGTTATAACGTAAAACAGTTATAACATTGGTCTTAACTTATAACTATGACATTATGAGATTCCAAACTTGATTTATTTTCTTCCAAAACCTTTCTTCTAAACTCCATTTCTTCCCGTACCTTGACACGTTGCTTGAACACACAAGTCTACAGTGTATAAGGTAAATTTGTACATAGGTACTAACGTGTCACCACAGAGTTGTGAATGTTGATTACGTGAAAGTGTAGATGGATCCTAATGATAAGCCTGCTTGGAGCAAGTTTGTCCTAAGTTACACAGCTGACGTCTCCTTTAATCTTCTGCACAACAAGCTTGGCTTCCATGTACTTTGACACGTTGCTTGACCCCATAAGTCAACAGTGTATAAGGTCAATTTGTACATACGAGTAGGTACTAACGTGTCAGCACTCTTAGTTGTGAATGTTAATTACGTGAAAGTTTAGATGGATCCTAATGATAAGGCAGCTTGGAGCAAGTTTTTCCTAAGTTACACAGCTGGCGTCTCCTGTAATCTCCAGCACAACAAACTTGGCTTCTCTGTAGTTTGACACGTTGCTTGACCCCATAAGTCTACAGTGTATAGGGTTGATTTGTACATAATTACTTTATGTCAGCACACACATTTTCGAATGTTGATAACGTGAAAGTGTTGATGGATCCTAATGATAAGCCAGCTTGGAGCAAGTTTTTCCTAAGTTACACAGCTGACGTTTCCTGTAATCTCCAGCACAACAAACTTGGCTTCTCTGTACTTTGACATGTTGCTTGAACCCACAAGTGTACAGTTTGTAATGACAATTTGTACATAGGTACTAACGTGTGAGCACCAGAGTTGTGAATGTTGATTACTTAAAAGTGTAGATGGATCCTAATGATAAGCCAGCTTGGAGCAAGTTTGTCCTAAGTTACACAGCTGGCGTCTCATGTAATCTTCAGCACAACAAACTTGGCTTTTCTATACTTTGAAACGTTGCTTGAACCCACAAGTCTAGAGTTTATAAGGACAATTTGTACATAGGTACTAACGTGTCAGCACACAGAGTTGTGAATGTTGATTACGTGAAAGTGTTGATGGATCCTAATGATAAGCCAGCTTGGAGCAAGTTTGTCCTAAGTTACACAGCTGACGTCTCCTGTAATCTCCAGCACAACAAACTTGGCTTCTCTGTACTTTGACATGTTGCTTGAACCCACAAGTCTACAGTGTATAAGGACAATTTGTACATAGGTACTAACGTGTCAGCACACAGAGTTATGAATGTTGATTACTTGAAGGTGTTGATGGATCCTAATGATAAGCCAGCTTGGAGCAAGTTTGTCCTAAGTTACACAGCTGACGTCTCCTGTAATCTTCAGCACAACAAACTTGGCTTCTCTATACTTTGACACTTGTCCACAAGTCTACAGTGTATAAGATCAATTTGTACATAGGTACTAACGTGTCAGCAACAGAGTTGTGAATGTTGATTACGTGAAATTGTTGATGGATCCTAATGATAAGCCAGCTTGGAGAAAGTTTGTCCTGTTACACAGCTGACGTCTCCTGTAATCTTCAGCATAACAAACTTGGCTTCTCTGTACTTTGACACGTTGTTTGAACCCACAAGTCTACAGTGTATAAGATCAATTTGTACATAGGTACTAACGTGTCAGCACACAGAGTTGTGAATGTTGATTACTTGAAAGTGTTGATGGATCCTAATGATAAGCCAGCTTGGAGCAAGTTTGTCCTAAGTTACACAGCTGACGTCTCCTGTAATCTTCAGCATAACAAACTTGGCTTCTCTGTACTTTGACACGTTGTTTGAACCCACAAGTCTACAGTGTATAAGATCAATTTGTACATAGGTACTAACGTGTCTGCACACAGAGTTGTGAATGTTGATTACGTGAAATTGTTGATGGATCCTACTAGCTCATAGCCTCTACAGCGACTGTATCTTAATACGAGTAATATTTGAGATTGTGTGGTTGATTTCAACAAACTTATTTAAGGCTGTGCCCTGCCTACAAATATTAGTTAGCAGTTTATTTTAGATTTACAACCAATCACCTCAAAATATTCTTGATTGTAAAATACTAACCCCTTGCAATAGATGGTAACTTCCAGTATTAAAATGAAAATTGAACCCGACGACATATTAAATTAGCAAGTTTCTTTTATCTCCAATCTAATCTAAAACGCAGCCATAGGTATATTGGACTCAGAAAGAAAACTACGTCAGAACAGTGATAACTAACAGCTGGTCAGCTGGACTCAAGGCCAACACTTCACATACGCTTCGGCAGTACTGCTCAACATTATTCATGACGACCACTGATTGCACAAGTATATATGTATACATTTTGAAAATGAGACAACTTATTTTTGTTTCTGTACTTGTATTACTAGAAAATGGCTTTCAAATAGCCGAAACATATTGTGGATTACACACTTTTGATTGCCAATTCATTTGTCTCATTTTGTAATAAAAAACTATATCGATGTTTTGCTTCCTGTTTTGTTCGTGCGCTGAGAATTATATTGAAATATTTATTCTTTTGCCTACTTTCACAGCAATTATATGTACCACCAATAAGTCTTTGTGTGCTTGAATTTGACCCTCGATATGGGGTTGAAACGTTAATGTCACGATTTATCAACGTCTGTGAATACTATTTTACGCGCCCGGTGTGGTCCTGGGTCGTACACGGGATGTGAATTTTGTCAAAACTGAATAATTAAGGTGACTAAAACCCCACTGTTTGCGAAACGGATCACTGTTTATTCATGTTATGGTGAACAAAATACACAATAAATTGTAAATGTTGTAATACGTAAATGTTAGATGTAAAAGGATGTAAAAGAAAGTACCGTGTGTACTTGTACAGTGTGAGCTGGCTAAAAGTTAGACCGAGACTGACGCTACAAGCGCGCGTCCCTTTGGACCCCCATGGTAAGGGTGGATATCCATTTGTGTTTTGGCGCCAACAACTATGATGGACTTCTAGAGATAATTTACCCATTAATATTTATCTAATAGAAATAATATTTGTTTAAACATTAAACTCCCTTCTCTGTTAGGATATTGAATCCACATAAAAGGATAACACGACGGTGTTTAATGGAAGCAGGTTGAAAGGACGAGTTATATGGAGAATGGTTTATGAGGATGACGTCACTGTGTTGATCGAACTCAGCTGACCCCTCCAGCAGTGGCTCAGAGAAGATCAAAGTGTAAAATAGACAAAGTGTTTTAAACACTGACACAAGTTTGCCACTTTTACCACAAACACTGTTTTATCTCTACTCTTTACACAGTTTAAAAAGTATCAAGCATTTTCTCGTATTGGTTTTCATTTATTTTACCTATACGAAACAATTAAAAAAACAACACCTGAAATTACACACTTTCAAACTTTCTTTATAGATGTTTGCTAACGTTGAATATGAAAGCTTGTATTCAAATATCCTAAGAACTTTGGGAAGATCTGTAAGATTAATGAATCAGTTGGACAAGTAATTAGATAAGAATAGAGTTCGTGGTTTTGCTGAACAATGGAGAAGTAAATGCTCAAAGAGAGCGCCACTTAGAGAAATCTTTCTTTCTAAACCTTTTTACGCTTGTTATAAGAACTTGCTTCACTCACTTGGCAACTACTCAAAAGTTAATTTAATTTATTAACTATATTGTAGGATGTGTTTTTTTTCACTTACTGAAAAGCACTTACGGAAAATATTTTAATATCATAATGTAGTATTAAAACATAAATATATAGTGCAACAAAAACATAAGTTATCACATTGCTTCTCAGAACGATACTTTGTAGACCAGATATTCAATGAATCATACACACACGAGATTATATCATAGATGTGATATACGCAAGATCGATTGGCAATTCAAACCTTGATAGCCGATTAAATTACTCTTCTGGAAAGATATATTTGAAGGATGAGGCAGAAGGTTTATACTTATCACCTTGAATTCTCAATTCAGCTGAGCAATCTGTTATATTGATCATTTTGAATCCCTGTATTTTAACATAAAGACATAGTACAAGTCTAGAAATGCTGTAGCTATAATGATCACGTAATGAACTGGAGGGTAAACTATTTTCTTTTTATTTTAGACACTGTAATCCCATCTAATGTATAATAGTTCAATACTTTTCTATTTAAATATTAAAGTCACCTAGCCAGTTTCCTCTAGCTGAAAGAATATCTTAGAGACACAATTTAACAGCCTTAGTCTATTGCTGGAAAGGTATTTGGGAAATGTTTTCATTTGTGTTCCAACTACTGCTACCTTCTCAAAAGATATGACAATACATACGAGTGTACTAAATAGCGAAACTGTCCTTGCCTACTTAAACGAGAATTCTACTTCAAGAAAAGCGAGTTCTTGCTTTAAGCACGTTTCTTCACTAGTTTTGAAGCACCCATTCCTTCCAGAGGGCGCATAGGTTTTCAATACGTGAGAGGGCGCATCCGGAGGTTAGTTCCAGGTGGGTTAAAACCCTAGTGAAAATGGCAAAACATATTTGTTCTTATTGTATGGCATTTGTATCACCATTTTACCAGGTTTTCATCATTCTAATTGTTGAAGTGAAGAACAAAAACTGTTAAACTCAAAAATACGATTAATAACACCTGCTGATTATTTCACCTGCTGCATTGAGTCACGGAGGTTAACTCCGTTGCCCTGCAACGCTAGAAAACGCATCACGGAAGTTACCTCCGGCCTCTAATACAAACAGTTGAAAACTAACCAAATCGAAGCTGCAAGTGGCTTAGATATATTTTATTGTGTTCTAAGAAAGAAGGAAGGTACACGGATTAACAGTGTTTTGGCTTGTTTGAAGGCGATTTGATTAACAAACACAGATACACCCGGAGGTAACCTCTGTGATGCGACCTCTTGAAGGTAAACAACAAATTGCTCTGTAATGAATGCATCTTAAGGAGCGAAAAACCAGAGAAGCGATGCAAAAAAGTAATCTAGTATTTTATTAATATGTCAAGATAACTATATTTATTATTTCAACACACCGTTATACAATTAAATGAAAAAGAGTTCTTTAAAACACTTTCCTTATAACAATGTTAGTATAGCAGTTCTCTGTGGACGCTTTGTGCATTGTCACATCAAGGCTTGTATGATGGCCTGGAATGATATTCACATGCAAAGCCGCAACACTTGAACAATTTTGAACAACTAGATGATGGATACAAGGTAACAAGTAGTCCTCTCAAGCCTACAATGAAAATATGTAATGTCCATATAACAATGTTAGTGTAGCAGTTCTCTGTGAATGCTTTGTGGAGTGATACATCAAGGATGAAGCTTGTGTGATGGTCTGGAAAGATATTCGCACACAAATCCGCATTACCTGAACATTCTTAAACAACTAGATGATGGATACAAGGTAACAAGTAGTCATCTCAAGCCTACAATGAAAAGATGTAATGTCGCTATTGCAATGTTAGTGTAGCAGTTCACTGTGAATGCTTTGTGCATTTCCACATCAAGGCTTGTGTGATAGCCTGGAAAGATATTCACTCTCAAAGCCGCAACACTTGAACATTCTTGAACAACTAGATGATGGATACAAGGAAACAAGTAGTCATCTCAAGCCTAAAATGAAAAGATGTAATGTCACTATTACAATGTTAGTGTAGCAGTTCACTGTGAATGCTTTGTGCATTTCCACATCAAGGATGAAGCTTGTGTGAGAGGGTGGAAAGATATTCATACACAAAGCCACAACACGTGAACGTTCTTGAACAATTAGATGATGGATACAAGGTAACAAGTAGTCATCTCAAGCCAACGATGCAAGGATGTACTGTCGCTATTGCAATAATGCTAACCTCCAGGTCTGCCGGCAAATCAATATCCACCACCGGTAGCAGGTGTTTGCTCCGTTCCCGAAGGCAAAACAGAAACACCGGCCAACACGCATGCGCGCAAACCAACTACTATAGACCATACTGGAGTGTGGCATAATTTTGCTGTGCGTGCGGGGAATGCAACCCGGTGCTAAAGGGACAGAAGGCGGAGCGCGGGAATCTGACCGGGAGGGGTATGCCGAGGCGACTCGCAGCGGATTAGTCTGCGGTGGCGAGCTCTGCTCCTCGTGGGGGGGGGTCGTTGTGCCTGGCGAGTTGTTCTCTTAGATACCACAGTAACACCGTCAAAGCACTCTCCAGATTCCAGGAGGGCCGGGCCGCGACGTGATAGGTGCAACACTGCGTGTTTCAGCGGCCGACGGCCGTAGGAGGAGCTTCAGATCTCAACAGCTCAGGACAGGATGTTAATAAAATTTCGGGACCCTCATCAGGGGCGGCCGCCCAATTTCATCAGGAGGAACGCGGAACTTTCCGGGCCTCGCGTTTCCAAAGAACAACCCCACGTCTGCACAACAAAAAGCCGTGCAGACGCGTTTCCAGCCACTCTGATCGGTGGCAGGCTGTATTGCCCACGCAGTCCAGACGGGGTTGGTCTCTTCCATGGAGCCTCCGTCCAACAAAGGAGGACGAGCTGCGGCAGGTGGACTGACATCCCCCACTGATGAGATCTGAAGTCGATAGAAACGCTAAACATGTTCGATGTTATGAACATGCCGTCGCAACAACTAACCAACGATCATCAATGCAAAGATGTACTGTCGCTATTACAATGTTAGTGTAGCAGTTCACTGTGAATGCTTTGTGCAGTGCTACATCAAGGATGAAGCTTGTGTGATGGTGTGGAAAGATATTCATACACAAAGCCGCAACACAGAGTTGAACTTCAAGGGATGATATGGATGATATGAATAAACACCTATTTGAAACCTCTGAACGATTTATTTGAAATTCCTTAATCTTAATTACGCCTTACGCTTTACAACGAGTTTTCTCACTCTAAATGTCTAAATGTCCAAAGGGAAAAATGACATTTGGGCACGCGCTCTTCTGGTTTTAAGGATATTGGATTTCTTTTCATTATTAAGTTACTTTGCTGTTACTCCCAATACACAGTGCCAGGCTTGTCAGAGTTTAGCCATAACTGTATACGTATGTTGTAACTGTGTTGTTATTATTTAACAATAACAAAACTATTGACAAATTGGCTGTTGAAAAAGTAAACTTTAATAAATATTAAGATGAATAGTCAGTAAATAAACTCAGTGGCTAGGCTTCTACAAAGGATCCATGCTTTATAAGCTGGTATTATTTAATTCACTTAATTTTGAATAAAATAATTATTAATCGTGAACAACTGTTTTACTGTTTCCAAAAAAAAAATATTTTTTTACGATTCAATTATTTAATAATTGTTCTCTACAATATAATTTTATATTTAATCAAATTAATAATAATTTTCCACACATCATAGCCCCGTACTTGTTGTTTTATCTTTATTTGGCTTGTTCTAAAATGTGCCATGATATTATCCCATTTATAGTACTCTTTTGTACTATGTATGAACATTTTCGTTTATTTAAATCTTCAGTTATTTGGCAATGTCTTCCGCAAAACCATTAAAACAATATTTGAATTTGAAATTGGTTATATATTTCACCTAATAACATTAGGCTTATTCAGATCAATATTATTATTGACTTTAATAATCATGGGATGTTAGGTTGCGCATAACGGGAGGGAAATTCCTCAATTAAAATTTTATTAAGTAATTCCCATTTAACAAAAAAACGTAAAGTACAGCACTTTAGAAGATCTGAAAAATCAACTCCAATCCGCCCTATATAATTTACTCGATCTACATACAAAGAGGCACATAACAACAGCATTTCATTGACTGTAAAATTCCATAAAAGCTTCTAAAAGACGGTAGTTCAAAATTGAAGAGAAACCTTAAAGTTTTAGCCCCAAAAAACATACATTTTTACGCTCGTAGAACTGTCATCAGTCAGATTGCATCGTTGTTGTTTGACGTCTGTACTGCGTACCCCCTAATGTAACGCTAGTGTTTTTAAAGTTACCATGGAATTTGACCAGAGAGTTTGTCAAAAACTAGAGTGGGTGGTTAATTTGTATTAAACAAGTGGTAAGCCTTGGCACTAAACAAATGAAGTGAGTCATATGGCGGGTTTTAACGGCGCCCACGGGAACTGTAATAAATATCCTAGCATTCACCTCGCACACCGCCACGCCGTGTTCCCGTATGTATACTCAAATCCATTAACTGAGCTTGATTCTCAACTGTACATTTTATATGTATCAATAAATTTGAAAACAAAATGAAAAACCATTTAAACTTGATTATTTGTCAAGTATTTACGTTGCCAGTAAAGAATTTCGTTATTGGTACCAACAATGTTCAAAACTGGCAGATTTTGTAGTTCAGTCGTCTACATCAAAAACATATTTAAACATTGCATTGGAAATAGATTTATTAATTTCCTCCACCATGTAGAAGGGAACGTCTTACAAGAACAAAGAGGGAAGCAGTTTCGAGCTACCAAACACCTACTGAGTCAAATGGCAAAACTGTACAATACAGGGTGCGGCAGAACGGACTGAGCAGTAGACTCGGGCTGGTGGGAGAAAGTAATACCATGGTATTGTTGTGATTGGTCCCTCAAGTCATTGTAGTCACTACCATGGTTTGAACAAAATTGTACATTGTACAAGCCTGGTCACTGATCTGCGACGTTCATGGTTTTCAGCTTTAAGCGTACTAGCACTTTCTTCTACCGGTCTAAACCACATTTGTACCGTGTTTGACCTAGGAACTGGATCGAAACGCGGGACAAGAAAATGCTGACGAGAACTTTTGCGGCTTTGCTTCACAATCAGGGAATAATTATTTTCAAAATATGCTAACACAATGATGCCTCGATGCCGTTTTGTCCAAACAAAGGTGGTGACAACAGTGACTTGAGTAACCGATCAAAACTATAACATAATGTTTTACTTCTCCCCACTAAAGCCCGAGTACTACTTACTCCTCGGTTTTTCTGCTGCACCCGGCATACACAGTGTCCTGGGACAAACTGGACTCCTTTGCGCTCCTTAGGTAGGTTTGTTCCTTAAGGAAAACTATTTTACCAAAACGTCCATAGTTCTTCATTTATCCACTAACCACCATATTGTGTTGTTTACTAATTAATAATTATCTCAAAAGTATATACGAAGGTGAACTGACTGAGCTTTTTTAGTATCAGTTAATGATTATTAGAGGTATAAATTATTTTTATATGGTAGCATCAAAATTTCCTATGAACAGCCAAATATTCTAAGAAATTATCAAACAACAAAAGATTAAATGTTTTTATCTAACCTTTTAATTTAAAAATTCGATTTCTTTTAAAACATATACGTTTTATTTTTTTCGTATTTTGTTACGATAAAAGTCGCCGATACGCAGTTTTCATTCTATCATATAAAAATAATATATACAGGATGTTTTTAGATATAAAAAAATAGTAAATTCAGTGTTTTCTTTAGACTTAAATTTGCGGTTAAACCCGTATTAGGCACTAGAAGTTGAAACCCATCCGCGGTTATAACCGTATTTGCATTTAAGTTAAACGCAACCCAACTTTCAAACCTTAGTAAGTCATTTTATACGAACGCTATAAAATGTTACGAGGTCGTAAATTGTACCATTGGTTTGTCACTTCAATATCTATCAGATGGTATGTATTTTTGCAGTAGTATAGTGGTTTTGATTTGCTAATTTGATGTTATTGTAAAATAAACGCAATCACGGTTTTTAGCAAAGATCAAACCGTGCTTATTGTTGAAGAACTCTTAAGAAGAAGATAATTTCTTTTTGTCAAGAGGAATTTGGGGTCAAGTTTACAGGTGTGAATATTCCAAACAAATCTAAAACTCACTGATTTGTAAAAAAAGTGTAACAAAATACAGTAGGTTATGTAGGGAACGGAAAACATAACAGAGGGCGGACTGTACTGAATGAAGAGATGACGGACAATGTTAGGGTTGGATTAGGAAGTTCTCTTAATAAATCTTTCAAAATTTTGAAACAACAAAAGGAGACAGCCCATTAACACCTAAATACTTGATCTCAAACGCATCTTGACAAAAAATATGATCTTTCTCTTAAGTGCTCTTCAACAATAAGCACTCTTTGATCTTTGCTAAAAACCATGATTGCGTTAATTTTACAATAACATAAAACTATCAAATCAAAACTATATTACTGCAACAATACATATCATCTGATAGATATTGAAGTAAACAAACCAATGATACAAATTACGACCTCATAGCGCTCGTAAAGAATGACTTACTAAAGTTTGAAAGTTGGGTTGCGTTAAAAAAAAAAACACCCTGTACCTCTACTAATAATAATTAATCTATATTATTAGTATTTCGGTTAGGGTTGTCCGGAGTGTTGAGATCTCGGAATCTGGCTGAGGTAATTCAGATTTTTGTTTTTTTCAGTGTGTGGAAGGTGGGGGAAACGAATTAAATTATATAGATTTTTTATTTTTATGGGGTTTTGAGGTCCCCAATTTTCCATGTATATTTCTTTATTTAGAAAATATTTATTAGTAAATATCAACGGATTTGTTTGAAACTCGACACAGAGCTACCATTAACCCAAAGACCCGTACTGATTTTGGGGTTCGGGGGGCACAATATATGGATTTAGGGGTTAAAAAGGGGGGGGGCAAGAAATAAAAGAAATCATAAAAATCGATGTGGGGTATCAAAAAAAGGGAATATTATGCTGAATCCCGAGTTTTACAAAGCGGGCACCGAGGCCCCCGAGCGTGCCAGGGGTCAGGGCGAAGCCCCCAGCTGGCGCAGCTAGTTAATAATAACTAAATTCAGTCAGTTAACAGGCTAAGTTGTTTCTATTGTAAGAAAAACATTGTTCGCAAAAAAAATCAGCTGATTCGTAATTGATCAGCAGATCTAAATTAAATTCCAAAACGACGTCATTTCAAATATCATTTCCTGTACCAATTGTTAATTTAAGTGCACTAAAACGGCCAAGGACACCCCTTATCATAGATATACTATACTATACATAGATATAGGTTACTATATCAGATACAGGTTTAAACGCGCATTTTTGAGGGGAACCTCTACTAAAAGGGCTTTTTGAGGTAAATAATACCTATTTCAGGAAACTCGCAAGAATTCATTATATCCCTTGTGGCTACGCTTAGGCCATGTTTTTCTTTTAGCTCTTAGAAAAATTTCGTTTAGGATATATTAAAACCCTATGATACCTCGTACTACGTCTATAAAACCATTCGTGACTATCCTTTTTTACTAACCGATTTAAATTTGTATGATCATGTGTTCTACACAAAATACAGCTGCCTAACAATATTTGTTTTGATATTAATGAAAGAAAAGCCTATTGCATTTATATGTTCCCGAACTTACCACAATGCAATAGTTTAGCCAGTACAACATGGAATAAATATACGACTACCTAAATACCTATCTGTCGATATTGTGTTTCCTTGTTTTTGCTTATCACTAACATTATTAGGTATAAAGGTATTACTTCGGTATTAAACGGCAGGTGTAATCTCGAGCAAAACTTTTACAACACATTTAGATGTTGTCAAATATTTTATTTCAATTTTACATTCTTATAAAGCACAGGTTTAATCAGGATATGAGTTGACTAATACAACTAAGGAATCCCACGAGTGTGGAATTAGCTTGGAAATATCTGCGGAACCAGAGTAATTGCTCACACATTCTACAAATGGTTCCTCAGTATTTAACGGCAGCTCCCTGATGTAATGGGATACATAGTTATACACGTTCTGTAATGAAGGATTTCCTAAAGAATAAACAGTTGATGAATTTAAGCATTTCATTGTAATGCATTATTCAATATATCTAGGCAAAATAGTACGAAATGTATTGAACATTAAAATGCAATAGTGTTTTATAAAATATATTCATTTAAAAAACCTAAAACCCCACCCCGTAGGTAAATTTCAAAAATGACGTTTTAACCATGGCCTCTGACTACAAAGCCCCCCAAGAAGTTCTAGATGCTGTTTTCCAAACGACCAATAATATTTACATTGCTACGCAGGCTACATCTCGATGGCAGGCTGCTATAGCGGCTACATTGCCACTATCGGAGTCGTAGCTGCATTACCACTAGGCTTTGATCCTACCAACCTCAAAGACAACAGCAACAACCAGTAACCTCCACCATAACCACAACAACAGGCTCAACAACAACAATCAGCAGCGTAACTCAAGCGACAAAGAAGATAACTTTGGACCCTCAAACCAAAGTAAGTATTTAGTTTAAGCAGCCGTGCTGGCACGAAGGTTAGTTAGTCTTGAGAAATTGTCTGTTGAGCATTTTTGTTTAGTTTAAGCAAAAATCGGTGAGAAAGCGTGTGGACAGTGACATCTCGTTGTTGTTGTCAACGAGCGGTGTGTGGTTGCGGTTAAGGTGGAGGTGGAAATGACTATTGTAAATATAACTTCTTAAACAATGTGTCTTGACATCGATTGGATCAGTCCTAGATGTATTTTGCATACTTAAATTCAGGAGGTGTATAAAATCATTGCAAAGCAAATTGCAATAAGAAACAATTGCATTACCAGCCTCGAAATATTACTATACTAACGAAGAAGAAAAATACTTATACGAACGTAATTGGTTACAAGAGATTCACAGGGGGCTACTTTTATAATTATTAGGTATAAACATACATAGTACCCAGATTATAGTATGTACTAGTTTAATAACTGTACGAGCCCTTTGTCCCAAACTGTCTTAAAATTGAATGTCACAATTTGTAACAGGAGTATCGCTCTTCAGGTGATTCAAAAAGGACTTTACAACTTTGAAAATTCATATAAATTTTACTAAACAAGGTACAGAGCTGGTTTTGGTGTTGTTTTAAAGAAAACACTTCAAATTTTGACTTGCATGGTCCTCTAGTGCCTAATTGCGTCTAACTGTCTCTAGTGACAGTTACGTTAAAGATGGCTGCCTTCACTGGACCCGAGCATTCTAGTTGTGTGTTTTGGTTTGAAGGATCGAAGTCTGCGTCAACAGTTCCGCGTAGTTTTTGTACCAAGTAAGCACATAACCAACACACATAATTATAGGATTTGGAGCAGTGAAATCCACATGAAACATTTCAACATGTTCGTGATAGCCCTAAAGTGAACGTTTTTTGTGCGTTGAGCAAGAGGACGATGTTCGGCGCCTTTTTCTCCAAGGGAGATTGTACGTTGATATGCTGCAACGAATTATTATACCACAGATTGATGAGGATGGCCAAGAACGAAACGTTTTCTTTATGAAAGATGGTGTACCGCCACACCATCTGACTGACGTCTGGGATTTTCTAAATGACCGCTTTCCAGGTCAATGGATTGGCCATGAAGCGCCAATTGCATGCCCCCCTCCCCGTTAATTCAGACCTGACACCGCTCGATTTTTTCTTCTGGGGTTTCATGAAATATATGGTGTACGTACCTCCTTTGCCGGATATTCTACGTTAACTTATAGCAAAAATTTACGCCGCTGCTGAGCAAGTTACTCTAAAATGCTAGTGCGAGTATGGGAAGAAATCTACTACCGATGGGATGTCTGCAGAATAACCAACGGAAGCCACATAGAACATCTTTTGTTTAAGGTAAAAAAACTTGAAGTGTTTTCCTTTAAAACAACACCAAAACCAGCTATGTAACTGATTTAATAAAACGTATATGAGTTTTCAAAGTTGTAAAGTCCTTTTTGAATCACCCGGTATTATAGACCGGTTTCAACCATTAGGTAATCTTCCACATACAAGTAAGTTTTATTGAAAGTATATAACAGGGTACTATCATAGTTTGGGTACACTAAGTTGTTTGGATATACGGAAATATACATAGTACTACTGTGTATATTTCCGTATACCTAAACATTATAATATAGTAGTTTAATTATCATATTATAAACTATTCATATAACATTTTTTGCTATTATCTTTTGCTATGTCCTTAAGCAAAGCTTGATTTTTAATTCCAATCAGTTGGAAGTTAATAAACCATTTTTAAAATAAAACATTTAGGATTATATGGTTTATATTTATGGTTTCAAGATTATATCGCAGCTACAAAATATAAAATACTCACTAAATTATGTTTTAGTCTTTTTTTGCGATTAAAGGCACCATGTAAATTTACGCTATAAAAGGAATGGGAACCTCGTCTCCACAAAGAGTGAAAAGGTCGGGTTGCGAGGAATTTAATATGCTAGTGATATCCATCACAAACACATGGCAAAATAGCACATTTTCCTCTACCTTTGACATTGAAAAATGTTATCTGATATGCCAAAACTCTCTTTAGATCCTAGTTCATGTATTCAAAACATAGCTACCCCCAAATGCAAATCACTGCCATGCCAATGAAAATGCTTACAACTCTAAGGTATATACCCGATTTCTCATTTCAGATACAGCTGAGGGTTAATTAGCTCCAGTCAAAAAGAAACTGCTTGGACAGGTTTTTAGAAATATACACATGTCAAATTCATTGGCGTTTCGTCAAGAATTGTTGGTACATGATGAATATGTATATTTTCATAAATCAACTTAATGGTTGAGATTTCAATTATTTACAGTTAACAAATAAGTTATTCAAAAAAAGTCCAGGATCGTAGACGAAACAAACCCTTTTTTAGTATGGTTTGTTACGTTTGTTTCTTAAGCTATTATGGATAGGTATTATTATTTTCTACATAGTTTATTGGTGTTTTCCAATACAGTAGCATGTTTTGATTTACAATAAGATTTATCAACGTTTTCGTTCAATTGGTCCACTCATAGAGTCTTTACTATTAACCAACCAATCAGGAATTTGTGTAATGACTATATCTAGTTTCATTCCCATCACCTTGTACAAACTTTTCAAATAATCGAGAAGTTTTTTCTGCCTACATTAATATAAAAAACCATTAAAAACAATGAAAAACTATTAATGTGTTCACTGACGATGCTTGTGCGTGATTGAAGTTTGATTTAGCAAGAAAGAAAAAAGTCTGGAAAGGCCACAAGAAAAAAGGTCAGTATTATAATTTGCACCTAAAAGTAAAGCCCATGAATTTGCTATAGGACACCATATAAGTACTTATCTCTTAAATTATCTCTGAACTTAAGCAAACCCTTCCTTAGAAAACCAACTGGCCAATGTACGTAAGCAAGTGGTTTACTTCCAACACTAATTTAGTTCCCTAAGAGCACTAATTTATTTTCAGGATAAGTTGTACACAACAAATGTATATAAAATATTCTCATTAAATTAATTTTACTACTTGTTTATTATTTACCATCAAAACGGATGTAGGAGTACTAACATAATTAGGACTTGTAACTTGTAAGACTTGGAGGGATCGACAAGTTTGGAGTTAAAATATTTGCTCTTATCCAAACTGGATGTATATTTCTGACCTAAATTTAAGAGGCAGCCTAAATTTAACTCTTGTTACCACTATATCTTATAACACGTAGCAAAAATTGCGACGTTTTTAGCCTTTATTGTAGCCTAATAATTCTTAAATTGGAAATAATTGGCAAAAATTTACAAATTATTAATACTTTAAAGGCCAACATAGAGTATTTTAAAAAATCCGAATATTAAAAATATATATATTGGCCTTTAGCATTTTAAATATTTTATAGTTAATGAGAATAATTGTGTTTTCTCGAGAAGCATAAAATTAATGGATTGTTGCATATAAACCCCAAAACGTGTATTTTCGACAAAAGATTAGTTAATTTTGAATATTAAAGCCCGTATTTCTCCGAAAGTACATTGACAACGGAATTTTAAAATTAAAATGATTCTTTGTTTCTTTACTTACGTACGGTTAAGGTTTTATGTTTATATGCCGCAGCGCTACTAGCTCTATGCTTTCAGAGAAAATTTCCTCTAGATTTGAGTACATTAACCTTCTCAAACCATCATTTGCAAATTGTCCCCATGGGCTTTAAACGGCCGCCTCTTAATCATATACGTGTTCACTTTGAATGGTCAATTATCAAAACATAAGTAACAATAATTTTCAAAGTATTTAGCACTTCTTGATACAAGCTCAAGGTCAAACAAGCAAGTGTCCAAAAGACTCATTTAGACCGAGCAATGAACGATACCTCTTGAGATGGTGCAGTAGTATTGAGAAATAAGTATCAACCTAAGTTTCTAGTATTATATACAACCCTAAATTTAATAATATTCTAAATATTGTTTAGATTAACAGTTATTGCATTGTTTTACCATTAAAATCGGTTGTTATTGGAACATATGTTGTCCCAGAAATGTAAAGATCGCCACAATAGTACGATATGTTTTAAAAAAAGGAATAAAAAGTGATAAAAGAAACCTTATTACTTAGAACTAAAAATAAAACCTTACGACCATTAGATGTTTATAAAGCTACTTTCAAATCGAAACGTTGTTTTAGTTATCTAAAACATTCGTTTTCTTCTTAGCAATGATAATTTACTTATAAATCCAATTTTAAAATTAGGTAGCAGTACACTGTATTTAAATATGAAACGTGGAAGAAAAAAATAAATATGCAAGGAGCAAATAGAAACAGTAAAATGTAAGGACATTTGAAAAAATACTTTAAAAACCTTAAAAATAAGAAGGTTTATAGCCATAAAAAATGAAATACTGAATGAAAATGAACATGTAATTGCACATCAAAAGACTAAAAGGATAAAACTGTGTTAAAATTGTCAAAATGTGTTGTGTTTTCTCCACTTGCTCTGAGGCACCTGATATTACGCAGTAGAAACTATAGTGTATAAGTTATGTAATTGCAAGTTAACTGTAATTGCAAAGGTGTTTCATATTTTAAGTGAATAAGTGCACGATATTGGTGAATAGTATAACATGATAATCTTTGAAAGGAAATGTCAATAGGCTTTTATATAAATGAAAAACGATGGATATTAAAGGACAGAGGTATGATAACTAAAAACTATATTTCGTTTTATAACAAAACCTTTTCAAGAGAAAATTGTTTCATTTCTCCTTCTTTACTTGAAAATGTTTTGTTATAAACCGTACAGTATATAGTTGTTTTACTATTCCCCTTTCCTTTACTCTCCGTCCTTTTTTTAGTAGTTGGCTGTTATAAATTAAACCGTTTTTAATTTTTATTTAAGTTGGTAATTTTAAAATTAATTATTAAATAGCCACCAGAAACAAATAATAGCTATTTAGGATTTCTGTTCACTTATTAAACAAATAAAGGGAAGCGGAAGTTACAAAACGTAGCAAACAAACATTAATCAAAAGTTAGCCCTTCCAACAGAAGAGGTGCTTAACAAGTTCTCTTCGAGAGGAACAATTAAATCGTCAAGTTTAATCAATCGATGAATATTTACCTCAAATAATCTTAAACCGATTTTGCATTTTACTTTCTATGTTCCTATCACGTAGTGGAAGGTTGTATTAAATTTTATCTTTAGTGTGCAATACAGAGAATTCGCATGTTTCATGATTGCATTGTTTTATGTTTAGTCAACAAATATGATTATTATTATAACAAATATAAAACAGAATTTAGTCATTGACAATTTGCAGAGATCGTTTAGTACAGGTTATATGTTGTAATAGAATGTTGTAATCATTTTATATTTACCTAAAATGATGAAGTATCGAAATTTACACACCTGTGTATTTCAATAAGTTTTAAAACATTAGTAATTAGTACAATATATTATATTATTGTGAATAAAAAATATATCAAAACAACTTAAATTACTGGTAAAATATGTAGAATTTGGTTACTGTGTATATAGATTATTTAAATATATCAATTTTGATTAAAAACTCAGATACAAACTTGTTCAAACTTTGGTTACAAGTTTTATTGTTTATATAAAGTTGTAAACCATGTTGGCCCGGTGTTCTGAGATCATTAATCGTATGTTATGTAAAACCTATAAGTTTTAATCGATGGGATTATTATCTGTATCCAAACCGGTGCTGGGCTGTATAGCTATGTGAGGCTACACCAGTAAGAACGGTTTCAGATTAAATTGTTGAAACATCAAAGTTATTTTCTAAATATATTGTTGCCAGCGTTAAAAAAAACTTTATAAAACACACATTACGCATTATTTTGTTATTACCAAAGTAATTACAGTATAAAAATCACTAAACTTCATAAACTAGCAAAACCGGTTTTATAGTGTTTTTCAGGAACTGTATTGTCAATTCAACCAGAGCTTCATTTAAACTACGATTACAAATCAGTTTCAAATATAAAGTGAGATATTTCATAATAGTTTGCTTTGTAAATTAAGCCCATATAAATCACCTAGGGGATGGAATCTATCCAGCAAGCTACAGCATGCTTCGGTCCAGTATTCAAACTAATATCAAACTCTACAGAACCGGCTAGGCTTTTGGTCACATTCCACTTGCGTGTAGGGTAATGAAAGTGTTTCTTATCCCTAAAAGGGAATTAGTCAGGTTTAAACTGTCACACATATTAGTCTTTAATAATTTTTGCTTTTTTGTTGTTACTACGGAAAGACGTTTAAAGAAATTTTTAGAAATGTGCTAGAAAAACACAAGCATAGTAACCAGCATGCTTATCAATCTGTTAGGCTATGCCTTTCAACACTCAATGAACTGGTCAGCAGGCCAGAGGATTCTCTAGTTAAGAAACAAGCACTATGCGCTTTCATATTGAGGGGGCTTTTGATAGCTCGGTCAGTACCACTAACCTTGAGTAAATGGACCAAATCGTGTTTGCCACGAGGAGGGTTGAATCCACCGTACTAAATGTTAATAGGAAGTTTCTGTCCCACGCGGCCGTTCTCAGAGAAGAATTCTTCACCTTATCTTGTAAAAGTTGGTGAGCTTTCATCGCAAGTCTCACGAACGGACACGTTTGTCCAGATCTGTGCCGAAAACATGGTTAGCATGGTTGGGGGAATAATGATCATCGATACTATAGCAGACGTAATGAACAATAGTCTAGAAGGTATTACAGAATGGTGCAGGTTGAACAGCTTTACGTTAATCCTTCCAAAACTGCTATTCCTCCAATGACGCGTGCAAGGAGTCCTCTCTGGTCAAACTAGAGCTTAGCAGCGTTCGACTAACACATACAAATAGCACTAAGTATCTAGGTCTGACCTAGGATTCAAAACTTACTTGGAACCTACACTTACGAGTACAGTCAGTGCTACAAAGAGACAACTGGTCGTTCCTAGTAACTGGACGTTTAATAGGAAAAAACAAGTTGGGGTCTCAAGCCACACATTGTGCCTTGGCTTTACAAAACCATTTTAAGGCACAGATCACCTACGCCACTCTGGCTTGGTGGACAAAAGCCAGGTAAACCTAAAGTAGCCTACAGCGTGCTTAGTTATCATTAGAGCATTCACTAGCACTCCCACATCAGCGCTAGAGGTAATTTATGCTCAATCTAAACTACTAAACATTTCCACTGGAATAGAGGCTAGGAAATCTGAGTACAAACTCTCCATTACGGGACTTTAATAAGAGGCCTGTTCATTTACGGGAATCTTGGGGCTTTATGCTCCATTCCTAAAGAACCACGCCATACTATGAGTTCTGACTGCATGAAGGGAGAATAATTATATCTTTTCTTAATACCTTGTACAGTCAGCATAGAGGCAGACCTAGGGACAACCTCTCAGGTAGATTGGACATTTTTGTAGTGTTTCAAGCTGAAGTCATCGCAATTCTCACTTGCACTTATTTAGAACTATCCATCTATCTTTATATACAAAGGACATAAGCATTGTATTACTTTCAGACAGCCAAGGAGACCTAAGTGCGCTTGACTGCCTACTTATCGACTCCCGTGTTGACTGAAAATGTTCCCGAGCGCTCTTCCTTCTTGTAAGTTGCAAAAGTTTTCAACTTGAATGAATACCAGGGCATCAGATTTAATTGTTAATTAAAGGATTCATTTGATGTTGACGTGAATTGTTCTGAAAAACATTATTCAATGAGAAATGCTTGAAATAAAGGTATTTTTATTTATTTATTTATCACAGGTCAGGAACTTTGAAAACTACATAACCCAAATTAATCTCCACCTAGGAGATACTACTGTAGGTTATGAGATAAAAAACATCTTAATCAAATGTATGTCCTTTGAGGCCAAGATATGGGCCGCGTGGTTCTCGAGCTTCTGTAAGCAAAAGGGAGTGAAGTTGCCTGCATAGCAGACAGAACAAGGAGTACAATGAACCAAAGGGGTTGACGTGTACTTGGTTTTGAACCACAAACCTAACCAATCCTATCAAATCTATGTCCCAGGAAAATACCTGTATATATTGTTCGATAGAAAATATGAGACAACGAAAATCTGGTATATGACGTATTACGAAAACAAAGAGCTCATGATACACGAGTTTCGGTAAAATAGTTGAACCTTTACAGGTTTATTAAAATCAGTACGACATGAACAACAATCCACGGGCTTAATTGACATAAACATAATAGTAAGTTAATTATAATAATCAACAAATGTGCTACATTTGGAAGACTCTTTCATAACAAGATCGAAGGTTTAAACCAAGTAGGGTGTGAGTTCAGCCAACAGCTGAGAAAACAGAGTCTCAAAGGCTTAATAAAACTCGTGAGGTTCAAAGAGATTTGCGTTCTACAAACAAAGTTTGGAACGCGGGTTACGGGTTCACTGGGCAACTTATCTCTCGAACGCATCATATTTTATACCAAACCTCATTCTAACTGCTACTAACTAATGTAACTTGACTTTGTATGTTTGGTCATATTACAAGTAATTCTTAAATTTCCATTAAAATATAGTTGATGATAGCTTTAGGCCTACTATTGGTGAATTTCTCAAACTTCAGTAGATTTATTCATGTCTATCGCCACTAGACGAAAACCGTTAGAAGTTTTTATCTTCCCAAAAATACCTGTTAAGATGGTAAAACTTAATTTATTTGCCAACTTTCTCCAGATTGTGTTTCAATTTTCCTTTTGTAAATCTTCTGATTTGAAGTTTAAAATTAAACATACGAGTATTTCTTATGTCTGAGTAAAACCATACTATAATAAATGGATGCAACAACTAAGATTATTCTTATTAACTAATGGCCATAAAATTTCTGAAAACGCGTCGATATTTTCTGAAGAGAAAGACGTAGACCAATTAAACCTTGCACCTCGTTCAAAATGAAACTTTATGACGCAATTGTACGACATTTTAATAGTTTTTCAGCGCGTGGGGGACGTCCCATCCAGGGGTTGGTATGAAATTTTAAATGTAATGTCGAGTTTGGTATCAAAACAAAGCTCTACTTAAGTGGAATTTAATGCCGCAAATCTGACTTCAAAAGTTGACCCTGTCTAAAGCTAACGACGTTTTACTTTATGAAATAACTGATTTGGAAACATGGGGATATTAGAGCTTGCAGAGCTTTGCGGGATTTTATCCATAGTTCACAATGAAACTTGTACTTGTTGTTCATAAATGAAAGGTTTTCTTGCGTTTGAGTGAAAGGTTAAATTATTAAGTGAAACCAACATGTGTGTGTTATGGACGTTTGAGCTTAAATTAAAAACCTGAATAAAAAGCTCAGTAACATAGTTAATCGGAAAATTTAATAAATTATGATTTCAGAAAGACTTTTTTAACCCTGATAATAAGTTAAAACTTCTTTTTACTCATTAGTTGATTTGTAACTAATTTATAAAAGAAGTAAAACATGACTGGTTAGTACGATTTGTAAAGTTCTAAATAAGCAGCAAGAATGGACAGCCTAACAAAGGACAAGTTGAAGAAGGAATGTTGCTGCTGAACTTTTATTTTGAACGAAGTGCAAGATTTGATTTGTCTACGCCTTCCTGTTCAGAAAATATCGAAGCGTTCCTAGACTTTTTTCACACTGTATATTGTGAGCTACGGAAGCGTAAAAATGTTGTTGGTCAAGTTCCAGTTCTTTCGAGCTTTGGCCGCTATCCAGGTAACCATAATTGTCCAACATGCGCGCTGTCTGAGCGAGAGCTTCGTAGCACCAGTCGTAATACTCGAACATAAAATGTGAGGGCAAAGCCCGAAGTGAGGCTGTGAGTGGAGCAAACCAGGTACCAAATTGCAAAGTAAATTGATTCACTCATGCCAGCACTTAGCAGCGTGTCGGCCTCAGTTTTTTTAATTTTACCAGTGTAAGTTGTCATCACACACGTAAAACTACGAATAGTTAAGAACAGTAATTTTATCTCAAAACTTGAAAATGAGATAAACAAGCTGCAGTACACTAAAGACTCATTTGCATACAAATGGTTAGGTCAACATCCACTAACCTGAGGGCTGTGCTGCTTTCATCAAATATTAAACATTTCCTATCTGCATTGCAATCACTTTGGATGATAATCTTATATTTAAATTGAGAACACGCAATAAATTCAAAATTCCCAATCACAATACTAGTTATTTAAAAATTCCCTTTCAACAATATGCCATGTCCTATAGTCATCTGCAAGATCCGTTCTACTACCCCAACTGGTTGCACCCCACTGGTCCATCAGACTAACAACAATAGAAAAGTAATTTGCAGACCATAAAAAGGCCTGTAAAATTTCGTGCGTTTAACCCGCACCGTTCAAAGTATTAAATGTTTACAGTGCCTTGATTTTCGAGTGGAAATTTTCCCGATGCTCTGAATATTCTTAAGTGAGAATTTCCCAGTTCTCTGAATGTCAAGTGAAGAAATTCTGGGATAGTTTTCGCAAAAAATGAAACTAAAATCTCACATAAATTTTGTAATTGAAACATCCTTTCTTAGTAAGTATTGATATTTTAAATAGCTAAATACGCTGCGTAATGGGTTAAACTCTTAAACAAAGTTTCATTACCATAGCTCAGCCAATTTTCAATTATAAGCGGTCAGTATGCCGTAACTTGTTTAGTGCCCACTTTGGTCCCTCGCCATTTATTTTTGTGGACGTTGATAAAAAAATATGACTAAAACACTGCGTGATGGGTTGAATCCTTAAACGAAGTTTCACTACCAATTTCAGCCGATTTCAGTTATAAGCGGTCAATGTACCTTAAAAACGTGTTAAGTGCCTACTTTGGTCCCTCACAATTTATTTTGTTGACTATGTATGGGTATAAAATATAGCTAAAGACACACACTGTAATGTAAACTCGCCAAAGTTTCACCCCATAGCTTCAGCCGATTTTAAGTTATGAGCGGTCCAAGATGCCTTAAAAACGTTACAGACAGATGGATTAGGAATTTTCTTTAACGCCAGTTTCGGTCTTTGCAAATTAACAAATCAAATCAAAAAAGTCTTTTTAATCGTATAGATTAGGTAGCTGGGCGCAAAATGTATGATTTTAAATACATTACAAATCTAGGTTAGTCTAAGTATATATTATAATAAATTCCTTAAATAAAACTAATTTTAAAATATTTTGTATTTACTAAGCCGAATTGCAAGGTAATACTCGTATCTCGTCAAATGTACGTTCTGCCGTATAACTTCTTTTACCTTAATAGTATCTTATGGACAATTTTTATAAAACACTCAAATTGGTAGACTTTTAAAATTTGACACCACCCATGCTTATACTTATTTCAGCTTTCATACTTTTAATAATCATCCGATTCATCTCTTTAGAATGATTTTACTTAAATTGCTTTATTGAATTAAGTACAGTTGCAGTATTGAAGAATTCGAACCTATAACCATTCTAGAACAGTAATATACTCGTCGTAACTGTTTCAACCATTCAACGTACAGGTAAGTCTATCTTTGAATAAACGTTGAATAAAATAAGAATTGACCAAGGCCTAAATAGTGATTAACAGGACATCTTTATCTGAAATTTTACCTACAAAGAGGCAGCTAAGGATGGGTGTCAATATGGTGAGGTGGGGCGCGGAAACTGGGCCAGTACCAGATTTTACCTTTTGGTCAATAACTCGTAAACTTAGAGATACAAAAGGGTAATTTGATATAAAACTTGAACAATTTCATGCCACACTAACGATTTTCATCAGATTAAAGATCGGATCACTCGTTACGGCGCTAGCGGTCAATAGTAGAGACGTACACGACTTTGCTTAACCTTCCAGGGGCGCATGGATTTTTTAAAACGTGAGGTGCGCACCTGGAGGTTACTAAGGTTAAAACCTTGGTGAAAATTCAAAACATCTTTGTTCTTACAATGTGGCATTTGTATCATCATTTTATAATTAAAAGCAATTTATTGAATGAAACTCAAAACTATAAAACTAAAAATAATGATACGATGAATTCACCAGCTACAACAGGGTCGCACACGAGGTTAACTCAGGTTTTGCAACGCAGGAGGTGCATCAAAGTTAACTGACAGTTAATAATCGCTAACAAATCGAAGCTTGAATATTTATTAATCATGTTCTTAAACCGAAGGTACAAGTTCACAGGTTTTGGCTCTTGTTTGTTGATTTATTAAAGAACTCAGATACAATACAGGTATCCGTGATGCATATCTGGGTTAATTTCACCCCTCAAAACCACCCTTTAAATCAAAATTTTACAAAACCGTTTTAGTGGGTGGTTTGGGCTACCACAAACAGGTGTGGTAAAGTTTCAATCTTTAATCCCTAAAATTGGCTCGGCGATGACAGAGTGAGTATTTCAATCAGGACAAAACCTTTTATAAATATATATATTATTGTGAATAAAAATATATCAAAACAACTTAAATTACTGGTAAAATATGTAGAATTTGGTTACTCTGTATATAGATATTTAAATATATCAATTTTGATTAAAACTCAGATACAAACTTGTTCAAATTTTGGTTACAAGTTTTATTGTTTATATAAAGTTGTAAACCATGACTGGTTAGTACGATTTGTAAAGTTCTAAATAAGCAGCAAGAATGGACAGCCTAACAAAGGACAAGTTGAAGAAGGAATGTTGCTGCTGAACTTTTATTTTGAACGAAGTGCAAGATTTGATTTGTCTACGCCTTCCTGTTCAGAAAATATCGAAGCGTTCCTAGACTTTTTTCACACTGTATATTGTGAGCTACGGAAGCGTAAAAATGTTGTTGGTCAAGTTCCAGTTCTTTCGAGCTTTGGCCGCTATCCAGGTAACCATAATTGTCCAACATTTTGCGCTGCGTGCTGTCTCGAGCGAGTTGTGAGCTTCATAGCACCAGTCGTAATACTCGTAGAACATAAAATCTGAGGCCAAAGCCCGAAGTGAGGCTGTGAGTGGAGCAAACCAGGTACCAAATTGCAAAGTAAATTCGATTCACTCATGCCAGCACTTAGCAGCGTGTCGGCCTAGTTTTTTATTTTACCAGTGTAAGTTGTCATCACACACGTAAAACTACGAATAGTTAAGAACAGTAATTTTATCTCAAAACTTGAAAATGAGATAAACAAGCTGCAGTACACTAAAGACTCATTTGCATACAAATGGTTAGGTCAACATCCACTAACCTGAGGGCTGTGCTGCTTTCATCAAATATTAAACATTTCCTATCTGCATTGCAATCACTTTTGGATGATAATCTTATATTTAAATTGAGAACACGCAATAAATTCAAAATTCCCAATCACAATACTAGTTATTTAAAAAATTCCCTTTATACAACATGATCAAGGCCTTATAATTATTTACCACATTCCATAAAAGAAGAAAACAACCAGAACAAATTTAAAAAGGTTTTAAAAACCAACTTAATTCAAAAACATATTATATAATTGAAGACTTTTTCGAAGAGGAAGAATTACCAGCTTCAGACAGAATACAAAATGTATGTGGTTGATTATGCTTAGTATTTATATTTGTTTTATTATTGTTAACTTGTCTATGGAAAATAATTGTTTGTCTGAAAATGAATAATTATTATTATTAAATTAGTTAGGGCCTATATAAAAATTGTAGGTTATCACTTATAATGGAGTTATTGACGGGACAAATTAAAACCTTTTGTAATACAAGTATTATAGTGTTTTATAATATACCATTTACAACGTTAACAAACAATTTAAACATTAATGTGCGTTATAAAAATTAGGGTTTGGGCTTAAAACTAGTTTTTCCGCCAACAATATTTCGTTTTAATTACTTTAGGCAATACAAGAGCAAAGTTATTTATTATTATAGGAACCGCAGGCCTTTTAGATAATACCAGTTTCCATGGGTCATCTTTTGTTTGGCCACTAATTTTTATCTGTTACTGTTTATCGCAAATTTTCGTTAGGAGGGTTGTTAGTGAGAGCTTAGTAACTAGTAGCTAAGCTAGTTAGTTTTACTACCGTGTATTTTAAAACTTTGTAGTTGCTATTTTATTTATCTTTCAGTATTTTGCAGAACAAAAGTATAAGGTGTATAGGCCTAATCAGTTTTCTGTAAGTTATATCGGGATACAGAACGACTATGTGAATTATAAGACAAGCTCTCGTTCTGCAACAAAAACCACTGCAGACCGAGGAATAATTAACAATTTGTAAATAAAGGTGAAGTATGGAGGCTTACAGCCAAAAGATAGACAACGAATGACGTAATTATGTGGCCGCAGGCCGAGAGGCAGGGCAATAATAAGTAATAAACTAACTATTATCATTAGTTTGACAAGTATCAGGTCTGCAGGTGCTATTATTTCTACTCAGGGACTAAATCAAAAAGGCTAATAATTCGAAGTCAAGCTGAAACTATCAAATCCATGAAACGTTTCAGTTTTTCCCGTTAAACTAAGTTTAATAATTTGTGAACCCTTTTTAATCTTTAAGGGGGATGCAGGGCAATACAATTTAAACAACTGATCTTCTAACTTAAAATCACTATCGAAAAACCAGTGATATTTATTCAGATTTTTACAAAACTTACAGATATTGTAATTTAGACTACCAGGGCAATGTTAAGACCTCAATTAAAGCTTGCAAAGCCTTGATAGAGAAGCTACAAGTGTTGTACAATCACAATACGTGACACTTTTAAAATTAAAACATGAAGATAAAGTAATTGTTTTTATCATTTCACATTTATATAGCTTTTTCCATAACATGCATCGAAAATGTTTCCGAATTTGACAGCCAAAAACGTACAGGACCAATAGGATATTTAAAGCTAAGGCTAATAGTGTTAGGCTAAGAAAAACCACTATTTAAATTGACGCCATTTACAATATTTTGTTTTGTTAACGCTATTTCTAGAATGAGAAAAAGCTAAGACGTCTACTTTTGACTGAGCGTTGAAGGGCTAATTGTTTAAAAACCACTTGCTGCCAACCTTAGAAAACTGCGTCGACTACAAAAACATACATTTCTTAAAATGCCTCTAAAATTCCCCTTTTTAAAATAACTTATGTAAATTTACATAATTTTCAAAAAATGAAAACAGTTTGTTTTTTATTAATTTGTTCATTTTTTAGTTGATTATGATTCAAAATATGACAGTTAGTAGAGGCAGGTCTGTAGTTAGATGACAAAACATAACAAAAAGGTAATTTCTTTGCCATTCGGGCGTAGAATAAAAACACAAAAAAATACATTTCGACAATAATAACAGGTACTGAGAAAGTTGTAAATGCTTACATTTTAACACTATATTCCATTAATTCATTCCAAATTATGTCTCGTCGAGTTTTTCTTTTTTTCATATTCCCTTTTTTCAATTTTATCATTTCATATTTTCCGTTAAATTGGTTCTTTTGAGTCATTGTTTGCTGCAATTTTATGTCGAAAGTAGACAAATAATTTTAATTGGAGCCATATCAGAGTCCTTATACAAATTCAACATATTGCATGTTAAAATGTATAATAACAATAATACCCCGCGGAAATTCAATTTCAAAACTTTCAAAACGCTTCAACTTTCACCTTGACGTAAACTGCCCTTTAAAAAAAAATCAAAAACCGACTAAACAAAAGTGCAAATAGATTACCAAATGTATCCTTCTTTCAAGGGAAAACTCTTGGTTCTGTTTAGAAATCTAAAACCCAAAAAATTTAGAATTCTTCAATGTGTTTCGAAATTACAAAAGAATTTATAGGAGTGTCATCAAAGCCGCATAGGCCTACGTTGTCACTAAAGCACTGCTCATATAAAAAATGTATCAAAAACAGCGTGGGCGATCATCAACAGTAAAAGGTTACTCACAGACACACAAATTCAACCTAACATTTGCAATGAACTGGTTATCCTCAGTAACCCCTTGTTTCTTTGTTTCTGTCGGTACCGATTAAGGACTGTCCACCAGGTCAACACAACTTTTTTGTGCACAGAGCCCCTTAGCCTCATTGGCTTTGGCCTGTGTCTTGGAGGAGGAAATTGCTGTAGTCATTAGAGGCTTTTCTTCTAAAAAGTCGAATTTCACAGATCATGTCTCCACATAGCTTAGAAGCAATTCTCAGAGCATCTTTTGAAGCCTCTCACGCATCTAATAAACTTCTCTTGTTACTCGCAAAAGTCACTTCAATCTTTAAAAAGAGCGAGCGTTTTCTCGCGCAAAATTACCGCCCAATCTCAATTCTTACAGCATTCAGCAAGATTTTCGGGAAGATTTTTCTAACTCGCGGTGTAAGGTTTTAGGAAAAGCATAGTTCATCCATCGCCAAACCAATTCAGTGTCTGAAATGGTAAATCGACAATAGACGCAGTTGTCATGACGTCTTGTCGACATGATAGTGGAGGGAATTGAATGTCGGGAGAACACACTAAGTGTGTTCCTCGACCTTTCAATAGCTTTGACTGTGTGGACCATAGTATACTATTTTAAAAACTTGAGTATTACGGGATACGAGGAGTGCCACTAAGTTGGCTTGAATCGTATCTTAGTAATAGAACGCAATTTGAAGGCCTTTCAGACGCTAGATCGGGAGAGAAGAGTCCTTGGCTATGGAGTGCCTCAGGGCTCTATACTGTCCTCTGTTCTTTGTGATCTACGTCAACGACGTTGGCTCATGGAAACACTAGGGACGTCTCGTCCAGTACGCAGATGAACAAATCACGTTCGTCGAGCTCAACAAATCAATCCAACGACAACATTTCAACGAGCTCAATTTCAAAACGAACCCAAACAAATCATCATTCATTCACTTCCGCTTACGACAGACAACCGCGGATCATAGCCCGACCGTTATGTTAGATGAGACCGAAGTCAAAGAAGTCTACTCGACAAAATTCCTCGAAATCCGCCTTGATAGAGGGTTGACATAAGACTGTCACATAGACAATGTCTGCTCTAAATTAGCCTCGGGCATTTATGTTTTGAGGCAACCATCCAAATATTACCCGACTCAGGTACCAATGTTGGCTTATTGCGGAGTAATCTACCCACACCTTTCCTACAAATTGGCGTTATGGTGAGGTTGCGTAAACACAAACTTCTCAAGCATGTTTATTCTCCAAAAACATGCAATTCAAATAATTGCAAAACTTAAATGTAGGGAGTTGTGCAATCCAGCATTCAAAAATAAGATTGTTGAGACTTCCCTGCCTGTACATCCTAGAAACGTCTCTCTGTTTCAAATAAAACTGCGACAGCATAAGAGGTAGCGATATAGACTCTTATTTCACTAGAGGCAGGGATGACTACCGGACTGGGAGACACAGAACGGTAGTCCATGCACGTTTGCCCTCCCAGGCAGGAGTTCATTTCGTCAACAGGCTTCCAAATTCAATAAAAGTGCTCATATGCCTAAGGCATTTAAAACTCGCTTAAGAAACGTTTTGGTCGCAGAGGCGTTTTACAGAGTTGATGAGTTTTTGGCACACCCTTGGGAAATCTGACCAAAAACCTAGGGAGGAACAGATCGTAAGAATGAAGATGAATGAGTGCACACAATGTGTATTTGAAAGAGTTCTCGATGTTTGATTGAATAGACAATTTTAATTACACATCTTAAATGACGATTGCCATGCACTGTAGAAATGTTTATGCAAAACACCATTGATTGATTGATTGTATGATTGATCATGGCCTTACAGTATTTACAATACATATTTTATTTATACCAAAACAAATATAGGCTATTTGTCTGAGGTCCACGCTACTAGTTATTAAAGTAATTGTGTACATTGTGACAAGGACAATCAAACTGAAAGCCTATAAATTAAAAATACATAAGACATAACTCATAAAACATACGTCGTACATAATACATAAAACATAACTATTTTAAAGCCCACAATTTGACAATTCATTTTCTTTCACGCAAAAGTGATTCGTGATTCCTTAGGGATTGAGAAACACGGCTGAAGGTTAGTGAGAAACTTATGCGACTGTTGAACAAAGTTGGTGGTTAAATAATGCGCGTTCTTAGTACCAAGGGATTCCTTTAGGACTTAAACTTTGACACTTAAATGAATTTATTTCTAACTGGATTTGTTACTTAGGCTACTTTCGTTTAAATGACTGTCACGAAATACACACAGGGTTTTCGGAAGCAATGTTTTACTTCTAAATGCGTGATTTCATAGTGTCAGTGGTGTGAGCATAAAACTAAACAGAACGTATTTTCCGCCTGCTTTATTTAAGAGAAAATGTAAAAGCATTGAATATACAAACATGATTTAGAACTTTACGTATTATACAGAAATAAAACCAGGCCAACACGCAGCTAAGCGCATAAGAGTCGCTGGCATTAGTGAATTTTATTTCCTTTGAAATTTGTTACTCTTATTCGCACCATTCACTGCCTCGCTCTGGCCATCGATAATTACGTTACCACGGGCGTTACGAGGCTGTTTGTGGATTTAAAAATTGGAGATATAACATTATTTTTATGTGATATGCAGAAATAAAATAATAGATAACAGTACATGCTAAACAGCGTCAGCGAGTATTTTTAAACTGTATAGGAAACAGGGAACATGCCTGAGTTCAAGTTGCGTTGTGTTGCAATAATGAATCACTTAAGTGATCAATAACAGTTGATTTCAATGGATGGCCTCACCTGGAATTGATGAAAGGATGAAGCTTTGTTGACATTGCAATCACACACTCACTAACTCTCTTTGTATTAGCACCCGTTTCCCATTCATAGCATATGATATTGCACAATTGCGCTAGCGTGAATGATAGCGAATCTGTGGTCGAAGGATTAATTTATTCTCCAAGTATCATTTTGAAAAATGTTTCAAAACTGAACCTTGAGATTTTTAGAGTTTTTAAATCAGACAAATGGACAACATACATCTTCTAACTTGTTAAATTTGATGTGCACTTAGTCGTCTAGACTACATAGTTGACTTCGAAGACAATTCAAACACCTGCTTTGGATATTGTACTTGTCCCAAGATTTACGTTAGTATTGCAAAAGTTGCAATTGAAAGCTTGATTATTTCTTCCCACTTTATATTAAATGTACAGTATACAATTTTAAATTCTGTTTTGAATTCTGTAGAGGTAAAGATGTAATACTCAGGTTTCAGATTACTTTAAGTCGAACCAGTTCGAAACCACAAGCGCATTGAATATTTTCCTTCTGCAGTGCTGTTTCCTTCATTTAAAGTCCCCAACCTTTTTATATTATTAAACTCTATGTATGAACCTCACAGTAGTAACAACAGTTGTAAAAAGCTAAACAATGACAACTTTGTATCTATGAATTACTTACAATCCAAATTTTATGGAGTGTATACAGACAAGGACTAGATTGGTGTAACAAAACGAGAAGGAAGGTTTGATACCAGTCACACCGTGGTTAGATTGTGATGTATGGCACTTTAGGGATCTTGTTACCTGACTTTCTTGCATCTGTCTGTCTCTAGCATTTGAATCTTAGTAAACATTCTAATGACCTCGTTATACAAGTTTTACCCGCAGAACATGTTTTTAGAGGAAACAACAAGCACCAACAGGCGTGACGTGACATTTTTTTAACGGTTTAATATTGGAGATGTGTTGGAGCTATCAGTGTCGACACACTTTCTGTTTATTTTGAAAAATAAAACATTTTTATAAACCTCACGTGAAACGTTTTTATTCTCCTGAAGTTTATTTTGATGTACTTTTCGTCACCCACCCCCACCACAAAAGACGGGGGGAAAGGCATGTTTGTATTACATGTTTTGAATACAAACCTTCCTAATAAAAATTCAATATTTGCCTCTTGGATATCAATTTGACTTGATATAGGTTTTAGTTACCTCCGTCAATATCCAAAAAATGTGTGTTTACTGTTGTTGTTGTTCGATGTGAAACGTCCCTGGGATGAAACAACCCTCAACACAATTGTTTTTGGATATTGACGGAGGCAACTAAAATCTTTTTAAGACAAACCTCCCTTTGAGGCATCTCAAAAGAAAGAGAATTTAGACACAAATTGAACGACGCGAAGAAAAACAATTTTTCTTGACTCGTTTTATTTTGTTATACTTATTAAAGATTACAAGAAATCATATTTGAAATGTCACATTTTCCATACAACTATTTTAATAGATTGGTAAGTGTGGCTTTTTAATAAACTTACTTCTATCGAAAATAGAATAGTGATGGGATTAAAGAAACAGCATCATTGTCATTGGTGGTGAAAGTAATACATTCATAATAATCGTTCCATTTTTTATAATTACTTTAAATTTAAAATGATATAGCCATGAGCACAGTTAGGCGTTATCTATTATAGATACCAATTTTCTATAGAGTATACAATATATTATTGGAAACGAGATATAAAAGAATAAAGGTTCCTCTTAAACAACCTGGTTTCAATAACTCTACAATGAGCATCCTTTAAACACACATAAAATACGTTTTAGATACTCTTATTGAATCTGATCACATAATTACAAATTATTTCGTACTTTAAACCCAAGGATATACAGTGATTACAATAAAGGATAAGATTATACGGAGCTTAGTTTAGAAGACAAAAATATACGGGAGAACCATCGTCATAGTACCTAAACCGTGTTAACATATTTCAGTCAAGGTATTGACACTGAACAGAACGTTGAATACCGAAGTAGTTAAATCACTAATGGACTACCTATAATCCCTACACAGCTGACGATGACAGTTGATCTCCGTTAACCATTACTTTCAGCCATTGCGTGAGAGGTCGTACATGTTGGATCACTTTGGCCAGGTACATTCTTACATGTAACAAAAACATGAAAAACTGTTTTTTTCTTTTTAACTGAAATTATAATGTTAATGTTACTTATATTAAATGCAGGTAGTGTTTTCAATAAATTAATGAAAATGTATTGAATTATAATGGATTAATTACTCGTTTATATCACAAAAAATGCTACCGAGTGTAATAATTTAACAAGCCACAAGAACAATATAAGTCCAGAATAGTGAGCTGAGTATGCTTTTAGTCTGAACTGCTCTGAGATTAGTCAATGGTCACTCTCCAGCTCAAAGATCACAGAGGAATCAATGAGTGTTTGATTGTCAGCTTATACACAGTTCCTTCTTGTTTCAGCTGATTAGTTATCAATGACAGAAATCACCTGCTCTTGATGGATCAGTGAACCGTTTTGTCACAAGCTAGGACATTTACACAATACAGTATAATATTATAAAACTATTCCTAAGTTGCAAAAATGATCAGAACCAAACATTTAAGGAAATAAAGGGTTTCTGTAATCATATTTATTGTTATAAAGTTTTGTAAACTATTGATGCTTCACAGCGGTTTCTTAGGGGCAACAATGTTGTAATTAGATTCACCGTGTCAAACAGTGGTTAGGAAAGTTATTTCCCGAGAAGTATGTCTTTAATTTTATGCGTTCCATTCCCTTCAGAACTATGAAGTGTTAAAGGTTAACTTATCTATCTATTATATGGAATATTCGGTAAAATTATGCCATTCCGTGGCATTCTTATAAAAGCTGTATTCTTATTAAACAAACAGATGCCACTTCTATGTATGGCTTTTAATGAACTGATACTTGTTTGTAATTTCAGAACATGATAATAAAAATTAACAGTCTGGATGTAAAGTAAATACAATCTAACACAAAGGACTATTTCAATATTTGCCACCCAAAATACAATAATAAATCTAATGAAAATAAACAAGCTATAACCGATTCGATCAAGCTGTAGAAATATAACACGTTTTGTACTTTAAGTTTTATTGTGTAAGTTGTCCAGTTTAATGGCAAGTCTAATTTAGTAGTAAGTAATAATGTTTTCTTGTTTTAAACGTTGGCTACTTGATTGATGATGAAATGTTCCTAATCTGTACTAACAGTTCTCATACTAGGGTGGCAGATAGTATGGTAAATGAAAACAGTTTATCAGTGTACAGTTATTAAAATGAAATAGAAATATTTAATAATTGGTTTCTCTAAGACCAAGCAAAACTTAACTAAGGTAAATATAATTTAATAATTTTATAATTACCCCTAATAGCATTGAAAGATCAGTGTTTTGAAATAATTGTAATTGTTAAACGTGCTGTTTGTTGCATGTTTTCCAAGTTTATATACAATGACAGCATCTTTGTTCTTTACCACATTAATTTTTTAATTTTTACAAGACATGTTTCCCCATTGCATCATCAGTATAAATGAAAATTAATTAAAAAACTAATGTGGTAAAGTACAAAGATGCTGTCATTGTATACTTTCGACTAAAACAAAGTAGATGGACAAAACATCAAGAATATTTTCCAAGTTTAATTGTAAATCCATGCGCGTGTGTTTTGTTATGATATCTTTACTTTATATCGCTGCCTCACTTCAACTGTGGGTATTTTCTAAGCATGTTCAGACATTTAGAAATCTATCGACGCATCAGTTGTAGAATTTCTAACTTTGGCTCAAATTAGAGTGCCTGTGAAGTTATAATTTAGATCAAGAATATCAAATGAAATAAAAATCAATAATCTGTTTGTAACGATAAAGGTAAAAAAGGTAAAGCTTGTCTTGTTTAACGAGGCGACGTCAGGACTATTAAGCCCTCGGTCCCCCTCCACCTTGACCTTCACCTAGTGGCATTAAGCACCGTTTAGTTCAGTGTAAGGTAACCGTAGTGTACTAGATGGTGTGTTCAGGAGCTGAATAATTTCAACGTACCGCAGCAACAGTCTGTATGAATAATCAGACGCAAACATCTTGTCACAACGTAGACTCAGTGCTTCAAACCAGCTGGGTCCTTAACAGAACTCTACATCTGTTATACTGTTGTACTTGTAGGTGAGGAAACAAAGGTGCTTAGTATCTCATCAGAAAGCATTCTAGAGAATTCTCTATGAACACTCCTATAAACACTCTACCAAATCCTTATTGAACCGAGAAATTGAGTTTTCTTAAGATAAAGTAGGTTGATAAAGGAGTAAAGAGGCGTTACCGTAAAGCCACTTTGAAAATTGTGAGTTGTGATTGCGGGACTGCAGGAATCGAACCCGCGCCGTCAGTGTGATGCGCTCCACGGATCCGCTTAGTGGTATGCATACTTAAGCCTGGTTGTGGCTCAATAGCATTAATTCTCTAAAAGACTGCACGAACGGCTTAATAAGCAGGGTCAAAAGACAAACTCCCTTTGGAGCAATTAATATTTGTTTTTGTTTTCTTTTCATAACTGACAACTGGTTTGGGGCTGAAAATGTATTTAAGCTACAATTACTATCTGACAAGAAAGTTATTTTATATATTCTAATAAATTTGAATCATAAATCAAAAGTATCTAACGAGAGTAAAGATTTACCTGTTTTATAAAGATATACAAGATCACAGCAAAAGGAAATGGAAGTTTTGCAAGAAGATGATGGGAAATGTAAGCAAGCGGAAAAGTCAATATGCGTTTGGTTCGGAAAGATTTATGTCTTTTAAGGAGTGTTCTGACAAGTCAAATTTCCAGTGCAAACTTTAAGTCAAGGGCTTTTAGTAACTTTGTAAGGATACGTTTAACTTCGGTATAAGTTATGACTTCTCAGACACACAAATGATGACGCAATCATTTATATTAAATTTGTGTACATAAAAACAATGAGTAATGAAAATGTTTGATATTTTTCAAAAAAGACACGCAAATAGCAGTTTTGTTTGTTTTAACTCGTTGTTGAACATTGTAACAATATGAATAAACAGGGTGTTTACAAAAATCCATTGAACTTTAACCCTTTTTTCCTAATTTAATATTGGCCATAGGCTCCAATGAAATTATGTTTAACTTTACCATTGTTTAAACCAAGCACTTTAAATTAAATAAAGCAGCATAATAACATAGCTGCTGTAAAGGTAAAGTAACTTTACCTGTAACTAGATTGGCCAACTTAATTTTCTATTTTAATCGTACCTTCCAGTACCAGTAATTCCAAAGTTCGTTTGTTCCACTTAGTAAAGGACGATGTACAAAATAACATACGACTTTTCCAGTTCTGAGTAAAGTTTTTGAAAAGCTGTTTTGAATAGACTTTTAAGTTTTTTAGATTCATTCTATATTTTATCAGAAACCAATATGGTTTTAGAAGACAAAAATCCACGATGGATGCTGTATCAGAGCTTATTAATACAGTGTATGAAGGACTGGACAGACAACAACAAACCTTAAGTGTTTTTGTTGATCTAAGCAAGGCCTTCAAATGTGTAGATCATTCTATTATCATGAACAGACTAGAAAATATAGGTGTCCGGCGGTTGCCATATAGCTGGATACAGTCTTATCTGTATAACCGGACACAATGTGTTCAAGTAGCCAATTCACGGTCGAAGGAAATCAAAATTAGCTATGGTGTCCCCCAGGGATCAGTGCTGGGACCAGTTTTAGTTTTAAAATATGTAAATAATGCAGAAAATTCAATACACTATGGAAAATGATCCAATTTGCAGATGATACTACCCTTGGTTTTACTGCAGAAACACTAAATACCTTAGAAATTCAAACTTTTATCAGTCTTAATACTTGTGTTCAAGACTTTTTAGCAGATAATTTAAAAACTAACAACGCTAAAACACAACTAATTCAATTTTGTCTACGAAATCAACCTTGCGTATCACCAGCAATAACAATGGTAGATGATGTTGTAGTTGAAGAAGCTTAGGCTATAAAATTTTTTGGAATTTACATAGATAAAGGGTTGACCTGGGAAAATCAAATAAACAATGTTTTTAGTAAAGTTGCGTCTGGTATATTCGGTTTACGCAAACTATCCGGCTTCTGCTCTCCCCAAGTCCTTCGCATGGCATATTACGGTCTCATATTTTCTCATCTAAATTATGGAATTATGCTTTGGGGAAGTAGTACTCGCACTAATAATTCTGAACGTGTTTTTTTATTACAAAAAATGCAGTTCTAATTTTGGGACATTTAAATTTTAGATCCCACTGCCATAAAACTTTTAAAAGCCTAGGTCTAGGTCTAATGACTCTTCCAAGCCTTTACATTTTCGATACTGTTCTGTATTGCTGCTTCAAGAGTTTGCCTTTGCAAGGAAGCTCCATACACGAGTACGATACAAGAATGAGAAAGGATTTTCGTGTTCGGCAACACAGAACAAAACTGTTCAGCAAATTACCTTCTCAAGTAGGTGAAAATTTCTTTAATGTATTGCCAGTGGATATAAAATTGAAAAGTAACCAAAATTTGTTTAAATCTCAATTTAAAAAAAATTAATATCCCATGCTTTTTATAATATTGCTGAGTTTCTGGACCCATCAAAACTCAGTGAGTGAGTGTGCGTATGAATGACATGCCTGCGTGCATGTGTGTGAATGGAATTACAATTAGTTTTTTTTGCAACACATTTTTAATGTACACTACAAAAAAGAAAAAAAAAACTTGATACATCTAAACGAAATCAACCATTTTCGGTCATTTTGACAAAAATCTTACAACATTCAAAAAATAATGTTAAACGTTTGACTTGTAAAGTTTTAATTTTTTACATATTGTACCCTGTATATTTGTTATAAGCTATTGGAAATCTAATTAATGTTTTAGTTCGTTTGAACAAAAATAAAAGCACTTTCAAACCATTTAAAAGATAACTAAGCAAATTTAGATTTTACCATATGTTTTTCCATCGTATACGATTATTTAATTTAACTATCAAAATTAATAATGTTAATGTCATAAGTTATAAAAAAAGGTTTGTAATTAAAATCTCTTTAGAAAATAATTACACGCTTGACAATTTTACGCAGACAAAATTTAGTTTAGGTACAAACCTAGCAATACATTAATAATCTGTTACCAAAAGTTTCGAAAACAAGTTTTTATACAACAACAAAAAAACCGTGTGATTCGACAACTAAGTGAAGATAATTAGTAGATGAGTTCATTGGTTGCTCTGCGACAGACACTCTGGAGTCTCGTTATCGTGATCCACGTTACCAAATGTCTGCTTGTTATCTGTCTTGTTGTTAAGTCATTGTTTTCATACGATCACCATTTATGCCCCCAATAGATGAATCAATTTGATTATTTCAGTTCACGTCTTAGCTATGTAAAGTACAACATTTGTTTCTAGATATTTTAAAAAACATAGGGGTTTTAAGATGTTTCTTCACAATTTACTTTGAAGTTTTTCCACCTCAAAACTGTTTGTGTCTATTTTTCCGCGCTCTTATATCCGATAAAGATATCAATTAAACGGGTTAAGGAAGGAGGCAAAGGTAGCAGCGCTTCCTTATATCAACGTAGTGAGACTTCATTCTCTTTACAATTTACTCTGATGTTTTCACATCTCATTACCCACAGAGTCCATCCCCCTCCACACTTTATCAAACTGCGCATTTTCCGTTAACGTCCCACTATGTCAGGAACCTAATATTTTAGTTTTAATTAGAGTATTTGGCTATAGCAGATATAAAAGCCACGAATAATTATTACAAACTGCCACTTTTAACAATGTTATACCGTACCATCTAATAAATATTATTTAGAATTTGAGACGAAATATTTTAATTAAGAACCTTACAAAGTTCACTTTTTCATCAATAAAACACAGAAACAATGCTGTTGAGTTTTCTTTATTGATTGCTTTAGAGTACAGTATTCATTTTTGTTGGACACAATGCGAATTGACACACGTTTTGAGATCACTACAGTTTCACAGATTCTTGTAGTTTGGCGTTTTCAACCCTTTGTTGTGTGTAGTCGTGGCCGTTTTAAGTTGTGACAAAGTGGTTGTTTGCAGACAAGTCTTTTTATACGTGGGGAAATGCAACGTCATTGGTGGACCCCGCCCATCACCGGCATGGTTGTGAGACTTCCACATGCACCTACTATAACCCAGACCGACAGACCCTTGCAGAATCGCTTCCTGCATTGTATAAGGTCGTATACTTAACTACGAAAGAGCTTTGACTTTAAACTACTAAGTTCATGTGAACCTCACCGGTGCACGCTAGTTCTCTCTTCCTTGTTCTCAGCATCTTTGCTGTAAACTCTGTGACCTCGTTGTATGCTTGGCTGCACCTAGCGACCATCCTTTTCACAATGGTTCAAGCTGACCGAAACCTGCAAGTGAACCTGGTCCAAGTAGAACATATTTCAGCTATTAGAGTCAATTTACATATTTTATGTGTAATGAAGATGTAAAACAGAATACAAATTAATATGGAATAAGTTACCCAGTAAGAGTTATCAACACGCTGATACGAAAATGGAAGCAGGAAGAACTACCAGACTGGCCATCGAAGAACTGTTCAACTTGTCAACAAACAACCAAATAAGATTGAAGATTGTCATGTTCAATTTGTTTTAAAACTTTTGCGTTACACGGAAGCATTTTGCGGCAAAGACGTTAGAGAGACAATGCACCAATTGCTGGTTTAAAATTAATTTTAACATTACTTCTCTAAAAAGTACATAGGGGAGTTATTCAAAAGAATGAGATAGGATGAGTTTAAATATTGTATAGCTTTGTATAGCATGGTGTCTTGATTTACAAGAATGAAACCTTCTGTTTAGGTTCCTACTCTGCATTACATAGAATTGAGAGTCGATAAAATATCACAGCTTAGTGTTTCAAAGTCACGTTTGAGTTTGTTGCTAACATTAAAACTCCAGTCACTCTCGACAATTACGACTTCAAGGTTTTATGTTTGTGAAATGACGTTTCACGGTTTCTAAAGAGCAATAAATTATATCCCAATGTAGCAGGTTCGTTCACAAAGCCAAAAGAGATGATATAACTAGAATTGTACTGCAAGCCAACTAATTTTGGTATATTAACTTTGGCAAATGATAATTAATAATGGCAGTAGTGCTATCTTGTAAAAGCCACATTTTTATAGCGGTTTTTCATTTACGCTTGTATTAAAAAAATATCAAAACTGTTTTATAAGTAAAATCACGTTAAACCAAAGATGAGGCAGTGTTACGTGTTCTTTTTCGTTTTTGAAGGGTTGTATGTACACTACAAATAGTTGCTGTTGATAAGATGTGAAGTTACTAGTTTTTTGAGTTATTTATCTTTAAACATTTTAAACAGGCCAAAATATATAATTATTTTGTATTTAGACAATAGTACGTAAGTTTGGTTGGCCAAAGTTTGGCGAAAATCGGTGGATTAGCTTGATTGTAATAATTACCTTAGTGAAAAACTCATCCACATAGGCAGGCTGACAGCGATACACCGGAGACACCTGTTTATATGGTAAAATATTATTATTTTGACCCAAAAAACATGTATGCAAAGCATGTTCAAAGAGTTTAGAGAGACCCTGTATATTACAATACATCAATGTAACAAATGAAGTAGAGTAAGGTAGTCTTCAAATGTTTGAAAATGTCTACTTAATCATTATTAAATTATTGTTAATGCTTAAAACTAATAATACAATGAAAAAACACAACTTATTCAAAAAGAATGTCCCACATTTAAACAATTCTCCTTCGTATCACCTAGATATACATAAATTAAATACTAGGAACAAGAGCCCTTTCCAAAGTTTTTCTTTCTTGGTACACTTTAATAAATGCTCACCATCCCCTCCCCTGACTGCTCGGGATAAATCTTGCCGATAATAAACCTCTTTTACCGTAGATCACGAAGTTAAAATTCATTTATGGAATTGACTGAAGCTCTGCAACGGTGCTGCTAGTCATCTAGATTTTTGTTGAAGTGAGTACGTAAGCCCTTACCCTTAAACAGCCCCACGAAAGAAATGGACGTATTTTGTGTTTAATTGGCAGCCATCTTGTTGGTAATTAAAAGCGGAAATTAATTTCAGTATATGTAAAAAAAACTGTTAAACCTCTTCTTTTCAACTGTATGTAAACTATTCATGAAGCACTTATACTATAAAAGTTACAAAAGAATGAAAGTAGAACATTCTTTTTGAATAACCCTGTATATTTTATATAACTATTAGGAAGCATATTGTTTGGTGTATAGTCTTAATTGAATGTGGGTCAACAAAGTTTGATATAACGAGGAAAGGCAGTTATTTCAGAGTTAACTATAAATAGAATAAAAAGCACAAAGCATCGTCTTTAGCAACATTCTTAATCTAATCAATCGTGTAATTTAAACCTATAATGTATATCCACACGCTATGTATATCCAAAAATGGTAAGAATATTAAAACCAATAAGGTATTGGAACTATGTACTAACTAAAATGATCGGGTTCTTGATTATTAAATAAAAGAAAGAAATGAACTATGTATACACATACTGACTTTGGTAAACACCAGAGAGTTTCTCAACACACATTTCGATTGAGAAAGTTTCAATCTAACTTGTATTAGTTTTTTAGATACTATTGATTAGCACAGTGGCATTTCAGTAAACAGTCCATACTATAATACACAAGAAAATGATACTACTGTTTGCAAAAATATCCTAGTTACTCTAGTTGTATCTAAATATTGCCGGATAAACTTTATAAAAAAATTCTTCATTTTTTTAAGAACTATTCTTATTGATTTTAAATTTGTCCATGTTATTGTTGTTTTTTTTAGAAAATTACACCTTTTGTTAATTATTATACAATGTACTTACGTGCGAAAGATAACCTAATGGATAAAATCGGTACAAATTAAACAAATGAAATATTACAAGGTACTATGTACTTTCCTTTATTTATAAATATACTGAAAGTATCCTTGAGTGAATCTTGTGAAAAAACCAAAGAAATCTTGATAAAGATTAAGGTTTTTGTTTCTTTTTCCGAATTACATTGGTAATGATAATAGCCTATTATTATTTGCCTTAAAAGATCAGCTATTTAGAACCTTAAATAAGTAATGTGTAAACTCTAAAGTAATAAAACTGAACCCTTATCGTCTGTTTTATAAGATAACGGCCAGATTTAAGTATCTGTTGTTTATTTAAATGAGTCTTGAAAAGTAAACGTGAACAACACTATCTTAATGTTTAAACTAAAAAAGTCTGATTCCATTTTTAGATTTAGTTAGTAGGTTGAGACAAGTTGTCAAATTGTTCAATATAATCTAAAATGAGGAAGCTAAAATATCGGACAAGAAAAAGCAAATTTCATTAGTTCTTATAAGATTCTACTCTGGAAACCGTAAATAACGTACCTATCAGCCCAACTTGACCAAGTTAGTATTAATATAAAACACTAAAGACAATCCAGTAAATCAATTCTAGATAAGAAGGAAGGTTGACAATACTCGTATGTAGACTGGTAGGGTTGAAAAATGCTCGGGGCTTGTTAAGAATGAGCAGTCCTGACCAAACCATTTGGTCCGACAAATTGGACATCTCTTGCAGCTGCTGCTCCGGGCTGAACACGGTTATTTACGAATATTGACTTTATGTGCAAGGATTCAGGTGGCTTGCTGAGACCAAAAGGAAAACAATTGTGTGGTGATAAAATATATTTAATTAAAAAACTCTTACGTGAATTGTTTACACGAGCTAAAATGTATCGTTCGGGATTTGTCTGAGAATACAACAATATTTGATGTCATAGTACAAACGGTATTGGTAAATAAACTTCATTTTTGTAAACTTAGCCAGCACGCAGCTAAGCACTTAGGCACCGCTGGCGTAAGTGAAGCAATAACTTTGCCAATATATTACACTTAATCTCTGATTATTATTCTAATTATAATATAATTATAATTATGCTCATAGTCGCGCTTGAGTTTTGGTCTCAGATTTCAATGTTCTTTAACTGCAAGGCAGATGAATACTTATCACAAATGAAATCCCTATTTCGAATTCCATTTAAATTGTACTGCAGTTAAAGCAACAAATTCGTTTCTTGGAACTACTCAACTACCTACGTAGTTTTTAATAAATTTATAGGTAAAGTTAAAATGTGAAACTATTTTAAATTTCATTAAAATTGGATGAAAGTTTCTGTTTGAAGATCACTAAACAAAATGTTAGTGGAATCTCTACCCTAAACACCTCGTTTTTACTTTAGCTTGTATGGACATGTGTATTTCAATTAGAATATAGTGAATAAAGAGACTATAATGACTGTACTCTAGTGTGTATTTATACAGGTCCACCGAAGTTTTAGAAAGTCTGCTTTTATGCAGGTTTGATTCGAAAGTGTGGAGAAATATTATATAAGTTTGATTAATTACTGCATATTTATTTTAAGTAGTATTATAATATAAGATTTGACGTTATAAAAATTATGGTTAACTAATTTTAACTTTAGGTTTAAAATTACTGAAAGAGTACACATTATGAGCAACACTTCTTTATCCTATTGTTGCAAATAATAACAAGAGAGAAATATTAATAACTAGTATTACTATTATTGCAATACTAATACCACTAACAAAAGTAACCTGAATAACAATTTTCTTATATTTTAAAAAGGGTTATTGTTTGGATTGCATGTTTTATAGAATGATTAATAATTTTTATTGTTGATTAATTTACAAGATTGAGTGGTCGATAGGACTTTGTAGTCCTAACTTGGCATCGTTAAACAAGTTAAACTTTACCTTTATATTTTAATTCTGAAAACTGCGTAAAATTTGAAAAGAATGTAGTTTGTTACTATGTTTTATTTCTCTATACTATTTATTCATAAACTTTGTTTAATGATACGACTAGCAATATACAAAAGAGATTTTGGTGTCTATAATCCCGATTCTTGTTTTAAATGACGAAAATATATCAAGGTTTTCCTGTTATAGTTAAAAGATGTCTGAATAAGTAAAATATGAACGAGGAAATATTATATAAATAGCTTTCGAAAGTTGGTTGAATAAAGCTGTAAAAAGGATTCACAAAGAGAATCGTGCATCAAACCAAGTCCTCTTCACCCTGAGGTCAAATTGAAGTTTCATCTTTAATGAATGCCTCAACTTCCCCCACCATTCTCTTAAACATGCCCTTAAAATGTTTCTACGTTTTCTCTATATTACTTTCTATAAACATGGTCTGTGTACTACATAATTATTTTATTACCAGCTGAGAGTACCCGCGCTTCACCACGGGGCTTTGTTAACATAGCTGTGTGTATAAAAATAGTTTCCTATCTATATCCTTAGAAAAACAATTGAGTTCACCTGTTAGTTCACCATCTTCTCCTTCTTAGAAGATGGCTATCCAGTCTCCCCACGGAAAGCCAACAAACGAAGATGCCAACAAACGAAGATACCAAAAATATTTACATACTGTATTTAAAATGTTATAAACTGTACTGAACTTACATATATTTGCAAAAGAACGTGTACACTAACAAACACAAGACTACTATGTGAACAATATTTAAAGCTTTGTGTTCGAGAGTGTATATGTACAAATTGTTGCTGCTTGACACTCGTGAACACGCAACGTACAGGTGACCATGGGAAAAGCATTGGCTTTCCAGATGCAACCCAGCCACTTGTTAATGATTAGTTAAAGAAAAGTTAACGATTAGTCTACTAAAAAGAAGACTCGATAACAGAAGAAGATTAAAGAATCGGTACAGCTACAACATGCTGTGAGTGACTAAAAAGTAGGCCTGTATTAAAAAAAGATTTGATTACTCTTCTGTACAACTGATGATGACTATCACAGCATAGTCGAAACGTTTTGTATCAATTAAATACTGTTTTCATTTTGGTTAATCCAGAAGTTTTTATTTCGACAGTGTAAATAGTTTAATCAAAACCAACGTCCACCGTAACTTAGCCAACCCAAACGTTGTAGGCCTGGCCCACGACATGTCAGCCATAAACTTAGGGGCGTTTTTGTAATTGCTGCTAACCATCTGATTAATTAACCACTGGTTTACAATCTGCAATGTTTACATTTTCACACACATACCTATTAACATTTAACTACCGGTTGGTGCTCAATTGAAAAAACTGCCCTAAGGGTTGGGTTTTCAATTACCTACTAACGAGCTGGTTAACTAACCATTGGTTAAGTTGTTTGCAGTATGCAATGTTTTTCAATTTTCACACAACATTAAAAACTTTAATGAATTATTACAAATTATTCATCCAACTAAGATATTCTTTGTCCATTTCGTATTCAGTTTACAATGTACCTTAAGCTTAAATAGCTAAACACAAACTATAGTATTAATATGCAAACTCAAGACAGACAAAGTAACTTAACCTAAAGAATAAATATCAAACTTTCCTTATTCTGGCTGCCGATTAAACTTTAACCGCCGGTTAAGGCTGGATTGACAAAACGGCCCTTAATGTTACCAGATATGGTTAAAATAAACTACATTTGAAAAACTTCGGATCTAAAAGTAGTTTTTGCTTCGTATTACCAACTAACTTATTTTTGGATGGAATATTACTTTTAGTAACCTTATATGAATATTTTGAATATCGTTTACAATTGTATAGGCCTATTTTTATTTTGGCTTTATAGTGAGGTTAAAAAAATCGAAGTCACTACCAGAAAAACATAAATTAAAAACAATCAAATTTCAAAACAGTCATGAAAAACGTGTTTAACATTGTCTAAACAGGTTATTCACTAAGATCCACACGTATTGCACAAAGCTTCTTGTAAAACTGTTGTCATTTTATTTTTTTATTTATTTATTATCTTATGAACAAGATTCCAGAAATATCATTATTTATCACACAAACTCTACCGCAAAGCTTGACAGAGGTGATAAATACTGAGGGAGGAAAGTGAAGAGAGCTTATTAAAAATGAAAGTGTAATTTGTCCCCAAGGGTGAAGAGTTCTTGTGTACAGTTCACAATGAGTCACAGCTTACAATGTGAGCCTTGACACCTCTTCTTATTTTCAGACGTTTAAAGCGATACAAGTAAATAATTTATAGTTAAACGTTTAATTAACCGTTTATAATCAAACAAATACTATATTCAAACCAACTAATAACTTTCAGTTATTCATATCTATTGTCATTTTTAGTTCGAGTACAATATAGATAACAGCTTTGCTCTTTAGTAAAGTATTAAACCTATGTGAATAGATCAAATACAACTTGCAAGTGGTCACAGATATATATAGGGTGAGTTTTAAATGTCCCCTTCTCTTAACTTTTAAAACGGCACAATTTTTAAAATTCTTTGGGAATGTTTTTGGATTCTGAAGTTTGTTTCGACGTACTTTACGTGACCCACCCCACCCAATAACGAAGGGGCCCCACAAAAACTTTTAAATACAAACCTCCCTCTTTGGCATTTCAAATAAAAGAAGTTGTAATACAAATTTAATGACGTAAAGAAATATTTTCTATCTTGACACGTTTTTTTGTAATACATATTTAAAGATTGTAAGAAATCTGCTGTAAAATTCCACATTTCACATACAATTTTTATGACACATTTTCTTGAAATTCTTTTGAGGAAAACATCACAACCCTATAGCGTAATTCCACAAGGTATTTTGAAGAAAGATTTGTCGTAAAAAATGTTTATTTGAAACTAAACATTTTAAACCTGATTTCCTGTAATATTTAAATTACAGGGTCAACATAGAAAATGTGTCTTTGCGTCGTTAATTTGTAATAAAATTCCCTTTGTTTTGAAGTTCCACAAGAGGGGGGTTTGTACTTAAAGATATTGGGGGCCTTCCCCAGTTTTGGGGTGACGTAAAATACGTCAAAAGAAACTTCAGAATCCTATAAAAACATTCCCAAAAGGTTTTTTAAAAAAAGTGCCTTTTTCAAAAATTAAGACCACAACTTAAGTCAACTTTAACTCAGGTTAAGCCTGTGTGACTTTTAAAGCTCAACCTGTATATCATATATACAGGCTGTTAATTAAGCCTACAAAGAGTTCAATAACATATGAACGGAGCCGGAATGATCCAACAAATCTTGCAGACCTCATCTAGAGATTATTAACTATTTTCTACGTACGAGAGTTATTGACCCGATGGCACCATTGGTGTGTCTTGCGCCGGGGGTTAGTAGAATGGACTTTGCAGATGGCTTTAACGAGCTATAAATCGTTGAAAAGGACATAATTGTCGTTGTTTTGTAATTGTCCAATAAGAAATTGTGTTATATATAGTTTCAAAACTTGTATAACAAACAGCTCAACACCAAGGCTGTACTTACAAAAATAGGTTACTGTAGGTACAGAAACAATCTATGGCAAGTTGCATATGGTCAAAAAGGTTTTTTTTAAAAGCCCTATTACAAACTAAGAGCAATGGTAACGCACTAAGTCTTACGAGGTTTGGAGTTCCAAGATAGATTCAGGAGACGACAACAAAATGTAATACACAAAAATTCAATTAAGTCACGGAAATTAAACGCAGACGTCAAATGCGAACGATTTTGTATTGTCCAAAGTTCAACATTCACCACATGTGCACTTATCTGAGGTATTGGCAGACAGAAGAACCCCTTGCTGGGCTGGAGTTGGCACTGGAGGCACAAGGTAGACTTATTCACATTGTAATCTGCTTCGTAATACTCCCTTATCGCCATTTATATTTTACTTGTTTTACTTTTTTCTGTCCTGCGTTTTGGATTCGAAACAAAGTTAAAATAGTGTTGATTGAAGCAAGATGATTTTGGACAACATTTCCATAATGAACGAACTTAAAATATAAAGGCTACTTTACGGCATCTTAGGTATTGTTATATATTAACTTTAAAAATTTGTTAAGTAAATGATTTGTTAAGAATCTGTTTAAAATTAGCTTTTTTAAATACTTTTTTCAACTGTCTTGATCATAAACCGTTTAAAATAACGTAGTTTTAAAGTAAACCACCGGCGAAAACCTGCTACTTATATCTTTTACGCATTAGTTTGCTTTGTTTTATGTTATTTATAAAATTATTTTTATACATTGATGCCTCTATATGAGTGAAAATGGCTACTAAGAATCGTAATTGCTCAATAACTTCAGTACAATTTATCCTTTTCCTGCTGATTGAGGTATGTAATAATTACTTATGTCGTAACGTTTCCATCATTTTAAATTGATACGTAAGATAATGTTGTTGACATACCCTAAAACCCTCATACATACAACCAAATATAAATTAAGTTTGTGCTATTTCTTATTAGTGGAAACAGGGTAGAAGGGTAGCAGACAGTTAAATGAAGGATTTTCATTCAATGTACGTGTATATCAACGCTTATCATCGACTTTTCCAAAGAACCCACCCATGAGGATTGAAGACCTACTTAGGAACCATCCTGTATAAAGCAGTTGAGCGAGTAGTAACTGAAGGATTACTTTAATGATGATCTCTTTACAATAGAATATAAAACACTGAAAAGATTATTCTGTGATGACTGAGACAGGTTTAATTATACGAACAAAAGCTTTTGCTTATCTCAGCCAATTTACTCGGATGATTAAGGTTTTCACCAAACACCCCTCGTTGATTGCAACCTCCTCCATAAAATTATATTTGTTTAGCTATACTTGTATTGTTATTTACATGATTGCTGTAGATACTAACCAGAGCGAATGTTTTATTATAAATCTTTCGTTAACAGACACTATTGATTGGGTATACCGTGTGTTTTATTTTTTTTTATCTCAATTTTATTTTTAGGTTCTGTAGAATTTAGGAGTGTCACTTTAAATAAGGTTTTTATTTGCTGCCTAGCTAGCACAAACAGGCTAAACATCTACCAGCAACGTCACTCATCTTACTATGGATTCCTAAGTGCTTTACCGACATTTTTGATTTGCTGTGACTTATACAAAGCAAAAACTATTCACGCAGCAAAGGCAAAGGCTCTCCACGGAAATGTGTCATAGCCTAGATAAAAGACGACAATTGTTCCGTCAAAGTGAAATATGTAGTTATTTCTGTTGGAAAGTCTTCTCTGTCCGCACTTTCGCTCAAGCCCAAATTACTCTGAGCGACTGTTAGCTTACGTATTAGATCTACCAAGATTATTCGAAATATTATGTTTTCGAATTGTAGGTCAGAGTCTTAGCAAGAGGCACTTACTAATTGTTAGCAGCCGAGGTATATAACTCACTTGTTTTGTCTCTAACATTTTTCTCTCATATATTTGCAGCTCTAGTTTCTTTGCAAATTATGATTTTGTCTCGGAAACGGAGGATCCCTGGTATATGAAAGCCTGGTTTTATTTTTTATATAAAAAGAAGTAACTTAATACTGCTATCAGAGGTTACAAAAATGGACTCGTATTAAAGTCTCAAGTCTAAACATCTCAATAAACAGTTTTACAAAAGGGATTTGGATTTTAATTTTCCAAAGGCTAGCTTTCGTCGTCCAAAGACTTAGCAAAAGAACCTTTACTGTTTTTGCAACGTAACCTTAACGTTTTCAAATTTAAAACCAAGTTTAGGGAGTGAGATCACATGGGCGTCATAGCTTCCAACCCCCTGAATATACCAACCCAGGGGGGTACAGGGGGCTCTCGTTCGGGGGGTTGGAAGTTATGACGCCCATGTGATCTCACTCCCTTAATTTGGTTTTAAATTTGAAAACGTTAAGGTTACGTTGCAAAAATAGTAAAGGTTCTTTTGCTAAGTCTTCGGACGACGAAATCTAGCCTTTGGAAATTTAAAATTCAAATCCCTTTTGAAAAACTATTTATTGAGACGTTTAGACTTGAGACTTTAATACGAGTCCATTTTTGTAACCTCTGATAGCAGTATTAAGTTACTTCTTTTTATATAAAAAATTAAACTCTATAATATTATAATAGCTGAAGGGGGAAATCTAAATAAAAAACCGACAAAACTATTAGTAAAACAAGCTGTGTCTCTCTTTTCCTGTAAAAACTAATTTATCTCTGAAACTGTTCCATGTTTCCTAAAGCAAAGCCACTAATTATCCGCTTCAAAGCATGAGGAATCGCGGTAATGAGTTTTTAAATTGACAACCACCTGTTTTACTGGGTTATTTTTTTTCAGACATGCACCTGATGCTATGGTTCGTAACGTAGTCTTGCTTGCACTTTCAATACCAATATTTATATTTCTGCCATAGGAACAGCAGGATCATAAAAATAACGTAAAGAAGACTTTCACTCAATTTAGCCTGACTTTTAACCAAACTCGTTTTTACACCCATTAATATTTTTAAAGGTTATAAATTGTCAGGATCAACATGTCACATATAACTTTTTTGACTGACAATTTTTTCTTCAAAGGTGTTTAAGGAACTTTGTCACAAAGTTGTGACATTTCTCTTAGGATGTCAGGAATCAAAAGAAAACCTGTCCGCCAAAAAGAATTATGCGTGAAATGTAACATTTTGAACCTGACAGCTTACGAGTATAATCTATAGATGGGTATAACCTATAAATAATTAAAATCGAAACCTTGTCTTTGCGTCGTTAAATTTGTGCTCAAATTACCTTTTTAAGGTATAACAAGGGGGAGGATTCAGTTAAAAATTTAAAGGGCTTCCCCCCTACGGTTTTTGGGCGGAGGTGGGTAACGAAAAGTAGTCAAAACAAACCTCAGGAACCTATAAAACATATCCACAAGTGTGTTTCAAAACTTTTCTTGTTTAAAAGGTTAAGGGGCACATTTTAAACTCATATTGTGAAATTTATAACAATGATACCATGACAAATATATTTACAAATTTATCCTAAAATCTTTAAAATACCTAATAATTTGATGATTTTGTAGCCGAAAACCTAAAGTCTGAAAAATTCAGTAACGAGAACGCAAGTACCTCAAAAGGTATACTGTGATGTTGAAGGGAGTGTAGGCTATATTTTAGCTTCACTGAATTGTGTTTATAATGTATATCTTTCCGGCTAAAAAGAACTCACATGAAATTCTACCTGAAAAACAATAAAATAACTGAATTTAATTAGCTAATGAACGAGGTGAACTATCGATATAGTGGGTTTATACTTATCCGCCACAGAGCTGAAACAATTCAAATAATTAAGCAGAGTCAGCGAGAGTTACTATTTACAATCTGGACTGTGTATATAGCCTAACCTAACGTTTACTTAAAGAAGCAGTTGTTAAACCATTTTATCCTGACTAATCATCAGTTAGTGCTATGATTAGTCAGGGTAAAATGGTTGATTATTTAGAAATTGGTGCTATGATTGTTTCAGATGGATTATTTCTCAGATGGTAAACAAAACCCTACTAGGATCAGAACAATTGTTTCTCTCTTATCAAAACACGCTTTATGTTCAGGGAATAGAGTACAGTTTTAGCTCGTTAATTCTTGTGTTTGAAAATATGCCGATGGTTTAGGGCAAATTAACAAACACTCATTGATTTCCAACAATAACGTGTCTGAGATATTTCTGTATCATGCAATTCTTCCCTTTGTAACGCCAGTTTTAGAAACTCGGGTTTTAACCTCAAATATAACAAAGTTAATTTTCTAATACAAAAGATATTGGGTTTCAAATAAAAGCGGGTAAGGGGTGTTTTGCTAAAAGGATCTAGCTGTTACATTTATGTAGGAGTATGTAGGAATACAACGATATTAAAAAGAAAAGCTGATGGCAAAAACTATAATACAATCATATGTAGGACTGCCTAAAAAGATAAATAAACATCATTAAATAGTCGTCCGTAATAATAGTGTTGTTTTCATGTAAAAAAAACCTCTAGATTTTTGTTGAATTAAAATTAACTTTAAATTTGCTGTTATGTAGAACGCAATGGCTGGTTGACTTGTATGATTACATTATTTTCGCTCGATATCAACTGAAGCGGTAACTGTTTAATGTATGGAACGTATTTTTAGTATAACCTTTTTTTCAGTTATCATGACAATTGAAATGAATCGGCTAAACCTAAAGATCCCAAGTGATGAGAAACATTTGTGCAATTTCCGAAGTGGAAGATAGTAAACAATTGTACAAAAGGAATGAAAGCAAGCAAGATATTCCGTTTTTAACTTAAGCTAAAAAGTAAGTTGACGTGCCTATGTGTGAGGTGTTTTCATAGCATCACGTTACTCTTTTATTTATTTAAATCAACATAAATCAAACAATTCTAAAATATTTAATGTTTTGGAGCGCCTGACATTTGTTTTTTTACGAATGAAACTGTTCAAAGCAGTTGTCGTAGCAGCCAACATCACACCTTTTACATTGTTTGTAGTGTTTTGGAGGCAATAGCCACATGTAATCTGGGTCGCACTAGAAACGATCATGTGTCCAAAGTTGTCAAATCGAACTTCATTTAGGATTCTTTTTTGACAGGTTTCACTGGTCTTCCTATGGCTGGCTGAGTACTGTACTTTCCAAGATAGACCTTAACAATGTTACGGATGAAATCGAGCCATTCTAAAGAGCCTTTTTTCTTTTCCGGCTGGTGTTAGATTGTACACATTGCTGGTACGCATCCAGCACTGCACTGAATTGGGAAAAGAATAAGTAGCAATACCATTTTTTAATTTTGATGTTGGGCATGTAAGCAGCTACATTTTGATTCAGCCTGTCAACACCTCCCATGTATTGATTGTAAAGCGTTATACAGGCTAGTTGTTTCACTGGGATTTTCCTTTTTGTTCATTACTCCACCAGTACAGGTGCCAAGTGGGGACCCTGCTCTGTTGGAAGCTACTGTCACAACATTGTTGTCGTTATACCTCCTAAATTAATGCCTGTTTTCTCCTCTGTAAGTTGGACACAGGCATTTTCTTTAGCTCTTTGGATGAGGAAGTGGAGCATGTTCTACTCTGTCTACTCTTATTGTTCAGTTACGTCATGTTTACTCTTACCTAGATGTTCCAGTAGATTTATTGATGTAAGATAATTATCTATAAATAAGCTGTAGGTAACATCTTGAGAAGCTGCCAACAAGATTAGCAACTACAGATCCACCAAAACCAAGAGGGGTTTGTATTCCCAATAGAAGCCCCTTGGTATGGCTCAGCTTGCGCATGGACCAGACCTTGAAACCAAACCTGATCGGTTTGTTATGGATGTGTTGTTTTCCCCCGTGTCTTCAAAGTATCTTACCATAGACTAATCCACACTCAGATAGGAGGGATCTTTTGGATAATACTCAAGCCACTTTCTGTTCAAGTGAAACAAAAGCATTAGCTTCTGAGCTAGTAGATCGACGCGGTTCCTTTGTATGAGTGTCAATAGACTCACGAGGTTTAGAAAATAAAATTGGGGGGAAGGTGGTACCTCAGTGACAGTTTATCATCTAGCGGCACTTTCTTTCGAATCATTGTAACCAAGTGTTACCTCCTCTAAACCATTTCGGTTATCACTGTTGCTCGTAGTTGCCCTTCCGCTAAAGCTGGTTGCCAGAGATGGTTGATGTCATTTCCATTTGATTCATCACCACTATCTTCATCACTCAACATATGATTAGCTGGTGGAAGGGTGTAAACTGTATCGTTTTGAAGATCATCATCACTATCTTCAAAATGTGCAAGATTTCATCCACAGTAAGACTGAAAAATAAAATAAATTATATGGATAAGAACGAATAAAAACGTATTTTATAAAGATTTTACAAACAAGAGCCTCAAAGTGTGTATAAAAACCTAAGAATAATTGTCCTAGGTGTATGAACAAAGTCAATGATACAGATTTTTTCAAATTTTGGGTCACATAACCTATTGTAAAAGATATCGTACTTCAGAATTATGTACTATATTGCTCCCCAAAGATGTATTAGCTGTCATTGAACAAACCAACCCTCATTTCTGTCAAAATTATAAAAAAAAATATTTGTTATATTTAAACATATGTACCCACTCCCAGTGTCCCATTATTGGGGCATCAAATATAAAGTGAGCTTAGGACACCTAATACTTGATCATAATAACAAAAGCATTATACATCTTTACAACACAATGTAATTATAACGTTTAAACTAATAAAGCGTAAAAATAATAGTAATAATATATTACTAACCTGTTTAGTGAAGACATTTTACCACGTGCCAATCATGAAGACAGAATATTACACAATCACCAAATGGTGGATGATTTCATAGGCCCAGCTGCTGAAACCTAGTCGGAACACTAACCCAAGTGTGACAACAAATTCTAAAAACAAACTTTTGTTATATTAAATACCAATTTTGCAGCGCCCCAAAAATGGAGCGGTGGGCATATATGGATATAACGCTAAAAAATCAAAAGTTACTTTCATGTTTGAAAATTGGATTGCGTGAAAAAGAAAACACCCTGTATCGCACCGAAACTTATATAAGTAGAAAATGTATGTGACTGGTGCTCTGCAACTGGTGTTCTGAGCGAGTCCTTCCTTAGGAAGGAGTCCTGTCCTAGGGGTTTCAGTTAACAAACATTGAGAATAAGTATTATTTGTTTTTGCAGAACAGGCATACATTGTAGATGAACCTTATTACCAAGTTTCTTAGACTAGGCCCTAGGTTTAATATAATTTATGTAAGGTCAGGTTAGACCTAACATCGGATAGAGTTATCCAGCAGCCAAAAACGCATGGACTAGTTTTCTCGTGAAGTTGCCGGAAATGTCAGAGATAAACAATCGATAATACGTTTCGATTGACGGAGATAGCAATCTCCGTCACTATTATGAACTTTCAGTATTAGTTTCAATCAGCAGAAATCAAATTTTTTAACTTAAACTTTACTCAGTTAAAAACGTAGTATTTTTCCGTAAAGATTACGTTGTGTTTTATAAAATTAATATTTGTATACTTGAATCAATTTATGTTGTGTTAACTAATATTGTCAATGATTTAATGAATTCTAAATAAAACCCAAAAGTTAAAAACCATCGGTCAAAGAGATAATTAACACCTAAGCTAGCTAACTGGCTAAGTAATGAAAGCTTAAACATTGAACACCGAACCAATTATGATATTTTCTCACAAGATGGTTTCAGATGAAGGTTAGTATACTTACATAATATCAGTGCAAACAAATATAACGGTACACGAGTAAGGTTAAAGAATCCACACACTTATGTCTAGGGTACGTCTTGATGTACACGCAAGTAATGGATGTAAGGCAATAAATCAGAAAATAACGAGTTTCGGCGAAGAAGTATCAAGAGAGCTCTTCTCTGAAATGGGCTATTGCCTTCTGATTGTAAGCAGATAACACATACCTCATGCTCATGTTGAGACGAAGAGTAAACATACCGAGAACCAAACCTAATAAAACGTGATGTTTCCAATAGCTAACACATTTTAATATGCGTAATCACTACAAATACTAATTTATCGCACAGAAAGATATTTTATCATGCTGTTAAACACTGCAGGTTTAGCTATGACTATGTAAATTGTTTAGAAAAGAACTGATTGTGAATCATCATTTTAAGAAGTCAGAAAATACTCGGAAAGTTAAAAGCTGTTCAACCTTAAACTATTAATAAAGTGCATGTGTATAAGAGTACTTAAAGAGTGTACGGTATGTCAAGTGTTGAGTATTACTACAATTCATAAATATTTTAAAAATTCAAAATGTGATAAATACTAATTTATTATTAAAACAAAGTAAACTTGCGAAGATAAAGGTAGAGCCAATCCAAAAAGTATGCTTGGCGATAGTGTGAAAATTTGCAGGACAGTTCCACCTCACACTTGAACGATGGCTGAACATTTTCGTGCCGGACGCCTTTCCGCATCAGTTTCGAACAAACCTTGTCGCAACTAACGACACACATGAAGTTTTCACTTATTATTTCTTGACATTAACTAAATATAGAGTTACGTTTATTTGTCACTTCACGAATTGTTAGCCAACAGTTAGATCGTACGAGATCATTAGCTTTAGGAACGTGATCATCATTGATCAATGTTGAAGGGCGTCTGGAACGAGGATCATCTTTTGCTGATTTTCGGACACCTTTAAATCTTTTGTACCATTCATGACAACGTGATTGGCTTAAAAACTCTTTACCTAAAGCGTCTTGCAATATCAAAATATTTAAGAGAACGTTTTTCTTTTAATTCACTTTCACAAATCAAAAATAACCTGAATAGAAAAATACGTTAAAATTTGCATGTTTTATTGAGTGAGACTAGGATTTATCCAAATAAATGTTGTGTTACTGTTGAGTCATAAAATGTAATGCTACAAATCACATTGATGTACGTTGCAGCGTTTTCACGTTATGTAAAAAGTCCTAGAACTTCGTGATCACCGTCTTATTAATGATTGTAAACTTTCTAGAAAAGACATGTTTAAAAATACTTGTGTGGATAAAGATCTCAATTAAACAGATTAAGGATGAAGGCAGAGGTAGTGGCGATTCCTTATACCAACGTGGTGAGACTTCATTCTCTTTACAATTTACTCTGATGTTTTCTCACCTCATTACCCACAGTCCATTTCACCCTGTTTTATCAATTTGCGCACTGTTTTAACAAAACCGTGAGTTGTGGCATGGGTTCAAGTTAGTGGTTTGATGTCGGTTTATTTTTTAGAGTTTCGTGACCATTGTAGATTGTCTATTTGAATGTTTGATATTCCTAAAGTTTCGGACACTTAGGCCTAAACCATAACTTACACTCCGTTTTGTTCTCAGTTGGCCGCATTGGACCCATGGATAAGTATGGAATGATGTATGTGACAAATCAAATAGATAGAAAAATATTATAAACTAAATCTCAGCTGGTGGCCCACTCTAACTGAAATGGTGGCGATAGAAAGTTGGAAATTCTCAATATAAAAAGAACCAACATTTATCCCAAAGTCACCAAAGAAAGAACTGCGGCAATACGACTTGTATATTCCAGTTTTTCATCAAAACATGTTGCTCAACATGCACTTACACTTAAAAATATATGTCTTCCGTTTACTGAACAAACCAAAAATGTAAATATGCCCAAATACAAGCGTAATGCTGACATGTTTATAACATGCAAAATAACTGAACTATCCACATACTTCCAGAGATGTAAAGTATATTCCAGAGTTTTAATTATACCCTTGAACAAAATCCTCATTATATATATATTGTCAAGTAAAATGTTTATACTTGAAAATAAGAATTATGATAGAAAGGATAACACGAGGGAAAATGTGCTTGTTCATTTCCTAAGAACAACAAACACTTTTTGAAGAAAACTAATAAAAGTTAGAGACTTAACTTAGTTTCGGTTAGTAGAAGTACACTTGATTAAAGCTCTATTGTTGCCTTAGAGGGTTGGATGGAGGAATTAATCCGAGTATCGTTTCTTACTTTGTATCCAATCACATCTAGTAGTTATTCTTATACTGTATTTAACTTTGTGTCCGAGTGGCTATTTTCACTGCAATTTAATTTTAGTTCACATGTGAGGTATGGTAACTGAATCAAAGCCAGGAAACAAATGCAGTTAAGTACATGAACTGTGTGAATGTACTTTAGTACCACCTGCGTTAAGTACGTGAATGAAGACAGTTCCAAATTATTTACATTCCCCTTGTCATAAAGTATTTGTAATCCTTATTGGTTGAAAAATAACTATTATTCTAAAACATATACCGTAAACTCTCTTAGTAACATAGTTTTGTTTCCGATAGAGAATACTCAAAGACATTGTGAAGTGTGAAAATACAAATATTAACTTAGTTGTAAAAAAAGTAACTTTAAAAGCTCATTACAACGCCAAAACTTTGAAGCAGATGATTAGTGGTTTTGTTATATAAATCATGAATCAGTATCAGAGATAAATGAACGAGTTATTCTCCGGGAACCAATCAGGTCCCGCCATTAGTGTTATTGTGTTACCTTAAAATCTGTCGATATTTAGTTTGCATTTTAGTGAAGTCAAATAAATCGGAAAAGCGCTTCGTTTAAGATTTTCTTAATCAGTGTTTTACTAATCAAGTTTAGATTATCTTTATGATTTTGACAATATCTTAACACTCAAACGAATGAATGTGTCGTTTTTGCTTTAACCAAGAAAGCAGGTTTTTAAGGAGTTAGTGCAAGTCGATAAGTAAGGCATAGGTTACAATATTGCCAGCCAAACTTAAAGGCTTTGTAAGTTTAACCGAACGACATAAATGTCCCTCCAAAATGTTCCAGTGCAGTGGATGAAACCAACAAAGTGATTTACAAAGTTAATATGTTTGAGTACCCTCGTCTAGAGTATCTTTGTATAAACACATCTAACTTCATTCAAATGAGAAGAAATGTAGAGAATATACGTTGTCTAATTATTCGGGGAAAGCTACAAGAAATCTCTCTTTTGTGGTTAGAGGCTTTATCAGTCTTGTGAATACTTTGGTGACACTTTGTTATTAATGATGGCTCTCAGCTTAAATTTAAAAGGAGAAGTTTTTGGACCTGAGTATTTCGGTTTAAAGATTTATATTTTGAACTTGAAATTGGAATATAACTAGAAACAAATTTTATAGTATTATCCGAACTTTAAACAACAGAGAGTTTACTAGTTTCCCGTAAAGTAACTGAATTTCGTTTGTTTCTAATAAAAACGTGCTGGGTCCGGTTTCGTGTAAATAACTACTTTTAGGAACTCCTAGACAGTAGTGTAGAAAATAGTAAAAATAAGTCTTCTTAAATTTTTTTCAATTTTAAGAGTTTACAACAGCAGTTAAAAACTAATTTAGTTAGAATTAAGAAAATCTCTGTTAATAACACATTTTGTCATATTCTACACTATTAATAGTCAGCTTGGATGTTTTCACTATTCAAGCATGGTTGTAAGTGATTGCGGCAGCCATGAAAAATTATCAAAAGGTTTATTTTCTCAATTTCTAGTAAAATATAGTGCATCTTTTCAGGCTACAAACCTAGGTAACAAACGGTTTGCAGGCAGTTTTCCTGTATCATGCTACTGAAATGTATATTTAGGCTAGATTTATTTGGGTTTGGAGCTTAGATCTAAGATAATGCTACTCCAACCATTAATCTAGATTAGAATAATGTCCTATTCTAAACTAGATTTCTGTTTAGTGGTAAGGATGCCTTGGTTGACCTGAAGTACGAGTAGGTAGCGGTTTCCTTCACAAATTAACTTAACGGTAGGCCTGATTGATAAAGGTTTTGTGTTTCGGTCTAAATGAATACATAAAACAAACTACTCTTATCCTATAATTTCCTTAGTGGAATATTGAATCATCAGCTAATTATTTTAATAGGTCAGGTCTAAGATCTTACTAATTTTATTTTTCAGCCCTTTCATTAATAAATATTAATATGATAATCGGCCTATTTTCAACACACCATTACCATCAGGCTACCTCTGAACTGATATGGTTTAAAGCAAAGCTACACTGGCAATGGTAAATCAAATAAACAGCTGTTTATACAAAACAATAAACAATAAAAACTGTAGCGTTTGACACAATAATTTTTAAAACAATTTTACAAACGTCTTTTAATAACGTAACTAACTATTTTAACCACTCCTTCTCCTTGCACCATGACAAAATGTATCGCTCGTTCATCACTCGTCCCCAAAGTGTCTTTTTGATTCTCGTTAAACTTGAGCTTGCATCAAAAAGTGTCAATTTAGAACCTAGTGATATACTATTATTACATAACATTGGGTCTAAAGTCTACACTATAAGTTGATATAAAATAGTCCTAAGAAGAAAAGATGCCATCGGTAGCATAATTTTTATGAGTTGAAAATGTAAACAATTAACTCATCATACAGTGGGTAAGAGAGAGGCTATGTTTACACTGCGAATTTAGATTTAGAAGCAAAGGTAGAAGCGTAAAGTTTTACTCTTAAACGGGAGTGCAAATAAGTATTCAGCTAACTGTTTTATATGAAACAAAACACAAAATTGTAGTCTTAAAATACTTCTAAAAAAGCTTTACACCCTCAATTAATGATATATGAAACCGGAAACTTACTTAAATGTTTGCACTCCCGTTTAGGAGTGCAACTGCTTTAATAAAACAGGGCCCTAAAATAGGCAGAAGTTCTATATGTTTTACCTAGCGTAGTATTGATTGGATTTTACCATATAATTACCATTCAAGTAGTATAAAGGGTTTTAATAGTAAAAGCTAGGCCTGTGTATGAAGAGTGAGACATTGCACTCTAGCACCCACACACAGACACACAGACTCATTGTGAACTGTACACAAGGACTCTTCACCCTTGGGGACAAATTACACTTCCATTTTTAATAAGCTCTCTTCACTTTCCTCCCTCAGTATTCATCGCTCCAGTCCTCAGGTCTCGTAGTTCAGACACGTAAGTGTCGCTACATATAATAAGTTTCACGGTAGTTATTGTATTGAGGCAAGAATTATAAAGGTAAACATAATAATTATTGTTTTGACATTTTATTAACACTGATTATTGTTTAATTGTTCAATTAGCTTATATGAACTTATAGTTGACACAGGAGGACTTATAGTTGATAATATGTGTACAACAATGCAAAATCTTTGTTATTAAGTTCTACATACATATAACACTAGTTGGAGACCTACATTGAATGTACTTGTTATTGATGGTGTTAACAGTTGTCATAAAGTGGCTCTTACCCGTATTGTGTTTTGAAAAATGGCTAATTTACCATAAGACGTCATTGTAAGTACAATTTAAAATGCATCCAACTATATCGGATAATTAAGGATTACATTATGGCTAAACACAAAACATTTTTAATTGTGTATTTTCAAAATAATAATTTTGATATTTTCAAAAATATAATACTTGTACTAAGAATCTAAGAGTAAAGAGCCTCTTAATATTTTATTCCTCAATTTTCTTGGAGGAATTACAAATGACACTGAAATAACAGATAACAATGATTACAGGGTATGATTTGTTGTTGGATGGATTCCAACTAAGATTGCAGTATCTGATCAGAGGCTAATGTGCTGAGTCGTGGTACAGTTGAGATACCATCTACCGGACAATGTAATCACTAACCCTGGGGTAACAACGTCTGATGAAACTTAACACTTGTTAACAGCTGTTGTAATTTTTCTAAGCACATTTCAACCTTTATAAAACTAACTCAGTACAAGAAATTATAAAATACAAATTTCTTGTAATTTGTTTTAAAACATACGCTCGGATTCTGTAGTACAGGCTAGGTAAAATGACACTCGCTAATTCCAAGGGTTTGTAAAAATCCTGAAAAGTGGACTGGTAACGGGTGGATCAAAAAGAGCGTCGTTAATGATATATGAAATTATAATTTACATTTTAACGGAAAACATAAACACTTTTTTTTAACATATACATGTTAATCTAACTTTTCCTACCATGTATGATGATCATAATGAAGTCGGGCTTAGGATCTTTTTTGTCGCGCTGACATGAGAGAACTCCGTCCATGAAATTCTCAATAACTGAACGAAAAGTTTTCCCCTCCACTACCCATCGAATTTCCTCATTTAAGTCATTAACCTTTCGGGGTTTATTGCATCATTGATTTAAGATGCCCCTACAGGAATAAGTTGCAGGGAGTAAAGTCAGATGAACTTGGTGGCCATTGATAAACCACCATAACGGGAAATAAGGCGAACCACAGCTCTTCGGTGTCAATCCCATACAAATGGGGCTACAAAAAGTACCTTATCACGGTAAAGTACCGATCTACAATGACTGTCAAAGTGTGTTACATCTGATAACACTAACTCCGCTTACTTTCCATCGAATGATAAAAATTTCTTTTTGCACCCAGTAACCTGTTATGAGGTGAATCTCGTAATAAATTCACTAAAAAACAGTAAGGCAACAGACTTTTATGGTTTATCTACATCATTAATTAAAGAACTATCTAATGAACTGAGTCCAATATTGTCATTTCTCTTTTCCTTATCGTTATCTGAGGGCATTTTTCCACAAGACTTAAAAATATCAAAAACCATTCCAATTCCAAAAAATAATAAAAATAGCACCGATATCAACTCATTCCGTCCAATATCCATTACACCAATTTTTTCAAAAGTATTAGAAAAAATTATCCATTTCAGATTAATGAATTTTCTGCTAAGTAACAATATTCTGAGCCCTTGCCAGTTTGGATTTAGACCAAACTTGAATACTTCATATGCCATTGCCTCTTTTCTTGAGGAAGCTCTTTCAGCCCTTGAGTCAGGAGACTGCTCGCTTGGCCTCTTTTGTGATCTTAGCCGTGCCTTCGATGTGGTCGACCATACCATACTTCTTTCCAAACTTGCTAAATATGGAATTAGAGGACATTCTTACTGTTGGTTTGAGTCCTATCTCCTAAATAGGATTCAGTATGTGGAAATCAATCATAATCTTTGTTCATACCGTTCAGAATATCTCCAGGTTCAAACAGGTGTTCCCCAAGGGTCTGTTCTTGGGCCTCTTTTATTTTTATTGTTTATTAATGACTTGCCTTCATTTCTTAACATGTTCCCCACCTCAAACAACTCTCCACACACTGTTCTGTTTGCTGATGATACCAGCCTTCTTTTTAATGCAGCTGACCCTCAATCTATGCAAGAGTCGTTTGAGTTTTACTCCTCTTTGTTAATGAAATGGTTTAATATCAATAAACTCCATCTAAATACTTCAAAATCCAACATCCTCAAATTCTCTACCCGGTCTTCAGATCAAAATCAAATGAGCTTTCAACTAGGTAACTGTATTTTAAAACCCGAACATTCCATGAAGTTTTTAGGCATTTTCATACAAAGTAACTTAAAATGGAATTCTCATATAGACCATCTGTGTAGAAAACTAAATTCGTCCATCTATGCTTTGAGACAGCTAAGTGGTGTTGGTACTCGGGAGGTTCTTATGTCCGCATACCATGGTGTTTTCGAATCCATATTAACATATGGAATCATATTTTGGGGTTTCACCAGCAACAAAAACTTGGAGAGGGTATTCGTTCTTCAGAAGAGAGCTCTAAGGATTGACTGGGGACTTGGTTGGGCTGATGGCTGTAGAGGGCACTTTGAGACAGAGAACGTTTTAACCGTACCCTCGCTCATAATCTATTTTGTTTCGATTTATATTTTTCAAAATCAAAGTAGCTTCAGAAATGTGCGTCACAATTTAAACACAAGAAATAAATCATTTTTAACATCACATCATATTTTTAATTTAGAAATCTGTAGGAACTCAATTTTTTACCGTGGGCCAAATTTATTCAATAAACTTCCAACTGAGATTAAGAAATCACCAAATTTAAACATTTTCAAACATCGACTTCGGCGTTATCTGTCTCAAAGGGTTCTTTATAGTCTGTCGGAGCTTTGACCACTTCATAATGGGGAAAATGTCTCAATTTCTGACAAAATTTGTTGTAAAAGTTTTGATTTATTACATTTTATAGTAATTACTTATTGCAATAATAATTGTGTGTTATTTAAATATATTTCTAAGCATTTTATGTACAAGTGACTTGCAACTAAATGTATTACATCAAATGTTGTTAATAAAGAATTTGAATTTGAATTTTTGTGTTCCTCCTGATCTTCAAAGAAATAAGGGCTGGACCATAATCGACACCAAAATGATGTGGGGGGATCATCTCTACCCCCAGTTTCGGCAGTTATGTTTATTCACACAAAGATTCAAGTGACTATGTGTCTCATCGGTAAAGATGATTTTGTTTGCGAAGCTATCAACTGAATTTTATGGAGTTATTGTAATAATAGAAATCATACTGGAAAATTCTCCGTCCTGAAGAACATCTTAATCCCTATTTTGTTATGAACGGTGATGCATTGATTACATTGGACTAGTCACACTGTCACCTAACCACCGTAATATTCGCCTCACTTCAGTCAGAACGACAACGGCCAGGACCTTTGATGTTAACTGTTTGGGGTGAAACTGTCTCCCAAAACCTTTTCCCTGCGAACTGTTGATTCATTCCACCCTGGAATCGTGTGATGACGCCTGACAATGCTGCATAACAGTTCTCAATTCTGATAAAAGCTATCACGATTAGTACTCTTTGCGAACTAGTAAACTGCTGTACAGTTTTAATTGATAAACGTTTCTGGCTTAAATTGTGCTGTTACGAGGTTCTACTGCCTTTTGGATAACATTTTAGAAAATTTATAGTTGCCAAAATAATTAAAGAAAAGATAACTAAACCATCTAGGATGTATACCCGCAGACAGGCCAATCTAATCTCAAAACATTTCGGCTCCCTCGTAGTTCAATAGTTAAGAACAAAAATCAGTCTGTGTAATATGCTACCTCTGATGAATGCTTCACACACATCAGACTTATCGTACGCCTCAAGGAAATTGCAGGCAAAAAGATTTACAGATATTGTTTGAAAAACCAGAACTCACGACAAATTACAAATCTTTCCTAAAATATATGAACTCTAAGTAAGGTAATTAAAAGAGTTCATCAAATTAAGTACTCGTACTTGGTAATACAAAAAGGGAATTGGACATATATTTTTACTAGTTATGACTACGGTAGTAAGTGTATATTAGAACTGAGCCTAAACAGTCTTTGAAGTAACTAAAATAGCGAAACATTGAACCCTTCCACATGATTCCTTACAAAACTTCATCAAAATAAACGTAAGTTACCAAAAGAAGTTGGCGTGCATTACGAGAAGCAAATGAAGATTAATTAGGCTCCTTTGATTCAGCAAGCTCTTCCGTAGGATTAATATTCTTGGCCTCACAAAGTTAAACAAGTCGAATTAATTCAGTTAAGTCAGTTTGACTAATTACAGCTTAGGAATCGCCGAAACAGTTTCTTACTAAGCTATTCACATTTTCTTAAAACTCGTATTGAACTTTTAACGTGTAGCATATAAACCAGTTAAAGTTTTGCAAATTTTTAGAATAAATTGCGTTTTTTTAATATGTTATAGGCTTTTTACGTTCAAGAAACTAGACACAACGGCATTGTTAGACAACATGCCGATGCTTCAAAATATAGCTGCTAAAAATTGAATTTTTATTAAAAGTTTAATTTTTATCAATACTAAAATTGGGAACTGTTCAAGAACTATAAAACAAAGACAATGCATGTTCTACAAGCACGTTAAAAGTTAAAGACGACTATGTGTGAAGAGTAAAATAAAGTAAATATTTAAAGATATGAAATGTCATATATAATACAGGGAACAGAGGGTTCATAAAAGGGTATCACAAACTTTAAGGTTAGGTTTATTGGGTCAAAATGAATAAAAACTTCTATAATCTCAGTTGCAGGACCTTGTACCCAGAGGACAATGAACGTCAGACCTCCAGCCACGCCGCCCTTCATGACCTCATTTCGTCGACACTCGACAGACATTCGCACCCTCTCGCTCCGTGACTATGCGCTTCCGCATCCGACAACCCGACGCGTCACCCGCGAACCGCGAGTGCACAAGTGCCGTGGACTGTGGAAATAGCTCTAATTAAGTGACTTAGTTTTAATAGTGTTAATAGAGAATTAGTGTACAACTGATGATGCAGCATGAGCGCTGCGAAACACGAGTCAAGGCTACAGCCTGCACCGTAGGATCTACAGGCGCCACGACCCAAAATAACTATAATAAGGAAAAAATCTAAAGTCATGATGTTTCAAAAAATTCTTTATTATCCATTTGGATATCTATCTGCCATTTTGTTTTTCTTTTTCTCTAATTATTCATTATTTACCACATCACCTAACGGATTTGGCTCAAACCTAACATAAAGACCATCTATGGAAACGATTAACAGCATGATCTAACATACTATTTCATTATGCTGACTATTTATTGTAATTTTAGGGCGTTTTTGACGTTACACCTTAATTAGCAAAGCAAATAAAATGTGGGGTTTAACGTTTTGTAGGTAATTGTGTTACCTGTTAATTGAAACCAAGGTAATAACAATCAAATAAAAATCAACAATGTTACAAAGGAAACCGTAGAAAAATAAACAAGGTACTGAGGTGAAAATTGGCCAGTTTCCCTATAACTCTATTGTTTCTCAATTGGTGTTCATGACTTTGCTGTCAACAAATAGGTAACAAAGATTTGCCACAAATCAACAAATCAAATTTTATCGTAATCCTGTTCCCAGCTAGGCCTATGTTTATTGAAATTTTATTTTAATATTGTATTGAATATTTTATGACTAAGCCATTAGAAATTGGTGTATAAACTAAATAGATTAAAGAATCTTGATTAAGTGCGAAGACTGCCCAGTCTTGGCCTGCTGGTTCTCTTAGATAAGAAGGTATGCAAATGAGATCTTCAACCAAGCTTTAACTTTACTTTTCGTACAAATTAGCTCTGAAACCTTTATCTAACTTCAATACTTAAACATAGCTTAATACGTATTGCTTTATCAATGCAAACTATGATTTTCTTAAAATAGTCATGTCCATAGAGAATATTGTACAAATGTAAAGAAATACATTTGGATCTAAAACACAAAAAAATTATTTTTATGTGGTTTTGATCGAAAATCTTTTTTGTTTATTATGACTAACCGCTTACGTTTGAAATTGAAAATATAGAACAAAGTTTAAAGATAAAACTAACTCTACTAGATTATTTAATACATCGCACTATATTTGTATATCGCAATATTTGTAGGATATTATGAGACCGTTAAAATAAAAGGAAATTTATTGTAAGAGTTCAGGGAAAAGCTGTAAACACATGTTTCTTTGTCGGCGTTAGAGTAGATGTGTGTTTGGTCCCTGAGGTGTGATCAGGAGCTTAGATTGTCAATGGTTCTAAACAAACTCCTTTCACTTGTAAAGAAACACACTACAATTGAGTTCACGGTTCAACAAAAAGATAATGTTTAAGTTAGGTTACAAGTACTGTCTACACTGCCAATGCTATATCATTTCAACTTTGGGCAAAAGTAAGGACACGCCTCAGCAGGCTTTGAAGAGTGTCAGGTAAAACCAAATTAACTCCATCATGACTGAGCAAAGATAGTTTATTTTGTAGTTCTTAGTTTAAGCTACCGCCATAAGATATATATAATAATATTACTAACGTAGGTAACACTGTACATCTGATACATTCAGTACAAAAAAGCAGTTGAATAATTACATTGTCAAAACTAATGATAATGATAATTTGGTTGCCGTAAAATTACACAATAAAATCTTTTCACCGAGTTTGACGGCAACATCGATCAACCAACTAGTTGTCAAACTGTTAAAAACCGCTTTGCAAACTAGTTACACATGATGCTTTTGTAATTGCTTGTGTGCATATAAAATAGCAAGTTTTCCATTTGAACTATTTATTACTCGATCGATAATCACTTCATATGTTTAATCATCAATTCTATAGGAATAATAAAATATAAGTTAGTATCATACCTCTTTCCGTACCGCTTTAGAGTGTATAATCGAGCTGGTCAAAACATAATTCAGTCGAATAATGAACACGCTTATCTTTCAAACGAGTTTAGTAAAAATGATGAAATTTGTAAGTGTTTTGCAATTAGCTTGGTTAGGCCTATATGGAAAAGCTTAGATGGGCAAACTCAGCCTTTAGGCCTTGCTAGCCAGCGGGATGGGAAGGACATGGTCTGCTAGCATGGTGCTTGGCCGACTGATTTAGCTTTCTACTAGAATGGGGGTGGTTGGGTTTTTATCCTTATCCACATAAACCACTCGTCTTTCAGATCCAAACCGGATGTAACCAATAATGTTCACTCTCTCTTCAGAGTTTCTTCCTGCCAATTGACTCTCAAAAGTCAACTTTTTTCAGCGCAACTCCAGCTGTTAGTTCCTCTCTTATAGACAGAAAAAGTCGTACTGAGTTGCAAAAAACCTACCCAGGTTTAGACTTGATGTCTATACCCTGACCCTAGTATGAGGCCGTCTGCACAGGTTAGAATACCCATAAGTAACAACTTAAACGTACATTAATTCCACTCAACCGTATAGATGAAAGAGCTCGGTCAACTCCTAAATCAAACGCATAAACTTCTTTAAAAACTGAAACGGTTTTATTTTATTTTCGATGAACTATTACCACTTTCTATTTGCAGCATAATTATACAGTGTGAGTTTAACGTATGGATGAACCCTAATAAAATAAAAACTAATACAGATAGAAATGTAACTTTGGACACCTTTATATGAAATACATGTCAACTTTTCAGTAACTATAGCAACGTTGCCTATTTCCACAAGATAAGATTTAGAGGGGGACAGCTCAAAACTTTTAACTGTAAGCCTATTAAGTGAAACCTCATTTTCAAGGCCTCGATTAAGAGGGAAGAACAGTGAAAACTAGAGCTTTAAATCTTAATCCCGATCAACATGCTAGTAATTTGGAAAAGCGCAGGGCACGGTTAAATCGTGATTTAAAAGTGTCTTTTTCTGTCTATTTTTTTAAATGTATCAGAGTGTATGTATACTTTGAACTCAACTCTGTATAGTGTTGTGGACTGATCAATAATAGAGTCAATTATTACGTAATAAGCACCAATAAGCTACCAAAATATTCCCTAGTGATTTGGCGACGAAGTTAATATTTTCAATAGCGCTCAATAAAATCCAGACTTGGCCTTCTGGCTCTTCCTGATAAGGAATATGCAAATGAGCAAAGCGTTGCCTTTGAAATCCTTTACTCATACTAAACCCTCCATGAAACAAAAGGTCTTTAACCTTTTAAACTAGATGTGACGAGGTTATCCCATTTAAGCTAAACGCTATAACGGCACTGACAACAGCCTAATAGACATCATTACTTCCTCTCAAAAGCTAAAGCGTTAAAAGCCCTATTGATACAGAATCCAAAACAGAATGTAACGTGAACTTAAGTTATAACTTGAAACTCAATAATTATGTAGAGCACTTATGAGAACGTATGCATACAGCAGCCTAAAAATATGCCTACAGTACTAGAAAACATAAAAACAAATTTCAAATTGGAAAGTGAAGATCAAATTTATACTCAGACAAATAAATTCAAAACCTTCTTTAGAGACATCATACAGGAGATTAGCACAGAATTGTCTGGAGAACCTTTTGATATTAGTACCAATTTTTCTGAAGGGAAATATGATGTAGAACATATTTAAACATGAACTTTTACACAATAAACGACCAAAGCTTGAAACAAATAATCAACAAAGTTAACACCAATTCATCTGCAGGACCAGATAATATTAGACCGCAAGGCATAAAAAATAATATGACTAAATTAGGCTCAATTATCATACATCTAATAATCAGAATAGTCATTACTGGTAAAATCCCAAAACTAATGAAAATAACGTCTCTAAGACCAATATATAAGAATGGAAACAAACGGAACATAGCCTGCTACAAGCCTATAGGTTCTATTTCTGTTGTAACAAAAATTCTAGAACATCACATTTGTGAACAGATGAAAAAATATTTAATTGAAAACCAAATTATACATGAAGCTCAACATGAATTTATGCCGAACAAATCAACCATAGACTTACTAGGGATATTAAGAAATGACATATTTGGAGCATTAAAATGACTGTAAATTTGTACTAGCTGTAGCAACCGACCTAACCAAGGCCTTTGATCTAGTAGATTATAAAATAATGCTTGAAAAGTTAAGGAGAATAGGCATTGGAGGAGGTTTGTTAATTATTTTTCAAGATTACTTCAAAGACAGGAAACTATCAGTAAATATTGGTCCTTATAAAAGCAACGACTATGATCAAAAACATGGCTGATTCAAGGGATTATATTTTACCCATTCTGTTCAATATTTATGTTAACGATTTGGCAAGCCTAAATTTTAATAGTAAAGTGCTGCAATACGCAGACGACAATATATTTTATATAATACACAAAGACATTAATGTGGCATTAAATCAAATGCAAAATGATTTAAATCTGATGGCAACATATTTTTTTAACAACTCAATCAAATTAAATACACAAAAAACTAAAGTCATAGTATTCAAAAATCAAAGCGTTAATTTTGATAAGGAGGACACACTAACTTTGGTATGGCATTCTCATAACTGTTTTATAAACCCTACAACCTGTAGCTGTCAAAAATTAATCTTTTATAACACTATTAAACACCTAGGAACTTTTGTCGATAATAAAATGAGATTCTACTCTCATTTAACATATTTCAAGAACATTTTAAAGCTAGCTCTCTATAAATGCAGTAAGATTAGCCAATATTTTCCTATAGTTACAAAAAGAATAATTTATTTTAGCCTAGTACAGTCAGTTTTTTACTATGGGATCTCTATATATTATGTGATTCCACAGTATCACCCTTAAAAAGTATATTGAATCGGATTTTAAAGACTCTTTTAATGGCTTACCGGCACCTTTATTAGGTATTATGCAATTTGAATCTCTTGCAAGATATACTGACCTAATGAAATACTTCTACAATGCAAATTTTAGAATACAAGAAGATATAGATTACAACCTAGGAGAAGACAATTTGCAGTATGTAGACAATTTAATAACTATGGTTTGTCAACATTAGAATGTAGAATACCGACACTATTAAATTCATTATGAGAAGAACTACGTTTGGAAACAAACTTAGTAAAATTCAAAAGTAAACTAAAAACCCATATGATGAACTGTGCTGTCTAGCTGATCTATATCAGTAAGCCTAATTTACATGATATTTGTTAGAAAGATATACAAAAGATCCAAATAAGATGCATTTTGACATTTATAAATCACTTAACTAGATACATAAAGTCCACACATACCTTAAAACAGAACTGAATCAATTGTTTAACCCCCACCAACAGATAGGTTAGCTAACCAGCTAGACCTTTCCTCAAAGGCTAATTTAAGCCTCGAAACACACAATTGATTACACCCAACCAGTAATCAGGTTCGAAATATAAGACACTCACATTGAAACATATAAGTATACACATAGTAACACATAAATCTTCATAATCACAAACACACAAAACAAATTTGCTTGGACAGAAAACACTGACAAACACACAAAACTTGGGGATACACACAAAACATAATTATATAGGATAGGAAAATAATCAACTGGAACAAATCGGAATATAACATAAATAACTCAGTAATCAGTAACTTTATTGCCAAGAACTACTTTATTATTCAAAATTAAATTCCGACAGTAATAGATTCTTTCTCAAGTGTTTTCATAACCTCAATCACATCAATCTTAGCATGGTTGCTGTATTTTTTACCTGGTCCTCAGATCATCAGGCCAGAGTTACCAACCGTATCTTCTACAAAATCAAAATTCCATAATCAGAATTGTTATCATTTCTTAAATTTTCTTTATTATGTATTATATAAGTATTAGTTATTACTTTACTGCATGTCGTTAAGTAATTCTGATGTCTATTTATTGTTAGTTGTTTGTCTATTTATTTATTGTAGTATATTTATTGTTAAATTATTATTACCGTTATGTGTTATGTAAAATGTAATATTTATGTTTACTTGTATCCGCTCTTCAATAACTCATTATAGCAATTTACCCAAATACCACAAGTAACATTTATTTATTGTTCAAAATATTGATTTTATAAACTATATATAGTTATACTCGTAAGTGTTTATTGTTATTTATTTTTGCAAGTTATATATTGTCCTAAAATTATTTATTTCTATGAATGTTAAAAACAATATTTAGACATTTTATTCTTCCAATTTGCAATTTATACATGTTTTTGTCTTCTAAATTCCATCAAATTGTTTGATGTATTTAATATGTTAGTATTAATATAAAATATTGTATGTTTATATAATATATATGCACTAGTTGTGTACCCGTGCTTCGCTACGGTGAGAATCGTATATGAAATGTTTGCTTATCATAAATCATCAAATGTTGTAGTAGCAGACATTATCAAAATAATACATTAAGTAACAGTCTGCAATTTCACTGTACTTAAATTGTATTTTAATGACGGTTGTAGGGAAAATAATCCAACCTCGCTATAAACGGCACTAATTAGTTAAATATAACAGGCAAAAGAGCAAACAGTAATGAAACAACTTCAACGGGTGGTTTTGTTTTGTTGGTCCCAACCTACTGCTAAGAGAAGTGCCAGAAACCCCAAGCACGGGTCATGTGTGCATAAATAAATTTTTTTACCCAAAGATTGTTTAATTGTAGCTCAGAATTGTTTGTTGTGTTCGCCCGTTAGTTCACCATGCTGACAATTGAGCATGGCTATTCAGTCTCGCCACGGGAGGCCGACAACAAGAGACCATATTTACAATATGTACAATGGTTTCCACGGGGAGTTTTGTTTGGGCAGGCCCCTAGCCTACTGCCAAGTCACAGTTCAACGGGAGTTTTGTTTATGGCAGGTCCCTAGCCGCCTAAGACCCTTTGTGCAGATAAGTATTTTGTTCGCCCATCTGGCTGAAGAATCGTTAATTTACTGGCAGAGCTTACTCTTGAACACGCGACATACAACTGTCCATGGAGAAGCAGTCTTCCCTCAGATCAACACCGGCCAATTTCAATGTCTGGCCTTGAGACTTATTTATTGTCATAGCAAAGCACAGCTTGACAGGGAATTGAAGTCTTTTAAATTGAAATTGGTAATCTGACGGAATCAGAGGTATTCGTGGAATAAAGACAACTTCTCCTAGCCACATCCAGTAAATATTGTTGCTTCGATAACGTTCTTATACAAAGCTTTGATTTGAAGTCTAGTGCCGTTGCAAAGCTTAGCGGTACCAGATTTCGAAGCAACATTATCGGAGCACCAACTTTAAGATTAAGAATATGTGGTGGAAGGCCTGGAGGATTCAGCGTGTGCAGGAACTCCACTGGATAATTGAACGCGTCTTCAACTTCAACCACTGAGTCTACAGATTGGTAACGAATATTTTCTGTTGTAAGTTTTGGCAGCAACATGTTATTTATTTGAGCAGCCGTATCATTCTTTGGGGTGAGAATGGCTCTTCTCTGCCAAGCCGAGTTTAGAGAGAGAGAATCGATAGAAAAAATTTTGAAAGTAAAGCCATTTTGAAACCGTAAGAGCTACAAAAAATTTAAATAAAAAGTTATAGAAAATTTAATTCTGGACCATGAAAATTTCATCAGATTTCAAATCGGACTCAAGGTTTAGACGCTAGAGCTCATATACGAAAAGCTTAGATGCCGCAAAAGGGCGTCTGTTTGGCCTATCATTAGGGGGTGAAAACTACCCTAGACTCAAAAATTTTTCAAAATCCCGCCTTATTGCACATCTAGAGCATATAAGGAACCACTATGTTAAGTTTCAACCCTCTACGCTCAGTACTTTTGTGATACAGTGATGAGTGAGTCAGTCAGTCAGTCAGTGAGTGAGTGGTATTTGAGAAATATATAATAGATGACGAAATTTGTAAACTTTGTTTTAGCTTTTTCCCCAATTAGCAATAGCTAGGGGGGATAAAATGTTAACTGCAATGCATGTATAGGCCTAAATATGAGTTTTATAAAGAAATAAAAATATATATATATATACTTTATTGTAGAAATTTACGTCATAAAATAAATATAAAAAGGAATCGTACAATTTACTTAATTAAAAGTCCAAATGGTTAAGCAGATTATTCAAAAAAAGATAGTACTATAATTCTACTTAAAATCGGTTTTAGTTTACGGGACGCTTCTGTTATATTCACAACGAATTTCAAAGGTTAAATCGTATCAAAATCTACGGACTATTTATAACACTAAAGGAAAGTTTGGCGTCTTTACGGTTTGGTTCAATGGACTCACAGAGAGACAAATTATTGCCTCCTATTTCTAAAGCAGATCATTTATCTCCAGAAAGAAACTATTTCAATGTATCAGTCTCAAAAATCAGTCTTAGTGTTACTGAACTATTTGAGTTTTATATTGTTGTTAGTTGTTTGCTGAAATGAACAAACAACAAGCCGTTTAAGCAATGCCATGCAGTATTTGAAATAACTTATACAATAATATAAATATATTTGTTTCCCAATTACATTTTGTTAACAGACGTCTACAAACAAATACAGGGTGAGTTTCTACTCACACCATTAACTTCGCCATTATGTTATACTCACTAAAAGGAACAAAAAAGTTCCTATAAACATGGGTCCTAAAACTCTTCGTTACCCCGGTAGCCGCCATTTTGTATTTTTTACTTAAAAATTAATATCTCCAGAACGCTTTGACCGATTGCATTCAAACTTGGAAGGGTGTTTATGTGTCATAAGGTGAATTTAAGAAAAAAAGATTATTTCATAAAAATCCACAGAAACAAAATGGCGGCTATTTAAATTTTTCAAATTGAAATACCATGAAAATGGCGCATGATACAAAAATTTTACGAGAGTAAAAAAAGTTGTATTTTATAATTTTACATAAAGATACAAACTCATTTTTTTTAATTTTACAATAACATTTTAATTTTTTACGTCTTTTTACAACTGGTAAATGTACCAAAATTTTTCAAATTGAAATACCATGAAAATGGCGCATAATAAAAGAATTTTACAAGAGTAAAAAAAGTTGTATTTTATAATTTTACATAAAGATACAAACTCATCTTTCCAAATTTTACAATAAAATTTTCATTTTTTACAACTGGTAAATGAACCAGTTGTAAAAGGACGTACAAAATGAAAATATTAATGTAAAATTTGGAAAGATGAGTTTGTATCTTTATGTAAAATTATAAAATACAACTTTTTTTACTCTTGTAAAATTTTTGTATTATGCGCCATTTTCATGGTATTTTAATTTGAAAAATTTAAATAGCCGCCATTTTGTTTCTGTGGGTTTTTATGAAATAATATTTTTTTCTTAAATTTACCTTATGACACATAAACACCCTACCAAGTTTGAATGCAATCGGTCAAAGCGTTCTGGAGATATTAATTTTTAAGTAAAAAATACAAAATGGCGGCTACCGGGGTAACGAAGAGTTTTAGGACCCATGTTTATAGGAACTTTTTTGTTCCTTTTAGTGAGTATAACATAATGGCGAAGTTAATGGTGTGAGTAGAAACTCACCCTGTATAAAACACGTTCAATTTGTAAAAATCCACTCTGTGAATTTTAATTATAAGCGTATCATGTTTTTAAGATATAGTTGTTGTGCAAAAACCTAAAATAACCTAACGTCTTACTATTTTAGAAAGCAGTTTATTATTATTTACGAGTAGCTATTATAGGCTTTTATGATATTGTAATTATTAAATATAGCCAATGCATACAAAGTTTAGGTAGCTATGCTAGAGAGGTAGTGGTAGTTAAAAATAGACTACATGTAACTTTAAAGACGTAGTAAAAAAAACTTGATAGAAGTAGTTAAGTAACTAACTTCACCTTTGTTAAATGTATAATCACATCTTACTTTAAAATTAGCTTTGACTTTAAAATTGAAATAGAATTTAACTTGTTGATTATTTTTATGGAAACCAATATATAAATTCTGTTCACTATGTTCTTGGTAGGTTATGTATTAAATTAAAAAAGAAATGATGTAAAATGTGACTGCAGACGATGTGAATAACACTGCGATACACAGAAGTACGGTAACATATTCTACACAACTGGAAACTGCCAGAACATAACAGTTGAAACATACCGGCTGTTGTTTATTGCTCTTATCTTCAACACAACTTGTTTACGTTGAAGTATCAAAATAAGCCGATACAGAAATTCTCTTTACTAGTTTATTTGAATCCATCGAAATAGTAAAAATTCAAATAGTGATGAAGATTTTGTTGTCATTGATTGATTTCAGTCTTTTTATCCTGGTTTTGGTTATTTCAATGTGATCAAAATAAACCGTTATTTAAAGTAATCCATAGATACTTTCTTGTGACTAATATTCCCCGGTGAGAAAAAAGTTCTCTATTGGGGCCTAGTGGCCAGGGGAATTTGTAACTCTACTCGGAATATCTCAGTCGAGCCGGGGTCTCGAGGATTTTGGTTCAAACTAGGTGTCCGACTCTTTTGGTTAGATGTGTCTTTAAATCTAAGGGACTCTTCAATAAAGGTCAGGCTCTCAAACTCCCATCACCGTCCCTCAGAATAGTGTTAGGTGGGTGAGAATTCAGAAAAAAGAGTTTATGTTTATTCTCCGCAGTAATAATTTTTAACAGTTTAAACTAAAAGAATTTAAGAGCTGGGATATATTTACGCTATAACTACGCTAGCGTGAAAGATCGGCAAGGAAAGCACGGGTGACCCGCGTCTCAAGCGGGCTGGTGGCTGGGGCAGGCTTAGGAACACCACGTGTAGGGTATGTCCCTAAAGGCACGAGGCCAATTATAGCAGAGCTATAAGCCGGACTAGATAGCTAGACACAAAGATAGATTATCTAGGGGCACACAAGACAGAGCTTGACCAAAATAATCGTGAGCCAAGTGAGCAGTACTATCAAGCTAAATCTCCACATAAAAGGCTAGCTAAAAATTAAAATGGGTGCGCTCAAACGATTACGCACAGCGTAGGCTTCGTCAAATAAATGTCTTCTATTAAATTAATAGCCTGAAACTTGCCGGAGTAAAACTTTGCCTGAAGGGCTAGTTTACCCAAGGACTATGCAACTTTCTTCTAAAAAGTTGATTTTAAATCCAAATTTAACATCAATTAATATAAACACATTTGAACACTCTTATGGAATAATTCGTAGCTTAATAGGCCTACTAAACATTATCTATTTCATGAGGTTAAAGTATTGTCCAGAACTTAGGTATACATTTCCTGAGAAACATTGGTGTGCGTGGTTGATGCTACCTACAGACTCCAGACTGAGCACTTCCGCATACGTTTTGTCATGATTTATTTCTTGTTAATAAAAATAATGTAATGCACTAATTTTTCCCTAGGGTGTGATTACATACCTGTGAGACATAGGCCTAAGCCCAATCCAGCTATGGGGCGCCTGTCCATACTTTGTGACATTGTACATTAGGCCTATTAGCATCTTGCTGGTCCTAGGGCTCAGAGTTTCACTCATTGGCCATAGCCTAGACTATTCACTGGGTAACCAAAGACCAGTGACTGTCCACTACACCCACTAATTTCCTCAACACTTTCTTGCAGTTGTTATCGACACCTCTTCCGTAGGTCTGACTAGATAAGACGTCTTATGACGATGTCAGATCTAGCCCTCAACACCTATACTGCAGCCTAAATTCACACTCAACACTTACACGACTCGTTAAACAACAAGCTTAGCATTTTCATCTCACGGGGACACATTTTCTACACCACATATATCATTGTGATTCTACTAAATTTTGATATTGATGGGAAAACTGTAAAACTGGGCACCAGTTGTAGCGTCTTGTGTGAGTAAACAAAGTTGGCCATGTTGTCAACTTGACATTACCGTCGAATGTAGTTATTTCCCATCGCCCACTTTGTAATAGTTACCCGGAGCGCCACTGGGAGTACAGTAACTGGAGGAGCCTTTGAGACGGCAAATATTCATTCTGTTACCTGAAAGTGAGTGAGCACTTAGCTAGTGAGATCCTCCGACTATAACTTACTGGATCACCTTGTATTCTGTTACAGAGGTACGCAATTCAAACAGATTGAAACTTGGTCGTATTGTATTTGTACTTGTAGGCTACTCAAATTAGACAAAAAAAGAGCAGTTAGCGGAATGTTTACGTACAGTACTAATTCTTTTTGATCTCTATGTTTTCGAGGTCGCTGAACACGAATTTGAGGTTTGCTGACAGATATTTTGGCCGGAACATTGTTTTCCTTTGCAAAAACAGTGAACATTTTGTACTTAGTAAATATGCATTTTATATAAAATGTTAGCTACGGAACTGCCCCAATTCCCTAAACTACAATTTCCTAACAGGCAAATTCAATAATTTGTTCTAGTTATTCTCTACCATTTAAGTCAATAGGTGAAGCTTGTGCTAGAAATTGTATTTTTAAGTGTATTTTATTGAGTTCAATGTTTTCCAAATAAAAATTGTATTGAGTAGACAAAACTAATCTGACATTGTTTTATACTACTACGTCGTTTTGTTCTCGATTTTATCCCTACGATATAACTACAGGGTGGCTCATAAGTCAGTTGACAGTCGTGCATTTCGTTGAATGCATGTCGGTCAACTGTCTTATGGGCCACCCTGTATAGTATAGTATATAATAAAAGTTCAATGTCCAACCTGTAAAAATTGCTTATAAGTAGTTTAAATTATTGTAACACGGCTTGTTTCCATGAAAGCCGGATAAAAAGCAAAGTTATGGTGTATTTTCAATGATTGAAAATTCTGCAGGGTTTTCCATGTGCTCAAATGGCGTAAATATTGGCTGGAGAATAAAGTGTCAAATATAAAACTTGTGGTAAGTTTTGTCACCTTTAATTTAATATCGAGCACATTTTATATAAAATGCATATTTACTAAGTACAAAATGTTCACTGTTTTTGCAAAGGAAAACAATGTTCCGGCCAAAATATCTGTCAGCAAACCTCAAATTCGTGTTCAGCGACCTCGAAAACATAGAGATCAAAAAGAATTAGTACTGTACGTAAACATTCCGCTAACTGCTCTTTTTTTGTCTAATTTGAGTAGCCTACAAGTACAAATACAATACGACCAAGTTTCAATCTGTTTGAATTGCGTACCTCTGTAACAGAATACAAGGTGATCCAGTAAGTTATAGTCGGAGGGGATCTCACTAGCTAAGTGCTCACTCACTTTCAGGTAACAGAATGAATATTTGCCGTCTCAAAGGCTCCTCCAGTTACTGTACTCCCAGTGGCGCTCCGGGTAACTATTACAAAGTGGGCGATGGGAAATAACTACATTCGACGGTAATGTCAAGTTGACAACATGGCCAACTTTGTTTACTCACACAAGACGCTACAACAGGTGCCCAGTTTTACAGTTTTCCCATCAATATCAAAATTTAGTAGAATCACAATGATATATGTGGTGTAGAAAATGTGTCCCCGTGAGATGAAAATGCTAAGCTTGTTGTTTAACGAGTCGTAAGTGTTGAGTGTGAATTTAGGCTGCAGTATAGGTGTTGAGGGCTAGATCTGACATCGTCATAAGACGTCTTATCTAGTCAGACCTACGGAAGAGGTGTCGATAACAACTGCAAGAAAGTGTTGAGGAAATTAGTGGGTGTAGTGGACAGTCACTGGTCTTTGGTTACCCAGTGAATAGTCTAGGCTATGGCCAATGAGTGAAACTCTGAGCCCTAGGACCAGCAAGATGCTAATAGGCCTAATGTACAATGTCACAAAGTATGGACAGGCGCCCCATAGCTGGATTGGGCTTAGGCCTATGTCTCACAGGTATGTAATCACACCCCTAGGAAAAAATTAGTGCATTACATTATTTTTATTAACAAGAAATAAATCATGACAAAACGTATGCGGAAGTGCTCAGTCTGGAGTCTGTAGGTAGCATCAACCACGCACACCAATGTTTCTCAGGAAATGTATACCTAAGTTCTGGACAATACTTTAACCTCATGAAATAGATAATGTTTAGTAGGCCTATTAAGCTACGAATTATTCCATAAGAGTGTTCAAATGTGTTTATATTAATTGATGTTAAATTTGGATTTAAAATCAACCTTTTAGAAGAAAGTTGCATAGTCCTTGGGTAACTTTTCGATAAGCTTATACAACACGGACATCAATTAAAATAATTTGTGTTCTTTTAAACCGATCTACAGAACTTGTGGCGAGTCTGTAAGTCAGTTGAAAAGAGTCGCGAGGCAAATGAGGTGGAACGATAGAGACTTGGCAATATAAATTGAAAACCAATGAAAGAGATGCCGTTTAAGAAACTGTTACCATTTATCTTGTTGGTTTCTAATTCCACTAAACAATATGAAATCCTAAGATATAAAACTTGTGATTGACCATTTTAAGACTATAAAACTCTAAACTATTAATTAATTGTTGTTATGTTTAATGTAAGATAACCTTTAACTTAAAGTGTTTACTTATAAAAGTGTATCTCTTATGATGTATGTTTTATTTTATTTGTTTTACGGATTTCACCTTTTTGAATGCATATGTACAAAAAGATAAATTACATGCCATACTTAGCAAACATTTTTGGCAAGTGGTGATTTGGTTAGCTTGATAAGTTTTGGCAGTGATGAAATACAATAATTGATAAAATGTTGTCAATGCAATACTATAGTAAAACATATCGGTGATAAATGGCTATAAATACAACAATAAAAATACTTGGAGGGACAATAGTGGTACTTAACATAAAAATTAGTATGGTGGATAAATAATAACTAACAATGCATATAAGCGACACAGACACACAGACAAACGTCTCAAAGCCAAAATAGTGTATGGAACTAAGGTAAATGAATCTAAAAAAAAGCAAACATAAGTTATATTGAAGCATGTCCCAATAAATGTAAGGCTTCCTGGGACATTGTGAAGCTGAATACCCCTAAGCCAAATATACATTGCTCGGTAAATAGCCCAGATGACTACAACAGTTTGATCGTCAGGTCTGTGGAGGAGATCGTGGTGGCCCTTGTCGTGGTTCCCAACGGTGACGCACTGGACGGTGAAGAAATGAACGTAAGAGACCCAGGGTGTAGCCTAAAGTATTTCAACGTGGTGACCAAGTTCTCAATATTGTAAAATCTTTAAAAACTCTACCAGTCCTGACTACTACGGTATCTCTTGCAATGTTCTAAAATCAATAATTAGCCAAATCTTACTACCATTTACAAAACAGCTAAATCTATGCTTAGATAAAGGGACCTTTCCAGAGTATCTAAAAATGGAGACCACAATGTGGTATTAAACTATCCTCCGATATCTATTTTACCGGTGCTCTCTAAGGTACTTGAATCAATCATAAAGACCCAACTTCTAGACTACTTTGAAGATATCAACCTACTGAATACAACATGGCTTTCGGAGGGACAGGTCTTCTGTCACCACCTTGATATCCCTCATGGTACACGCCAACAACACCTTTGAGGACGGTGAGGTTTTAGCCCTAACTTTGTGCGACCTTAGAAGGCGTTTGACTGCGTCAGCCATCAAACCTTGATTAAGAAGCTATCAGCCTATGGGATTAGTGGCATGCTCTTCTAATGCCTACTAGTTACCTTGCTGACCGTAAACAAATTGTATCACTAGAGGGAGCTTTCTCCCAATGTAAATCAGTGGCACATGGTGTTCCGCAGAGAAGTATCCTGAGCCCCCTGCTTTTCATAATCCACATTAATGACTTGGAGTTGAATGGCAAAACTCTCCTTTTTGCCGACGATTCAATCTTGATAAATCGAGGACACAATGCTGGAGGTGTGCTGTCAGAGACCGATGAAACTTTTAAGTTTGCCAAAAACTGGTTCCAGAGCAATAAGTTGAAACTAAATGAAGAAAAAGCTCAAAGGATACTTTATCCCTTAAAAGATATGTCCTAAAGGAAAATATAAAACCAGTAAAATTACTAGGTTTCTGGCTGGACAGTAAATTAGATTGGAATTTCCATGTTAATAATGTCTGTGCTAAACTGTCTAGAGTAATTCATCGTCTAAGTAAACTGACAAAGGCTTACAGTGGATCACCTGCTGGGAATATATCACGCCCTGTTTCACAGCCATGTAAACTATGGTCTTCTGTTGTGTGGTCACTCGGCCTCCTGTGGTGATATTCTTATTCTGCAGAAGAAAGCTCTTAGAGTTATGGCTTCAGTCAATGATCTGGAGCATTGCAAACCACAATTTAAAAATTTCCCAATTCTTATAGTTTACAATCAATACATCTTTAACTCTCTAATTTATATCAAACAAAACATCAATTTATTTAATAACAGAATCACAATACATCAACACCAGACCCGCAAAGCATCCTATTTGGAAGTCCAAAGATGTAGACTAAGTAAAATACAAAAATCATTCACAATAGCAGCTATAAAATATTACAACAATCTTTCGACCGAACTTAAGTGTCTCCCCACATTCAAGAATAGCATCAAGCAGGAGTTAATGAGATGGCCAGTATACTCGCTTCAAGAGGCGCAAGAAATCCCCCTGTTCTCTGGGAAGAAATAAATAGAAGAGAACATAAGACGCTGTCAATCGCACTTGTTGGGTCAAAGACGAAACCATCAAGTATCAAGTAAGTACGTAAATACGCAGTACAGCCCGAGGAAGGTTTGTAAGCAACTCCTAAATTACCTAAGGCCTAAAGACATGTTTTTGTTTAGTTTACCTTTCGTGCTTCTTATGTGAGAAAACTAATCAAAATATTCCATAATTGCTTCAGACTACGCTTTCACATGTTCTTAAGGATGTGAACCCTCGTATGGAAAAAAAAGCTAGCCTTTCACATAAAGTCAGCATCATAAATGAGAAATTACCAATAATAATCAGAGGTTGGGCCCGGATGGACCACACCACTGCACGGCATTTGAACCAGAACGGGTAGTTAGTTCGCTGAAAACCCGACACTATTTTAGTTCGAGTGTTCGCTACCAGGATGCACAAACGTGCCCTTCAAGGCGTTGCTTTTCCCTTAGATAATGCAGTTGAGGTGACTGCGAGGGTAGAGCGGGAGTTGAACACGTAATCTCCAGCTCCAGAGGTTGGCGGACTGGCCACTGGACCACCGAGACTCTAAATTATTAATTTATATAATTGATACGTTATTATTTGAGATCATACATTAGCTCAGGTTTTAGAACTCACTCTGTAATACTACTACTAAAAGATAAAAGATTTAAATCAGGTTTGAGCGTGGATGTAGACATGATTAATTATTATTGTTCACGTATGAGCCCAGTAACACCACGCAAAGCACGTTACGCTGTCTTGAAAAGTTGGCTTTTCTTTGTGCCCAAACTTGCTTCATCTGTTCGGAGTTAGCTCCCTTTATTTCGTCAGTCCAGCCTACTTCCCTCATTTTAGTACGTTCCCTCTGTATAAATACTTAATCGAGAACTGTTTGTCCAAATTCGTTTCTATCGTAAATGTTTGTTTGTTTGACAATGCCGCTTTTAGATCTTCACTAACTTCCACGATCCATTTAACTGTTTCTGCATTTGCTTTACTTCAAGTTTCATACGATTCTAAAATTATAAATAACTGTATCACGGTATTTGTTCCATTTTTCAAACAAATTTGAAAATATTCCCAAAGTTTATATGTTTTTAATTTATTGTACTTAAAAACATTACAGTGAAAACTAATGTGAGTGGTGAGGTGGTGTGAGGTTTGGTTTTTACTGGGAGAAATAGCTAGGATACAGGTTACTCAGCAACTCAAATACCTCTATACTCTAAAGTTTGTTTGAAGAACTCAAATCTCTCTAAACCACTGACCGTATTAGTTTTCTTTAGTCTTAGAGAGGTGGCTCTCACATAGATGAACTAAAAGAGTTACAAAATCAACATAGAAGGCTGCAGCAATCAATCAAAAGCTCAAGTGTGCTCGTAGAATACTTTTTCCGTGAAAAAAAATCTTTAACGTTGAAGCCTAGCGTTAGCATTTTTGAGTGAACTGGACATTTCTTGTTGATGTTCTATAGTGGGTGTCAAAGTCTAAAACAACTAATTCCAACCTACCTTACAAATATTCAAATACGTTTTGTTTGTTTTACTACCTATCAACTAATTTATTTATTTAAATTATAATTTCACTAACAAGTTAGAAAAATAAACGTTCTATAAAACAATGTACAATCAGAGTGTTCAGTTAGAAAATCTAGAATGAAATGCATAAATAATAAATACAAATTTCTTTATTTCATGCGTGTCTTATTGAACAATTTTCTTTTTCAGAACAAATCACGTCAACATCAAATGAATCCCTTAAATAACTATTAAAACTAATTACAATGTAATATTTTCACAACAATAAGGACTTTAACTTGAATTTAAATTTACTAAATACTGTACACCTTCAAGGTATCGACCCTCGTAATACAACGTCGGTCCAAAATAAGAAAAACTGTTTCCTCCAAACTCAAGATTGACTTTGGGGAAATAAAGCGTCCCACCTTGGGGTGTGATCCTATGAGCTACCTCGTTCCGAAAACAGAGTCTCCGACAAAGATAATCGGGCTCTTGAAGCGTCAGAGTCCTGTGAATCATTCAGCATGCTAACATCTGGCATATGGCTCCCATGGGCAACAATTTGACTGCTTTACAGAAAGGAGAGACATTTTTAAATCTTTTAAGGCAAAGAACAAATCAAATGGCTGAGTTTTGAAGCCTCTGGATCTGACTCACATCTTCTCTAGAAATGCTATTGCCGTATGCAGGGAAGCAGTAGTGAAATACTGATCGTATCAGTACTTGCACAAGTTGACGTTTGGCGGACTCTGGCACTAGATGTCGAAACCTGTAGAGACCACCTAGGTTTCCCGAAGCTTGCTGCGATGCGTGGGTGAAGTGTTCAGTGAAGGTGAGCTCTTTGTCCAGCACGAAGCCGAGAGTTTAAAGACTATCACAAATGGCCAGACTCCACCGTCCAGCGAGACACTCACACTACTGCTACTAAGGGCTCGGCGATGTGTTCTAGTGCGGTGTGCAGAACTGTACTTTTGGTTTATTTCAGTTTCAAGCCGTTGATTACTGACCACTTGGAGAGTTGATTTTTGTAAAGGATGCAATACATTTCTTCTATGTTTGTGAAAAATATCCTGAAGTGAATGATTGATTTATCATTAATTATTCTATAATTAAATTAAGATTTAAAATTATTGGTATTATAAGATTAGCGGCTTATATGGTTATTTTATTGTTATCATAATGTACCAACACAATTTTATATTGTTCAGAAATAAATTTTGTTAAAGATCTAATATAAAATTAATTCAATGGCAAAAAAGTTTACATTTTTCATCATGTAAATTGGTATTTGATCACTAGCAACTGCATTCAACTTGATACTATTTATCACTGATTTAACAGTTTCTTCAGTAACAGCAGTAAATCCAAATCCATTCAACGCTTCATCTTGTTTACAGTTCAAATAGATATCCATTACATCTCTGACCACTTCCGTTCAGGACCCCTTTTCAATAAAATATCTATTTATATCATTGACATCAAACTTATTTGAAAGTCTTTATCATTTGTGCACTGCTTTAAATTATTCTAGAATTATTTTATATCTTTAGTATTTTATAACCTGTCTGTGTGATATCTCTTGTTAGCTTGCCAGACATTTCATCTATTTCTTGATGACTTGTACATCTCCCAGTCATTACAATTTCTTGTCTCCCAATTTAATTTCTATGCTTAATTTTACGCTTAGTAATCTCTTTAATATTGTTGACCCTCTTCTTCTTAAGAGGCCTTCTTCAATGGCCCCTTGAGGGAATACCCTGAAACAAATATAGTTAATGTCAGTTGAAGTGGACTCTGTAAGTACGATTAAGTAGATATTGCACTTTTAATCATTACACTTAAAATATCTTCCTGAGGTTAAATTTGCATGTTACGCCTACTTTGATCTACTATTCTGTATTATTAACATAATTAGCCCATATTTCAGGAAAACGTAATATAACATTTAATCACAAGTCCACAGTAATTGTATTTTTAATTAAAATTCATACTTAGCACTTATCTAATTTTATTAGTCTGATGACAACTTTCACAATGGATGCAGACTAAATAACTTAAAATAAGAAGGCAGCGGTGCTTCGTTATTTGACGTGGTTCTGGTAAGACTTTATTCTCCTTACGAATTATCGTGATGTTTTCACACCTCATTAACCACGGAGTCCATTCGGCCGAAGCATTAACTTTGTTAATACAACTGTGGGTCTTTTATTGTTCTAACCTTTGATGACATTACTTTTCTGACTTGGCAACAGATGTGATAATAACCTATAAATTTACCTACACGAGCAAATGTTCAAGCCGTATTTAAAAGCAAGTGTAGGAGAAAATAATACTGTCAGGTTTGTTGTAAAACTACATGCTAAAGTAATGAGAGAACAAAGGTCATAATATAAAAGTAAAACCAGTTTTTCACAGTTCGTAAGCGTGCGCTGTATAAACTACTTAGAATGCAATAAAATTTAATTAAATTGCATGTTCTGAGAGATGTAGTGAATTTTTAAACAATATCGTTCATTAAGAAAGAAAGAAAGTTCAGTCTTTTGTTGAGGGAGAAGATGTGCTGGTACAAGATGTAAAAACAAAACTTTGGGTTTAAAGTAAAATCGTAAAAGTTTTGAAACAACCAAGATCGTACTTGGTAAAGACAAAGTGTGAAGGTATGTCCAGAAGAAACACAGCCCATATCAAAAAGCTGAAGGAAGCAGATGTTATAGTATGAACTTTTATATTTAACAGCTGTTTATAATTATTTATTATTTTTCAACAATCCATTTCATAGTTAGTTGTTTTACATGTTAAACTCATTGAATGAAGAAATTGAAATGTTTATTAATTTAAAAGTTTAATTATAATTTTCACTTATAAAAGTTCAATGTAAGAATATGACATAAATTGAAATGGAAATAAGTATATTTTCTTTACTGTTAAATAATTCCTTACTAGCTTTGCAACAGTCTAATTTATATTGAAGGCGTAATGCATCTCAGAAAAAGCATATGTTTACATTGTGCTTAAAGGGATAAACAACAAAGTGGCCGACTCGTACTGCAGTCCAAGGTTTGCGCACTTTGCAATGTGCAGTATGTGGACGAATGCGTTACTCTCTGCTTGTCAAATCATGCATCCATTTATCAAACACCAAGTGACCCAGCCTTTGAGCTCTCAATCGTTTATCGTCTGTGTCATCAATATCAACTATCGTATGAGATGGCCTAACCTCTATCTGAATTGTTCCTTTCAATGTAAGATCAAGCAGGTTAGTTTACGTATGCTACAATTAACAAAATGTCATGTTACTCTTGGTTTACTTGTGTACTTCTTAGGTAATATTTTCTTCTTAGGTGAACACACACAAATATTTCAACCATCTTAAACTAGACGATGTGTTAGAAATTGTATAAAGAGTTATTAGGGCTACATTACTAATATTGAAGTTTTAAGGTTATTTGTAGAGAGTGTGCCTGAAAACGACCTCTCACGTAACTCACAAAGTACATTATTACGAGTCAGGTAAAATGTTTAGAAGCGTAATGAACTGTTATCATGTGTGTCAACATACTTGCAGGAATATTCCGGTCTAAGGTATAACCCCTTCTAGTAAAAGCTCACATTTGAACCTGTATAGTTCAATTAAGAAAACAAAAAGGCGTTTTAACAATGTTATATGGTTTAACGAAATAATGAGGCTGAATTCTTTCTCTTCATTTGGCTACAGGGCGTTTCGTAAAAGCTTACGCGACTCACATGTATAGCTCTAGTTTGAATTGAACAACATATCAAAAAAGTTGTTTCGTCAAAATGTCGAGAATTGTCAACTGTTTAAATTATGTACACTATGACCCATCTTTGAATTTAACAATCTTGAATTTTGACCCCGTGAGTACTGAGTATTGACACGCTTTGTATACTGAGAATCTTAAAAATATTTTTCCTGAAATCTCCATGTACGATTTTTAGAGAACAAAGTTTGTTTTATCTTTCTCTAATAGTAGTCCTGAAATCGCTTAGGGCACTTTATCGTGGCCACCCGGAGAAGAACGCAACCTTGAGTCAAGTTGAAGTTTTGAATGAGATAAAATTATAATTTCCAAATAATTTAAGCAAGACTCCAAAGCTTGGTAGAGGTTCTTTATTTTTACTGTATGTATTTCACAAGTTCTTTATAAATCCAACCATTCGGATCCATAGGACAGTGTCGTAATTAGTTTGACTGACTTTGCTGAATTAATTTAGCTCGTTTAACTTTTAGGGAGTAAAGATATGAATTCTGCAGAAGAGTTTGCTCAATTAAAGGAACTTAACTGAAGGTTTATTTTCCTCTTTAGAATACTGCCTGTAGTGTTACTGATGATTCAGAGAACGCATTGCTTCAAACAGTATTGTTGTTTGTCGCTCCATTCTCACGCTATATAAAAAGTCCAGGAACGTTTTGATCACACCTCATATCTAATGGGTTCCCATTTATGAATACATAACAACAATGAATCCTCTAATCTTTACAACAAAACAATAATACAGATATTATCTGTATTTTGTTTCTAAGAGGAATACAACAAGAAATATGGATGAATATAAAGAACTAAATCGGTGGCAGAAGTCAGGTAATAAGACCTCCAGGGTGTCGTAACTTACAATCTTGCTCAGTGTGACTGATGCCAGGCTTTCATACACAAGTCCCTTGTACTCCTCCTGTATCTAGGACAATTGATACAGAGTTTAAAACATGATTTCAGTATTTTTTATTAAGTAGTAGTGATTTGGTATATTTAAATTATTTATTTAGTTACACTACATTAGATAAAAACTATTGTACCAACTACGTGTTTACAATAAAAACCATTTTTCAAAACATGTCATAACGAATATTTCATAAAAATCCCACCGTTTGGTGGTTATACTCTTAGTTTAGAGTTGTTTTAAATCAAACCAATAAACAATGTTTTTAAACAGTTTATTTTAATTTTAAAATATCCGGATCCTTGGAAAACTAAAACTATATCTAAATGTGTGAAGAGCAAGCCTATAACTATGGTCTTTATCAAAAATTTGGAAGTGAAAATCTGTATAATCTATTTTGTACATTATACCCGACTAAAAAAATTACGAAATTTTAATAAAACGAAGTAATGGTTAATTGTACAAGTTATGAGTTTTTTTCTCTCTTTGAACACTTAAAATCTATTACAACAACAAGCATGCCTGTAAGACGCATCGAATACTTTGTTTTGTCCTCGGTTACGTAAGACAAGCGAGGTATGTTTTATAGCCACATTGCGTGAGTTTACTGTTTAGGATTTTCGCCGAGGAAACGATGAAACATTGCCTGAAAGACAAATGGTAGACAGGATTTGATTGATCTATATTGAAGTTTTTCTGCCCACACAATCAATCAACTGAGAACGGCATTGAGGTAAAGAAAAAAAGGATTACGAAGAATAAAATAAAGATAACTTTCTAACATTCTAAATCATTACCATTCAATGTTATTAAGTGTTTTGATTACCCGTTAGTTTTCTAGGAACTCAAAAGGTTGCTGACTATAATTTGAATACTGTACTATTATGTTTGTATAAAATAGTCATTTCAACCCATCAAGTTAGATAGAACCATTATCAAAGTAATTTACTGTATCACTGTTGCAGCTGACCTTGCAGTTTTATTTCAGAACACACCTACTGCAAAAAACTTAAAATCTATAACTATCATAAATATGTTTCTATAGATCTCTTTCGAGAAAGAAAGTATTAATTACCGAACTTGAATCAGCCCGTTTGAATGCTTCAAGTACTTAGATGTATATTAAGTGTTGTAAATTACACGTAAACCGTTGGGAATTCAAATGGATACAGAACTACAAAGGAAATACTGATATATTAATGTTAATGCATTACTATAATTTAGACATATAAAGGTTGAATGTCGAATCTCTATATAAGTCCGGTGTTTCTGTCTAATCGATATCCTTCGATATACTTTCTCCGGGTTTCTCCATTTTTTTTAAATTTTAAACTACAAAAATATTTAACCCTAGAATACTACTGCGGTTTGATACGCCTCTGTTACTATCGATACGTAAGTTGTACACGGATAGTTGATTTCATTGCGTTGGAATAAGCAAAACTATAATAAATAGACAAATATTACAAAGTTTTAGTATTTATTGAAACTTTACTATTTCGATGGATTTAAATAAACTAGTGAAGAGAATTTCTGTATCAGCTTATTTTGATACTTCAACGTAAACAAGTTGTGTTGAAGATAAGAGCAATAAACAACAGCCGGTATGTTTCAACTGTTATGTTCTGGCAGTTTCCAGTTGTGTAGAATATGTTACCGTACTTCTGTGTATCGCACTGTTATTCACATCGTCTGCAGTCGCATTTTACATCATTTCCTTTTTAATTTAATACATAACCTACCAAGAACATAGTAAACAGAATCTATATATTGGTTTCCATAAAAATAATCAACGAGTTAAATTCTACTTCAAATTATAAATTATAGCCTATACATTGTGACTTACGAGTATCACCCTTTTCATTTGAAAAATATGTATTTAAAAAAAAGACTTCTGAAAGGTTCATATCACCTTATTAACTGGATTAAGATTTACTAAATAAATGTACTGTATAATTTATTTTAAATGCCTGTTTTGTAGCTAAAAAGGTTTAAACGTCGGGTCAATTTTAGATTTAGCACAAAACTAAATCATATTAAACATGAATGATTGGCTCATACATAAAAGTACAAAGTTGATTGTTACAAATCAAACGTGTTTTATATTCGTTTGTGAACACCATTATACTAGCTTTGTTAACCAAAATGCACTTTTTTAACTAATCTACATATAATTTTAAATAAATGTATAGTTATGTATAATTACTGCATTAAATGGGTTAAAAGGTTGTGTGCTCGATGACTTTTGTTGTCAAACTAACAACAACATTAAACCTAAATAGTTCAGTAGCACTAAGACTGATAAATTGAAATAGTTTCTTTCGAGAGATAAATGATCTGCTTTAGAAATAGGTGGAAATAATTTGTCTCCCAGCGAGTCTATTGAACCAAACCGTAAAGACGCCAAAAAGTGAAACGCTGCAAACTTTCTTTCAGTGTTATAAATAGTCCGTCGATTTCAGTACGCTTAGCTGTGAAACCTTTGAAGTTCGTATGTTGGATAATCAACAGAACCACTCCAATAATTTTACGGCCAAATAAAAGTAAAGATGCAGCATTACATTTTTTACATTACTTAAAGGTTAACCCTTAATGTTTTTTATCCAATCAAACTTTTAAGTAAGTACAATATAGCACCTGTTTGGTTGCTTTATGCCACCACGTTTTGTGCAACAAAGTGCTATATACTTAAACTTACGGTAAATTATGATTTTAATACTGTATTCATACAATATACAATTTTAAAAAATGTTTGACAGAAATGAATATAGCTGTTGCGATGATAAGACTTAAACTGATAAAACTACAAATACCTCACGCTCGATTGAAAGTTTAGTATAAGCAAAGGATTTCAAAGGAAACGCTTTGCTCATTTGCATATTTTCTTATCAGGGAGAACCAGGAGGCCAAGTTAGGATTTTATTGAGCGTTATTGAGACTCTTAACTTTATTGCAGAATCACTAGGTGATGTTTTGATAACCAATTTTATTAATCTGATCATCTACTCAATTAATGAGTAGCTGGAACCATCCCAGTTATAAACTGGGATTGCTCGAATGGAGTTAAACATCATAAATGCACGTAAAAAACATGGGGCACGTAAAAGACAATACTAAAATTGAACGAGCGTTTTTAAAAACTGGTAAATCTAAAATACCCTAAGGTATTTATAAATATGTGTGGAAACTTTGTCAGAGAGTGAAAACCCGAATTAAGAAAAAGTAATCTTATTATACAGTATTGTATCCAAACATATCCATGACATAAAGCGTACCATCACTTTTTGCTATTTTTAAACTGATAAAAAAAACCGTTTTGCAGAAAGCGTATGCAACGTTTGTATTATTTGACGGATGAACAAAGTAAAGATTACATAAGTGTACCCTTACAATAATACAAGGTTTTAATACAAATTGTCTTGTTGTACTTACTCAGAGAAAAAATCTAATTTATCCAATTCGAAATTTCAAAATAGCATCCAGTTAAATCCTTTTAATACAAAATGCGAAAAACAAAAAAGAAATTAAAGTTATGAACAACATTTTTGTTTTCTAAATACTGTTGTCCATTCAACACTAAATTTGGACTAAAAATAACACAGATTTATTACAAACATATCAGTGACAACGTGGATTTAAATGGGAAAACAAATTAAGTACAACATAAAACCTGAATAAAAGCTTGACACTTTTAAAAGTTGTCAATTACAACAACAAGGTTTTATGTTGTATTTAATTTGTTTACCCATTTAAATCCATGATATCACTGATCATATTTTCAATAATTCTGTGTTATTTTTAGTCCCATTCAAATTGTTTTGTCCTGATAGATAGACAAAAATATTTAGAAAAAAATTTGTTTTTCATAATTTTGTATCGTTTTTCCGCCATGTGAGTTAAAAAGTGTAAACTGGACGCCATTTTGAAATTTCCAATTAGACCAAGTTGATTTTTTTCTATGATAAATATCATCAATTTACATACTGATTTTATTAAAATCGGTTAACAAATGTTGGAGATAAAAACTATTTTGTAAAAAATACAAAATGGCGGTTACCTGGTAAACAATGCGTTTTGGAAAAAAGGTTATTCTTGGATTTTTCTTTGTTTAGACCCATAGAAACGTTTCCTAGGACTTTGCTTATAGGACATTCTGTATAACCAAATACTAGCTGTTAAATGAAAACTAACTTATTTTAAAACGTGCACTTTGATTTAAACTATGTTTTATTATAAGTACTAATTTTACTGAGTTGTTTAATAGCGAGTTTGCTTATTCATTTCACCATTTTAAATGTTGTTTTTCTTTCTACTATTACTTAGGAAATAAATACCAGCTGTAACTAAACAATCATCGAGTATCACGAGAGTCGAAGCTATTCAACTTTCTGTACTTAAAGCTATGGTTTCCTAGAAAGCGGTGACCGCTACATAACGCCCGTAATATGATGGTGAGTTTTGTTTTCAATACAATCAGGTAAGAGAGGTTTCCTAGAAAAAAGTGGACGTAAAGTTAGTGGTGAAAACTAGTTAAGGTTTTTCTCACTAGGTGACACATTTTGTTTTGTAAACAAAAGTCTAGCTTGTCCACTACTACATACGTAAATAAACTTTGACAAATAAAAAAAAAACATGTCAAAAGTTGTTTTTGTATACATCTGTTTAAATATTGTATTACGTCCACCGTCACCGTTACGTTCACTGCTACAATAACGGCCGTAATTTAGCGGTGAACTTTTTTCTAGGAAACCATAGCTTTAGGAGACTACTCCTACTTGGCTGATAATCATCTTTCATATAGGCTCAGTGCCGGGAAAGTCAACTTTAGGCTTCTCTTAACGGTAGACCGCTCCAAAGGACTGTTAGGACGATATGTGCGGTACTCACAGCGTACAAGTTCAAATTGAAAAGTTGTTTCTGCAACTGAATAGGTTCTCCTTTTTGGTACCCGGAAATATAACACCACTTGGACAGAAAATCTCTACAGCATAGCATGAAAGCAATTAATAACATGTTGAAACACATTTAATTCAATAAACAATGATTAGTTAAACTTTTAAGAATCCATTGATAACTGTATTAAAAACCTAAAGACTGACCATGTTGTTTATTAATTTTTGTATAAACTTCACTTCAAAGACTAATTGAATTGTACAAAAAACCTCCCGCACTATATTCTTTCTGGTTTTGTTGACTTTGCCGACAAACATAAAATAATTAAAGACTACAATAAAAATATAAAAACACTTAACTTATGTACGACTTTTCATATATAAAAGAAACATTAAAATATTTTAAATGAATCCCCGACTTGAAATAAAACTACTATACATGTGCAAAAAAACTGTATAACGCACTACCCGATAGTATGAAGTTACTGAAAAGAAAGAAGCTGAGGAAAAGGTTGACGAGATGGCTACTGAACAGGCCATTCTATTCATTGACAGAGACCGGAGACAACAAAACAAAATATGATCCATTAAAGTAATGTTGAAATTGTTAATTTGACGCCCATACATTTCTCAATGACAAATGTATTTGTCTTCGACACAATTCGTGAGCTTTTCTTTGAGATTAAAAGTACATTATTAAGCCAGATCGTTTAAAGTTTTATGTTTACAAGGTGCTTATAAAATTATTCTGGCCCATGACAAAGTCATCTACCTTTTGCAATTTATTATACAGTATAGTAAAGGTTTGTACTTTTCTGTTGTGTTGATTATTTTCATATACATCTTGACTTTAGATATGACGGTTTCAATCTATTTAATTACGTGTTCGTTAATAATAAAGCGTGTAAATCGATCAGTTACATGTTTTATATGATTTGAATTCAGTTTTTAGAATCATTTAATTATATACACTTTTACGGTTGGCGTATTAATATGTTACTAACTTGCAAATAAAGTAGACAGAACTAAAGTAGAACTGCGAATAAAGTACAACCAAATTGATGAGTTCAACTATAAAAATGAGTAATGGAGAATTAATTAATGATTTGAGTGCAACACTTGATATTTTTATCCACAAAAGCATGTCACTAGTTTGCAAAGTGGTTTTTAACCGTTTGGCAACTATTTGGTTGATCGATGTAGCCGTTAAATGCAAAAAAATGTACTTATGTTGTTTTATTACATAACCAACATAATATTCTAATAACACTTGAGGCAGTAATTAAAACTAATTTTTGACCATTACATTATGTTTAAGTAGTTTTCATCATTGATAATGAATAATGGCATTTTTCAATATGACGTATACTCGTAGGCAGACGTTTAAAACTATTACGGCGTCATTAAAGCGCCGCAATTTTGGTGAACAATTTTAGGTTGGGTTTGAAGCTTTATTCTCTTCTTAATGAGATATTTATGTTCATACTATATTCAACCATTTCATTTCACAAATATTTCTATTTTGAAAGCCACACAGAATTTGAAAGTGCATTCATTTTGATAACAATTTAAAAGTTGCAAGAACAAAACTCGTTTTGAATAGAGCAACGCCGAACATCCAATGTTCCAAAAATGGCGGTGTCTCCGTGTTTACAACTCTCAAACGTTTAACCATCGTCGTGTTGATATGGGTCATTCTGTTAAAAGGAGAGTTTGCCATTATAATTTTATCGTCATATTAACCCCATGCGGATAGTAACCCAAATGTGACGCCCGGTCGAGGACTATAGCAAAGGTTATTTATGCATGCTCAACTATGATGTATCTAGTTTGTTTAAGGTTTTCCTAAAACTTTCCAAAACAATAAACTTTGAACCTTGTCAATGAAGACCTTTCTTTACAAGTAAAAGGAGTTTGTTTAGAACCATTGACAATCTAAGCTCCAAATCACACCTCAGGGACCAAACACACATCTACTCTAACGTCGACAAAGAAACATGTGTTTACAGCTTTTCCCTGAACTCAGATTCCTTTTGTACTAAGAACAATACACCTCTTGCCCAAAAGGTTATTTCAACTTAAGCGTCTTATAATGATCAATATTTAGTAAAAGGTTGATATAAAAATCAGTTTCATCTATGAAAATTCCTTCAAAGGGTAATCTATAGTGAGTATCACAAGAATCTTCACACACAAAATCATCGCTTATGCATGTAGATAATTTTTAGGTACATTTTATATGTACGAAATTGTCCTGTTACGAAAGAGGTTTTGTTATATCTTATCCTATTTTATAAATATAAGAGCTTATCTCAGTAATTTTTAGAATTTCTTAACGGATTTTCTATACTAAATAAAAACTAGTACATTAAGTTGTCAAGATTATAAACAATTTCAAACGCTAAAACCTAAGAAGGTAAATGCAATTATATTACGTTTCCGTCGTAATTACAACTTAAACCGTACGACTTCAAAAGTTCGTAAAGTCAAAGCTTTTATAGAGTGATTGAAATATTAATAGTTTCCAAGCTGACTAACAACGTGCTTTTATAAAGTCACCTAATAGCTTTCACTCCCCTTTAACAAACTTGGATTCAATGTGTAAAGATGCCCAAAGTGTGATATTAGGTTTTCCTTTCGTGAGTAGATATGTTGTTAGAATGTGCTGTGAGTAGAAGTATTTATGTGAGTGCTATTTAGTGATATTTCATCCTAATGACGTGTCCAACAAGTGTTATTTTCGGCTCAATAGCCAACAGCTTCTTAATTAGATGGAACCTGATGGGTTTTGGATACATAAAAAGTATTGTTCACTAACCAGATACTGAAAAAGCCGGTACTTCAAATTGTATTAACTGTAAGTGGTGAAGGCTTGTTAACATTTCAACTTTGTGTAGTTCTTGATGCATTAAACACATATCAGTTAGAACAGTAATACAATAATCACATGACTATGAATAAGTATTGAAGTTAATGTAAAATTCTAGAGCTGAGTTATATACGAATAGTTAAGTTAAGACTTGGCTGAAGCTCTCATTTGCATACTTTCTTATCTATGAGAGCCAGCAGGCCAAGGCAGAGTATTATTCACATACAATGAAGACCTTTTCCTTTATTTATTTTAAACACTACTTATCTTATGTTTCTATCTTGAATCTGAACTCAATATACAAAGCTAAGTTAAAAGGACAGAATACAAAGTATTTCTAGGTCTCCATTCTTTTTAACTTTAGAACTTATGGCAATTTTTAAAGGCTTTTTGGCACATGATAAAGAGGAGGCTATAAAGACGTTTGTCGTCGTCGAGGGATATAATAGGCTTGGTCCTTTTCGGGGTCAAATTGACACTTCTTACGACAACTTCTAGCGTGTGTTCATCCGGTAAAGGATTCGGATACGGAAAATGTATATACGTTAGCGGAACACGGTGAAAAAGCCGAGCATCTTTTGAACTTGTAGGGCTTAAAACTGATACATTTTCACATTTTCACTTGAGCATCTTTCTGTGAGTAGTATGTTAACCCCCTAAAACTGAAAATGTAATTTTTGTATTAATTTGAATTTATACGCACAAATAGTTTATTAATAAATTAAAAACTAAGCGTAAATAAGTCAAATACATAGCTATTTGAATTGAATTTAAAACATAAACTTCAGACAGTTTTACCACTCAAAGTAAAGATGAAGTCAAACGTAAAATAAGGTAATATTCATTAAAACTTGTCTGCCAGTTTGTTTTATCTCAAGTTAGTTCTGCTTTAAAACTAAAGTTTGACAAGAGATTTAAGCTGTGTACATCACGATATGAAGTAACTATTCTGTTTGTAGATACTGTGTTTGAGCTTTTTATTTGATTTTTTTAAATATTAAACATAAATCGTTTAAAAGTTCTAGATTAATAAATAGATGGTTAAATCTATTTGACGATTGAATTGTTAGGTACTTTAGGCTATTACGAACTCATATTGTAAATGAAAAAAATAAAACGTGTTATGCACTGTGGGGAAGCAAATTATATTTGTACGTAGGAGGTTAGAAGCACTATAGTTTATATAAAAACCACCACCAAAACCCTCATCAGTGTACATGCTGCAAGTTAGAAGATAAGTTTATATTATGAGTTTTGGGAAAATTTCAATCGATTCATAAGAAACTGTTTCGACAATTCCGAAGCAATGTAATTAGTCAAACTGACTTTACTAAATTCATTCGACTTGTTTAACTTTGTAAGGCAAGAATATTAATCCTACGGAAGAGCTTGCTGAATCAAAAGAGCCTAATTAATCTTCATCTGCTTCTTTAGGTAACTAAAACTTACTTAAAGAAGTTGTGTTAAGCCAACTTTAGTTTAATCACTTTAAAACGTTTGATGTTGAGCAATTTCAGTTATTTTAAAAATCTTGTCCATCTACTGTGTCGTCCCATTTGTATTAAAAACAAAATTGTATAAAAACAATTTGTATTTATGGTATCAGAATAGGATTTTCTGTATTTTTAATAGTGGTTCGTTTTCAAAACATTTTCAATTGAACCCCTTACGAAATTATAAAAAAACAACATTTAAAATAAAACATAAAAATTGAAATTATTCTTTGATTCAGTTTGCCTGCAAGTAACCATCCAAGTGGTATTTTGGTTCTTACTTCTTTAACTACTCATACAAGCGTCTAGATCGTAACTTGTATCTACATTCACACACTCTTAATCATTAAAAAATATCAAATATAATTATTTTAGTAATCATACTCCTATGATATTTCGTGTGAAGTCTTGAAACAACCTACTGTTTCAACCTGAGTTCAACCTTGAAACACTAAAACTGTTTTATGTTCATGAAAACAATAAACCAGGCCAAGACGCATCTGATTACTAAAACTCTACTGGAGTGAGTGAAGTTTGTTACTCCAAAAAATGATAGGAAATTGGCCTCAGGTTAACGTAGTCCATTATTTGCCGGGTTCCGGCTATGAGGTAGTTCACAACGCCTTAGGCCTAAGATGTACGAGTACGTAAACTCAGGTTACATGGCTAAACAAACAAATTTGAACGACGAAATCTACCACCATTAATATTAAAGCCTAGTACTCCCAGTCAGTATGTGTCTAGTTAGTACCTGCTCAGATTACTTCATACTGGGGTACATCGAAAAAGAGTTGTTCACAAAATTACTGGGCAGCTTTGTAGTTGTCTGGATGTTGAACACGCTGCGTTCCCCACCAGGGGAGGTTGGATCAGATATCATTTTAGGGGGAAGTGGCAGCAGAGTGTACCACAACTTCACAGGAGAGGCTTGCACCATGTGCACCATATCTTGGGAGAGGGAAGGTCCCCCGAGTGTTGGCAAGGCTCTCCATATCTTGGGGGTTAGAGTCCCCTAAGTGGTTGCCAGCGGGCTTGCTTGTCGCGCCCTATCGTAATTGTCTGGTCAGCCGAACCCAGTCCCATTCCTCTCCTAAATCCAAACTTCCTTTCATTCCGGTGGTAGCACAATATGCCCAACAGACGAGGCAGACGTGCATAAGGGTAACCAGTCCTTAACCACATGATCCCCTCAATCTAACATCTAAAGCCTAGTAAATATTTAATATTGAGCATAAAATTTGAACGTTTATTTGAACAATTGATAAACTTTCTACATCCATTAAATACTACACTAATACATTACTACTAATTTATTACTTCACTAATTCATTATTAAAAGGTATTAAAATAATTAAATATCTCCCTAAGCAGTAAAGTACCTTTACAGTTTATATCAACCATGCTTAGTTATAATGAAATAGTTTTATATTATAAACGAGCGTATGTTTAATACGAATTGCGTAACATATGTATTCAAACACTCTTACTTATTGAGTTATTTCTTGAATGCGGCTTAGAAAATCACTTTGGTTATCATAGTTCGTGACGTTACAAGTATTCAGATACAAATATATTTATACTACATTATCTATTTTTAAGGCACGTAACTCGTTTCGTCCAAGTGTTCATTTTCAAAACTTAGATCCTTCCTTAAAACTACACACAAAAACAAAGCCCACTATATATATCAATTATTGCTGAGAGAACTGCATCATCCGCTGAGCAATTTTGTGTGATAAGAGTAGCTTAACCTAATCAAAAGTTTAAATTATGATAATGAACCAAGTTGGACCTTTTTTGAACCTATTCGTACGAAATATGACTGCCTTTGTTTAGTTTTGCGTTTTTACTGTTGTTTGAGCTTATACCTATGGCTAGTACATACAGTATATAAATTTGAACATGGCATTTGTTGCTATAATCATAGGGGAGGAAGTAGTATCAGAACTGGTCAGTTCATTATAGTAATAATAGTTTGGTTTACTAATGTTTCCTTGAGCAAGAGGAATATGTACACTATATTTAACAGTATTGGTATTTTACGGCTTAAATCGCCTTGGTGGTAGTAAAAGATAAATCCACTTTGGAAACAACAATAAAAGCATACAAACACCCGTTCCGTTGGCCAGATTCGAAAACAAAGTTTGATAAATGCCAGCCAATTGTAAACAGCTCTTATCTGCGCGCCAGAGCCCGTTTCCAACCCCACAGCCTACCCTTGTGAGTGTTTACTAGAAAATAGCGTTTCACTATGCATTATTTAAACAACCTATTATATCTCATGATAATAATGTAAGTTCCTTGTGATACATGCTGTATTACTTGTTAGCTGAAAAATATGAAGTACTCGAAAACAAATGTTTCAAATCTATGTACATACAGTATGTATAACAGTATGTATTACACATCTGAACTTGAAGTACTGAATAAGAAAGACCAATGATATGAACACCCATTTATTGACTGAAATGACGCTAGGAATGAGCTACTTATCGGTATGGTTTCTAGGGATTGTCATGAACCTAACCTATTTGTTTAGTGGGTTGTGAGGAACTAGCAGTTCACTTCAACAGCTAAAAATTAAGGGTAGTTTACGCGGTTAGCTAGAGAAATAATGTTAAATTTGCTTAACCAAGCCGTTTAAACGGTTCAATTTTAAGGCAGGACAATTGGTTGTATTTGAAAATTAATGGCTACCAAGGTATAAATAATTACATTTTGATTTTAGAATGCATATGATTTTTAAAGACATTGAACTTATTTTTCCTCGGAATATAAAATAGTTAGCTTACATATTAGAACAAGTCACTTTAATAGTTAAGCAATTTAAAGTGACGCCAAATTTATAAATACTGGGTGTACTAATAGATGTACAAAACAATAAATAAAAGCAACGTTTCTGCATGGTTAACGGTCATCTACTACTACGAAGTGAGGTACACAACCAGTCAGAGGAAAAGGTTTGTTCGTCTTCTTTAACAAAGCGAAGGTAGAGCTGCAAAGTCCTCTCTACCGCTTGATCTCGACCTTTACCTAGCGTTATTGCACTCAACAAATTGTTAGCGGTCCCTGCGGAGGATCGAACTCGCGCCATCGGAGGGATCAACTAGAGCAAAGGCCGTGTAGTGTATTTAAACCTTTGTTTAAATACAAAGTTTAAACATTATTAAACATTTTAACATTATTCAGTCAGTGACAAATACAATGGTATACAAGTTTCAGTTGTATCTTTTAACTATAAACAAAATAACAGACGATCGTGGTTACTTCAGTTTGGTGAAATATTCAATTTGGGAACAGGCGTATATTTCTTAAATTACGGGGTTTTTTGATAATAATTCCAAATAATTTAGGCTGTATTAAAAACGAATTAGGACGTATTAAAAAATAGTTTGATGTACAGGGTTATTAAAAATGATGTTCACGATTTCTAATGTATATAAAATGTAGTTTTAAATGTTATGAAAATAAACAAAATGGTTTCATTTTAAGAAAAACTCAAAACTTTCGTCACAAATACTCATAACTTTAAATTTTTAATATGGGTACCCCTTGTACTACAGCATATGTCAATCCTATAATTATGATCTTGCCATAGGTTGATAAGAGTGTCTTGATCCATTGCTTTGATGACATTGGATCCGTTTGTTGGATCTCCAGTTTGCTAATGGAAATTGTGCTGTATACACCTTATCTTTGATGTATCCCCACAAGAAGAAATAACAGGAAGTCTTATCCCAAGATAATGGAGGCCAGTTCGGGAGTACGTCATGATTCGGACCTCCCGATCATGAGCATTAGTAACATTTTTTTTAATGCAGCCATTTGTTTCAAAATTTAATTACTAAAAAATCAGTTAATGTGATAATCCATCACACAGCAAGCATTACTGTCTTCAAATTCAACCATTACACAACTCGTAGAACAATTGACTTAAGAAACACCAGATACGCACCCAAACCAGTAGTCTATAAATAAAACTTGATGAGTTTTTCTTTTCGATGGTACCAATTAAAATGATCTAAAAGCACATTTACCTAGTAATAACTGTAATCAAAAGTCAGGAACATCATTTGTAATATAATGAGTTTAAGGACGACTGCAATGAAAATCATATAACTGACATAAGTGATATACAAACAGTTAAGCTGAAAGGCACTAGCGCCTTAGAAACGTATTTTCAAAAACTGGTAAGTACTTGAGTAATATCATTGGTAGTACTTTAAGTCATGTTCACATTGTAAAGTAAGATTTGTAGTATTGGCATTGAAGCTCAATAGGCCTTGAAAAGTATTGGCACTCTGTTAAAACATATTGTTATTGTTTAGTTTTAACACTTAAAATACAAATAACTCAGCATCATTCTAAAGTTACGATGGCATCAAACGCATTGCAAACATCACCTCCACTGAGAACAGATCTGGAATCAGCTAAATTGACGTGGGAATGAACAGGCGTACGTATCGCGTCTCAAGGGAGCTTGTTCAATTTACCTCATCTGTTACTGGCAACCTTCCGTTATATCGGAAAACAATGTTTGAGTGCTGTACGATATGGCTTTGGCCATGTAACATTTATGTCGAAAACCCTTTTCAATTAGAAAGGATCTTACACGAATCAGAAGCTTGGACCGACGAGTTATACTGGTGAAGGTATATATTTTCTACCTTGATTTAACTCAGCAAATTCTTAATAAACATAACCTACTTACTTTGAAAATAATAGCTATAATATAGGCTATTATAAGCTGTAGTTTATATATTAACAACAGTATTTTTGGAAAGACTGTATACATTGGAGCTTAAATATCGGTTATATTGAAAAACTGATTTTTAGTTCATCCACGCAAATAAAATACTTCTTATAGGCGTACTTTTAAACATTATTTAAAATATTGGTGAAAACCTTCTACTTAGTCCTCAAATATTTGTAAAAAAAAGATATACCCTACGATGAACATATAACTAGATTTTAGGTCCTTTCGAACGAAGGAAAATTAGGGCAATGCTTCAGGCTTGTTAAGAATGAGAAGTCATGACCAGGTGATCTCGGGCGGCAAATTGAACATCGTCTGCAGCAGCTGTTGAACTAAAGTAGAGTAAACAGCTGACCAGCAACCAGCTGCAGGCAAATAAGCTTCAGTTTACACATGAAAAAAATTAATACACAATCTTTAGTGTGCAGGTTATTTTACCTAAGTTTTTATTTTCGCATGATACCAATATGTGTACACAGTAGAGTATACATAATATAGGGGACAGGTCAAACTTATAAAATGTCTTGCATTTGTAATGGATATTTTAGGTAACAAACGTATGCGTTGTTTCAATATATTAACTTAACCCACCCTTTAATTCTTAGAACTTTATATAACGTTCGGTAGTTAGGAGCATTAAATTATACCTTCTGGTCTGACTACACCCAAACCGCCGAAAACTGCCTTTTACGAGACGTTCAAAGCGTATAAAATGTATCATATCAAGTTATATTGACACACATTTGTATCAACCATAGCATATGTAGATTGCGTGTGTAACTTTCAAGCTATTTTAATATACAGAACTGAATTGTATATTTGATGTAACATGTACATTTCAAAAATCCAAAGTATTATACAACTTTTACAATACAAACTGAAACAAGATAAACGTGAACAACATAAACACAAGAAGTTTGAACCGAGAGTTATAAAACTCCTCCGTGCTGTCAACAAACCCTATCTGAAGGCAGGATTTTATATACTGGTGAAATAAAAAAAGTTATCAATTAGAGTGGAATTTGTTTATAGGCCACAGCTCTAGAGCAAGGTAGGGTAAGCATGATTAAAAGCTGTACAAAATTTTATTAAAAATGCCGGTTTCATAAAACTCAAGAGTTTAGGTCAAAAACAAAGTAAGTCTAGGCCGAAAACCTTTCTTCTCTGGAATGTCAAAACCCTTCCGGGTAGTTACTATTACACTTATCAAATATTTAACAAACTTAAGCAAGGAAAACAAACACACTCCCAATAACAGTATGGTATTAAATATCCTTTCATTAGCTTAATTTGCTTTTTGATAAATTATTGTCCAGCTACAGTAAAAGAAACGTAATAGAGAGTGACCTTTTAATAACCCTGTAAGTATATACGAATACATAACGGTTACATAACTTAGGTTTATGGACTTTCTTGAGTACACTTACAAGTATAAAACAACACTACAACCTAAGTTAAAGTCAAAATCTGTTTACGACCAGTAACTTGGTCTCCGAATCTCGCATAGTTTATTTTGTTTTTCTGTCCTCCACTTTCAAATGTTTTGCAAAACGCCATACACACGGTTCCATTATGCGTTGCTGTGTACTACGGATACTTTTAATTTAACGTTCGGTCACTGTAAATTAAAAAGGAAACGAGACGCTAATCGGAGATACTTGTTAACAACAGGCTAACTATTAAATATTTACTGTCAACTTTTATTACCATTTTTTATCATGATTAGGTTAATGATCAAAAAATGAAATGTTTTTACATCATAATACTTGCCTCAATACAATAACTAACGTGAAACTTATTATACCGGGTGTTTCTAAAAAAAACTCCTTGATTTAAAGTTGTATTGTTATACAGTATAGTTAAATAATAGTTATTAAACATATATATTATTTAAGAGAATCTTCTCAAGTTTTTTGATACCTAATAAAGTTCTATATGAGCACCATTTGTTGCCCTGGCCAAGTCTAAACGATAACTAGTTTCTTCCCAGGTATTCAACAGCATATCAGGCGTAACGGATGCTACAGCTTCAACAATCCTCTCCCTCAGATGATCAATGTCACGGATCTTCTCAGAATACACAATGTTTTTTACATGTCCCCAAAAGAAAAAATCTAGTGGAGTCAGATCTGGGCTCCTTGGTGGCCTAAGTGGTTTGCTCCTGTTATTCCTAACTTGATATCCTACACCGTTTTCCTTACACCATATCCGTACACCAATCCTAACAGGTGGATTAGTAGACGTGGGCCAGTTGCATGGCCACCAAGGAGCCCAGATCTGACTCCACTAGATTTTTCTTTTGGGGACATGTAAAAAACATTGTGTATTCTGAGAAGATCCGTGAGAAGATCATCTGAGGGAGAGGATTGTTGAAGCTGTAGCATCCGTTACGCCTGATATGCTGTTGAATACCTGGGAAGAAACTAATTATCGTTTAGACTTGGCCAGGGCAACAAATGGTGCTCATATAGAACTTTATTAGGTATTAAAAAAAACTTGAGAAGATTCTTTTTAATAATATATATGTTTAATAACTATTATTTTAACTATACTGTATACTAATAAAACTTTAAATCAAGGAGTTCTTTTAGAAACACCCGGTATGTAGCGACACTTACGTGTCTGAACTACGAGACCTGAGGACTGGAGCGATGAATACTGAGGGAGGAAGGTGAAGAGAGCTTATTAAAAATGGAAGTGTAATTTGTCCCCAAGGGTGAAGAGTCCCTGTGAACAGCTCACAATGAGTCTGTGTGTCTGTGTGTGGGTGCTAGAGTGCAATGTCTCAACTGCATAACAACATACAAGATAACGCCAGTAGATGTTTGAACTTCTTTTGTTAGCCAGAAGATTAGAACAATATTCAAGGTGACACACATGTCTCATTTCTTTACTCAGATGTTTAACTTTATATGTTAGAATAACAAAGAACATACGAAAAGTCGTAGGATGAATCAGAATTTTCATACACAAAAAACCATATTAAACACTGATATTGACAAACTACGACGTGAAGCAGGCAAGAAATTCCTTCCTCCTTTTGATGTCAGGATGTTATCACTGTTATGAATACTTTGGCGACACTTTGTTATTAATGGTGTTGAAATCAGCACAGCAGATCCTCTTCATGTCCGACTTGACACTGTTTTCGAGTTTAGCTTATTTGATATTTTCGAAGCGTGGATCAAAGTTTAATTTATTGACATTGCTTGAAACACTGAACAAGAGCATAAACCTGAAATTCAGCAGTTTTTAGGCAACATTTGTAAAGAAAGGAATAGATAAAAAAAAAGATAAAAGCTATCGAAAATTGTTTTATATTTCTAAAATTTAAGTCCTGGTTATAAACTTTACCAATAACAGACTACTTCAAAGGCTAAAATATTTAAAATCAAATTTAAACCTCGCTGCAGATTAAGCGACAAGACTGCAGATCAATCATTCGTCCATCGTACTAAAACAAGCCAAAATTATACCTCACAAAGAGAGTTTTAAATTTCCCTCCCCTACCATAACTTATGAAAAAGGAGTAACTTTGAAAGCACCCTTGGGGGAATGTTTCAAAAAATACCTGAAGTTTGTTGTGACGTATTTGCGTCAACCCCCCCCCACCTAAAAGCCGGGTATAGAGAGCAACCTCAAGTTTTTTAAATAGGAACCTACCTCTTATGAACACTCAAAAGAAATATCTTTGTAACATAAATTCAATGACACAGAGGAAAATTGTCTATCTTAACTCGTTTTTATATTACCATTTTAAGATTAAAAGATGTTAACTTCAAAATGCTACATTTTACATACAATTTATTTTGACTGACAAACTTTTCTGCTAAATCCTCTGAGGAAAATGTTACAACCCCTCACAGGATTTTTAAAAAAAATGTGTGGCATTTTAAACTTGACAACTGTTAGTCTTAAAATGGGTATACCCAAAAATGTAAATTCGATGGAAAGTTTTTCTTTGCGTCGTTGAGTTTGTGCTGAAATTACTATTATTTTGTAGTACCACAGGAGGGAAGTTCGTATTTTAAATGCAGCCCCGGTTTTTGGTGGTGGTGGCTGATGCAAAGTACGTCAAAACAAACTTTGGAATCCTATAGAAACATTCCCCGAAAGGATTTTCTTTTCAAAAGTTATGGGGGAAGGGGCATTTAACATTCACCTTGTATATGTAACTTAGTTGATCCTTCTGTTATTATAGAAAATTAATAACTGACAGGCTTTTTACAGGTTTAAGCATCTATTGCTATTCAGTTTGCCACCTTAATGTTAACTTATATAGACATTTGAAGTTCTCTAGTTAAATTATAAAGCTTTTTGGTGAATTTTTACTGTATTTTAACTGAATTTTTAGAATGTTATTTAGTATTTTTAGTTAAGTAAGATTTTAAGTAAGTCATCTTGGAAGCAGAAAAAGCTGTTTACCACAGAGAATTTATCAACCGAAATCCAAAGGTAAGCCTTTCTAGAGGGAAAAGAAATGTTTGTTTTCTCGTGATTCAATCATCCTACAAAAATAAAACTCTCTAAACGCTATATATTTATTCAGGATTATTGTGTTTTAAAACAGGAAACTCTGCTGCGAGCTATATCGGAAATACTAATGTATCTCAGTACATCAATACTCGTATTTAAGTTGTAAAATTAACCTGCTTTTAAGTATATAACTATACCAAATTAAGTCTTAGGCTTAAGCGGCCGGCGTCATTACTAACTAAAGCTTCCGGTGTAGACCGAAGCTGTCGGTCTACACCGGAAGCTTTAGTTAGTAATATAACTATACCGCTTGTCCCAAAAGTCACTTTATCGAACAACACGTAATGTTTACAGAAACACTGACATTTCTCGGTCTTATGAAACTACGCTATGTGTCGGCAGAGCACACCCTGGATCATTTAACCGGCTGCGCCCTGGACGTTAACTTGACCTCGTGTCAAAAAGTGTCACTTTAGGACCTAATGATGAATTATAATATTATTAACCTGGTTTAAAAAGTTACAATCGAGCACGTCAATGTTAGTGATATATGATTGTCTAAATCAGCTGTTCAGAGCAGAATGGCAAAGACATTAGCCGTTGTTAATTTTTATTTTGAAGAACATTGAAGAACAGTAAACCAGTGTAACATCTGTTTCGTTTAAACAGTATAAACCAGACTGAACTGAAAAATCATTAACTCTGTTTTTATTATTATTAAAACTTCATTATCACTAACATTGATAGTAGGAAACAATGTTCAGAGCATTCCCGGCTAGTTGAACTTTAGCTCGTGTCAAAAAAACTTCACTTAATAATTTTTATGAAATATACTTTATAACCTCATTATTATTTTCATTTTGGTATCAGCAAGCCACCTGAATCCTTGCACGTAAAGTCAATATTCGTAAATAACCGTGTTCAGCCCGGAGCAGCAGCTGCAAGAGATGTCCAATTTGTCGGACCAAATGGTTTGGTCAGGACTGCTCATTCTTAACAAGCCCCGAGCATTTTTCAACCCTACCAGACTACATACGAGTATTGCCCAATCATAGGATTGCTCAATTTTCCATTATTATGAAAACGCCACGTATTTATAATCATTTAGTCTAACCCATTACACTATCTGGAGTCATTACTTGTTAGCTATAATGACGCTAATGCGCTCTAAGACTCTTGTGCATCACTGAGGGTAGTATACGCACAATCGTAGATAAATTGGGTCAAATCAAATAAAACAGGTCAAAGTTATTTAGTGCTTCGGTTAATGGTTTTTGTACAGGCTTTGTACAAACATAACTAAATTGGAGTAAGGTGTTGTACCTAGGTGTTGTAAAATGTTGTATTTAGTGTTTTCGAAGAAGGATCTTCAGTAATTTATTGAAATTTTAATCTCCGACTTGTTAGTTATACGATTATCGTTTTCTTACTTTAACCTCTAGGTTCATACAATTTGACAATAATATTCAACAAGGGACATTAACATACTAGATTCTCGTTCACTATTATTCCTCGTGACTGATTAGGATTAAGGACAGAAAACCTGTTCTGACAATTATTTTGTAAAAATAACCAAAAGGTAAAATTTGTTATTATTTTACAGTTTACATAACAGGTTTGGTGGGTTTAAAAAGCGTTTAGTATATCAAATCTGAGGAATATTTATAATTTGTATCAATAAAACCAACGAAATAATACAAACAACTTCACTTTTATCCAAAACATGAGCGTTACTATTGAAAATTAACTTTCTAAATTTGTTCGAGCGCTACAAAACAATTGGCACTGGTACTTGCCAGGTCTTGTGGATTCCTGTATCCTCTTAAGCCACTGTGTCAATAATATCATGAAAACTAATACAAGTTAGATCGAAACTTCTTAATCGAAATGTGTCTTGAGAAAACTCGCTTGTGTTTACTGAGGTCCACGTTAGTACACATCGTTCATTTCCTACTTTTATATTTATTTTAAAAGCCCTACAGTAATAATATCTTTAGCTTGTTCAAAACTAAAATGTCTTGTTGATATTGATGCCCTAACCACTCTATGATGACAATAAAATACTAATTTGGATAAACAATAATTATACATTATATACATCTAAAGTTAAGGAGGCCACTAAACAACCAGACGAGAAGGTCTTGTGTTACAAAATGTAATAAAAGTGATTATACGTGTACAAAGGTTTTATACACGTAGAGGTTATAAGGCTAAGCACGCTATAGAGTCTGTTAATATACAACACACCAGCTAGTAGGATTTAATTGTTACAACAATAAGATTTGTATTTTTTTAAGTTTATCGCTTGTCGTCTTTAAAGCGACTGAAACTCTAATGCAAGTATTGACACATTTCTAAAAAGACTTTTGTCAGTTATAGTCAATAATTTAAACTGATTAACGATGCGACGATAGGAAACGGAACGCCCCCAAGAGAACAAGTTGTTGACAAAGTTGTGTAATGCAGGAAGCGGTCCCACAAGGGTATGTAGTTCTGGAAAACTGTGTTTTAGTAGGTGCCAGTATCTCATGGCGGGGCAGGGTAGGGGTCCAACCCTGACGGTACATTAGGCATTTCCCTACGTAAAAAGCCTTTCTACAAACATTGATGATAACAGTCATATCCTAGAGTAGGTTGCAGACGCCGTTTTCCAAAGAGCGAATATATTTATTTATTTACTATACATTGGCACGACTCACCACGGCTGACAAATTTCCATCGCAGCTACTTCCGCCTGTGTCGGGACTGCCGCTTCATTGCCGTCCGGATTCGACCCAGCTCTACTCAACCGCCCTACGGTAGCTTATGTAGGCCCCGCCACAGCCAGCCAGACCACCACCACAACAACGACCACAACCACAACATCAACAGCAACAGCAGTAGGCTCCACGTTAACAACAGCAACCACCCCTCAGGGGAAGGCGTAGAAATTAGTTTCCTTCTCTCCATCTACTAAACCTTAATTTATCGCCTTACACGGGAAATATTCTACTTCTTCATTTATAGCCTTATTCTGTCTGTTTTTCTTGCGAACCTTACGCCTTCTGCAGGGACTTGTAATAGGTTGGATTGTTTTTGCTTTCTCCCCATGGCCTTAAACGGGAACTTTGTACAACTAAAAGAAAATAAAAGTACTGGGGAGGGTTCTCTTTTCAAGGGGCCCTCGCTGCTTTATTTCTCCCTTTGCTTGCTCATTCGGCGGCTGTAGCACGGTACCCTTCATGCCCAGCTCTCGCAAGGGGGGCCATGGCGGGTGCAGTGGTTCAGTCATCGGTGAGAGGGCTTGAGGAAAGGCAGCAACAACATAGTCCAACCGCTATCTGACAAGCTAAAACGGATGTTTTTGTGTATAATAAATACGTATTGAATGATAAACTACTATACTCTGCAAACCTGTTATAATTTAAAAGCGTATACTAATAAGTAGGGTATCTATAAATTTAAATACATTAAAGTAATGAAATGATAAAATACTTTACGGCTGTTTGAATCCTTCATCCTTACCGTACCCTTCTGCCACTACCTAGCTAACGGCTGAATGTCCTAGTTTGACTGGATAAAATTTCATTAAAGCTCACTAGACTTCAAACGTGCACTTTTACCATCAATGTTTTTTTGTTTTGAAAGGGCTGAACACGTAAATTTGGTGAGGTGTTAACTTTTTTTAGTTTTGAACATTGTATAACAGGTGGTACATTTTTAGCATTATTTAAAGTAGACACTGATGTGTAAAAATTATCCGGAAATTATCATCTATTGACCAAATACTGTGACACAAATTGAAACCTTAAGTTCCTGAAATAGTGGGACGTTAACAGAAAATGCACAGTTTGGTAAAGCGGGGTGAAATGGACTCTGAGGGTAATGAGATGTGAAAACATCTAAGTAAATTGTAAAGAGAATGAAGTCTCACCACGTTGATATAAGGAAGCACTGCTACCTCTGCCTTCTTCCTTAACCTGTTTAATTTATTTCTTCGTGCTAAAATGAAGAACACCTCATACTTGATGGGTTAGTAAACACTGTTTAAAATGTTTTCTCTAATGATTTGAGTCCAAATGTAACCAGAATGCGTACTAAATCTATGGCCAAAACGAAGTTCCATTCTCAGTTTGTAACTGTGTTAACAGCGATATAAAACAACTACATAAATTATCATTATTAATATTTCGTTGAAAACCATAGTATATTAAAGTAAAATAAAGAAATAAAAATTATGATGAATCACACTTATACCTGAACACACCTACCTGTATCCTTGTAGACAAACTTTAGCTATAGCAGAAAACAGTCTACATTTCAAGTTTAATGTACATGCTTCAATTATTTGCTTTCGACAATCTCTGTAATATACCTATATTAAACCCCAGAATTCAATTTCTATACAGAGTGCCATTACATAACCAAGAGCTTTTTGCAGTGTTCTGATGATTATTGAACGCACAGTTTACTAACTGTACAGGGTGATTCTAAAATAGGGCGCCAAATTTCAGGAGTGGGTTTCTTATGCAAAAACAATGAAAAGGTTCCTATTAATATGGGTCCTAAAATCCTTTGTTACCCCGGTATCCACCATTTTGTATTTTTTACTTAAAAATGTATATTTTTTATAACGGTTTGACCGATTGCATTCACGCTTAGTATGGTGTTTATGTGTCACAAGGTCAATTAAAGAAAAAATAATTATTTCATAATACAGAATTAACAGTTGAATTGATTCAAATTAATAACAGTTGAATAGGGAGATATATAAATGCTTTGATATTTATGAAAGTAACATGTTTTATTCTCACATACAGAGAGTATAGTTAATCATTATAATTAATATGATAAATATTATTCTTGTTATGCGATAGCATCATTATTTGCCATTAGACTACATTTAGGAGTTGTTATAATCTTCATTCACTTAAAAAATATTGAGTCGGTGCTGCTGAGGCAATATTATCTAAGAAGAAACAGCACCGACTCAATACTTTTAAGCGAATGAAGATTGTAACAACCCCTAAATTGTAGTCTACAATATGGCAAATAGTGTGCGCATTTGATGGTATTTTTATATGTATTAGTAAATTAATATTTATCATATTGGTTACCATGAAATGGTTACAGCTGTAATATCTTACTGTAGTGTAAGGGATAAATTATTGTTTGTTAGCGTAACACATCAGTAACCCATTTTTTATAAATGTATCATGTAAAGCAATACAGGATTGCAATACCCAATTATTTCACATTTGTTATAGCATTTTACTGTTGGATTGTTTTTGAAGTCGGTTCAATTTTTTTGTTAAAAAGTTTTTATTTCACAATTTTTGATATTTATTTTTTTAAATCTTTATTTGAAGTCAGTTTTTTTTTTGGTAAAGTAATTCCAATCAGACAAATGTATAATAGGCGAGATGGTTAAACAAAAATACAGTAACGCCAAAGAAAATATAAATGATTTTGTACTTGTGGTGTAATGTAATCATATTATCTCGAACTTAGTAATTAAGTCATGAGGTCTTGAAATTAAAGTAGTTGAATCATATAATATTTATTAAAAAAGCTTTCAGCCAGTTTGGGAGGGAAGCAGCCTCTAATCGGACCCTAGGGTTGAGTCCTTCATCCTATGTATCAATCGCTGGTTTGACGTGATTTTCTTCAGTACAAACTGAAGTAAATTTGTACTGAGTATAGCTGTGAGTACAGCTCTTCTAGATAGACAATTAGACCGCTGCACTTAAGACACAAATCTGCTACACGGGAGTGGAAAGAATCGCCTGAATCACGGTAACGCTTCGTCCTTTGGCCTCGAGGCCTTTGCTTATGGTATTAATGCAGATCATAGGCCGTTTGTTTTCCCATGGCATGCTCGAAGGATCAATTAAGTGATTGGCTTCGCTCGCGGTAGCGGCCGAACGGGTATGGGGCATCAGGGTGACGATTTGGCTTATGGCTCGTTGATTACGAGCCTCGGTCTTTTCTAATAATAAGCTCGCAGGAGTAGTTCCAATCTGAAATGTAGTTTCGGTGCTTGGTCAAGCTAAAAAGGACTAGGTGGTTCGCTCCACTCGCATTGACGCTTCGTTGTTGCTGGCCTTTCATTTGCTTATTGCCAGCTCACAAGATCATGTTTAGTTAGGTTTCGGCCCGTATCCTTATGACTTATGAGTAGTTTGCTCTTCCTTTAGCAAGTTTGCTATATTATGAGCCGTTTAAATTGCTCATAGTAACGCGTCGTCCTTTAGGCTCGCAAATTAGTAGAGATTTATTTTGCTGTCGCTTTTGTGTTTTCTTACTTTGCCTTTCCTTTAACTTAAAAGTTTTTAAAATATGTCGGGCGAGCTATTTTCTGAACTATTTATCAGTTAAAGTTATTTGTACGGTTATGTACATAATTTATTAATGTTGAAATTAACACAAATGCAGTTCAGATTTACGAGTAGTTCACGCTTACCCTTAAAGTGTCTGATTGTTTTGAAATTTTCTCCAGAAATATACTTATTTTTAAACGTATCAGGGTACAATTTTGAGTAAGTTATGTTCTTGACAGAACGGTACCATTATCATATCATATACATCCATCACATCGAAATGAAAACATCATCAGCTTAAAATTTGGGAAAAGTCCGTGTTTGCGTAAAATGTATCGTTTTTTAACAGTTCATAAAACATTTTATGGAAACCACGTTGTAGAAAATTCAATTTTAATTAGCCTTGTACCTTAACTATTTTATAACCTTCCAAAGCGAGACCTATACCACTAAGCACGCATGGAGTACACGTTTCAGCATGACATTTTGGACATTTTATACTTGTTTACAGAATCTATAAAACGTTTTAAAGCTACAAAATACGTTTTTTTTGTTGAGAACATAGCTATTCACAGAATCTTATCATAACCAGGTTTATGATATTGAAAATAAAGTTTCTATGGCTATAAAACTAATACGAAATGCGTGCTAAAAAATTACGTGTTTTTTAGCGAGAAGGAGACCATAGCTCGGTAAATATGTGTGTAATCATAACAAATATATATATTTTCTAAAAGAAAATTAAATTTTACTGGCACGAAGTTCCTTCAAATCTTTGGTCAAGTGTATATTTTGGCGTCTAGAACTCTGTAAATACAAACAAAGACATTTTTTCGAGTATTTTTAGACGAAAATATCTATTTATCTCATCAACACCCAAGATTGAGAAGAATTTAAGGCTACTATCTTGTTGCAAATTTAATTCTACATCGAAATAGTGCTATAGAAATCCAGTTCCGGTTCTAAATGTGTTTTACCACGTACGCAACAAGTACATGGAATTTCGAGACTTTTTGAGGTTTTTTTACATAGAAATATAAGTATGATCAAAAAGGTATTTAAATGGGACGACTATGGAGTAAAGATCTACCAATCAACGCAAACTGGGTGTAAAATGATGCTCGCGTTCAAAAGTAATTCGTGAACAGACATAAAAAATAATAAAAATTACGTGTTTTGAGTGAGAAGGAGGTCATAGCTCGGTAAATTCGAATATAATCATAATAAATATATATATATTCTTAAAGACAACTAAATTTGACCCTCACTTGGTTCCTTCAAATCTTTGGTCAAGTGTATATTTTGGCGTCTAGAACTCTGTAAATACAAACATAGTAATTTTTTCGAGTATTTTTAGACGAAAATATCTATTTATCTCAACAACACCCAAGATTTAGAAGAACTTAAGACTACTACCTTGTTGAAAATTTAATTCTACATCGAAATAGTGCTATAGAAGTCCATTTCCGGTTCGAAATAGTCTTTTTACCACGCAAAACACGCAACAAGTACACGGGTTTTTGAGATTTGTTTGAGGTTTTTTCCTTTTTTTATATAGAAATATAAGTCCGATCAAAACGATTTTTAAATGGGACCACTATGGAGTTAAGATCTACCAATCAAATCAAACTGGGTGTAAAACGGTGCCCGCGTTCAAAAATAATTCGTGAACAGACATAAAAAAAAAAATCGCCCAAAGTCAACTTGTATAACTTCCTTGTTTCACTGAAGTCGGTCAAAAAATATTGCAGCTGTTTAAACTTTTCAAATTGAAATACCATGAAAATTGCGCATAATACAAAATATTAATAAGATTAAAAAAGTTGTACTTTGTAATTTTACATAAAGATACGAATTTATTTTTCCGAAGTTTACATTAATATTTTAACTTTTTTCGTTCTTACTGGTACATTACCAGTTGATCTTTGATGTTCACGTCTTAGGTGTTCAAGTTGCACCTGTCTAACAGGTGAATAATACGAGCACCAACATACCTAGCTCTGCCTGAAGAAATATTGGTACAAAACCTCTTACCAGAATTAGTCGTATTTCAATCAATTATGTCATCTGATAACACCTACTAAAAGCACATGCGACGATGTTTTCAGACGCTAATAAGCTCTTGTGGGGAATTGTTTCTTGCTTTCCTGAGCCGACGAAGCATCCTGCTTGTCGAGCGCACCACTAGACAAAAGGCGTCGTCTTTCATCCGTCTACAAAAGCATGTTTACATTAGTTTCTAGATTTAGCTTTAATTTGACTGGTATTTGATGTGTATCAAAGAAGTCCTCATACTGAAGAATGTTGAGCTAGAACTTTCTAGAGTTATTTAGGTATCTTCATTCTGCAAAGTGGAGAAAGTTACGCAATCACTATAAGTGGAAGGATGGGAATCAAGCCAGGAGGCACGTCAAGCAATACTCCTTATAAACATATTCAGTATAGGAGGAAAACATTTACACAACACAAGAAAACATGAAATTTTTGGACTGTATCTGCCAGTCATATGGAGTGCAACTAATGTGTTCTAAGAAACTGAGGAAAGGTACATAAACACATAAGAGTGCAATATCATTAAGTCATGTTTTTGTATTAGCTTAGTTATGTTTTTTATGTATTTTACTCTGCGGGCAAGGTAAAGTACATTTTGTTATATCGTGTTGAAACGCCAATATCTTTTAAAACGCATGTTTTACTTTGTCTAGATAAAACGTGAACTATAATGCATGTACTTAACTTGTTTCAACAGTTGGTAGAATAAAAGACGATTGTATGAAAAACAATGACTAAACAACAAGACGGATAACAAGCAGACACTCGACAGCGTGGATCGCGATAATGAGGCTCCAGGGTCTCTGTCATAGAGCAACCTAGCTAGCTCATCAGCTAATCATCTTCATTTACTTGTCAGTACCGCATACAAATAATACTTTGGTCAACATACAATCATTATGTTGGGTTATCAAACGATACTTATATAAAACTGAACTACAGGGTGTCCAGTAATTACAGGATCAAACTTCACCAGATGATTTGTCAAGTCAAAATAAACAAAAAATATTAAATTAGTTTTCCGTCTGTCTGTGTTTTTCATAAATAATTTTTATCTCCAAGGTAGAATAAGGTATGGACTCAAAATGTTGCTCACTTGTTAGTATAATCAAATTTAACATTTAAAATTAAATTTGAATTGTTATCACTTCCGGTTTTAAAATGGCAGCCATATTAAGTTTTCTAAGCTTAATAACTCTTAACGCTTCACCTTTATAGTAAATCTACACTGAAGCTTTTACATCACGTTTTGTGTCTTTAAAAAAGATATAGTTCAAACATTTTGACTACTAACTCTTTTCATGCTGAGCTACAACCGATTGCGTCATCATTTGTGTGTCTCAGAAGTCATAACTTATACCGAAGTTAAACGTATCCTTACAAAGTTACTAAAAGCCCTTGACTTGAAGTTTGCACTGGAAATTTGACTTGTCAGAACACTCCTTAAAAGACATAAATCTTTCCGAACCAAACGCATATTGACTTTTCCGCTTGCTTACATTTCCCATCATCTTCTTGCAAAACTTCTATTTCCTTTTGCTGTGATCTTCCATATCTTTATAAAACAGGTAAATATACACAGTTGTAAGAGACTTTTGATTTATCATTGATATAAGTTTGAGGTAGTTTATAACAAATAATAATAACGAAAACTGGCATACTAATAGGTTTTTAGAGCGTTTCCATCTCAAAGATCATAAATAAACTTATAAATTTTTAAAACTTTACAGCTTGAATTGTGTTTTGTAGCCCAAAAAATGTCTATCCATAGGACGGTTTTAAATTTGTGTTTTGTTACGATCATTATATTCTTATAAGTATAAGACAAAGCTATATCACAGTTTGTACGAGATCTATAGGCTTTGAAGTGCTGATTTTTTAAACCCGTTTACTGCCCCGCCCGCTTGAAATCGGCGTCGTCAAGAAAACCCAGACTGTGCCTAAACTTCTACTAAAAGAAAATTATTTGAACTAACGAATTGGTTCGCAAATTTATTTTATAAATAATTAAATCATCTGAATCATACGAATGAAATAAAACAATGCAGTACGTCAGAGTTGGTCAAACTATTCGTCCCTCAATTTTAATCAAACCTCGCTTAGTGCTTGTTAAAGTGATACAATTTGATATTATAGGCAATCCCCTTATATTTTTTTCAATACATTATGCCATTTTTATATACAGGGCGATTCAAAAATAGTCCGCCAAATTTCAGGGGTGGGTCTTATACAAAATCAATGAAAAAAGTTCCTATAAACATGGGTCCTAAAATTCTTCGTTATCCCGGTAACCGCCATTTTTTATTTTTACTTAAAAATTCAAATCTCCGGAAGGGTTTGACCGATTGAATTCAAACTTGGTAGGGCCTTTATGTGTCACGCCATTAAAAAAATGTAATTATTTCATAAAACCTTACATAAAAAGTATGGCAGCTGTTTAAAGTTTTCAAATTGAAATATCATAATAATGGCGCGTTATACAAAAGATTTATAAGAATAAAAAATGTTGTATTTTTTAGTTTTACACAAAGGTACAAACTCATTTTTGCGAACTTTACATTATTATTTACACTTTTTGCGTCCTTTTACAACTGTTACATTACCAGTTGATCATCTCGTATAGTACCAGTTACACCTGTCAAACAGGTGAATAATATTTACAGTCAGCTGATCCAAAAGTGAGAAATATTACGGCATTAAGTTTAAAAACAGATGTTTTTAATAATGAAAATACTTTTAGTTATCAGCTGGTTAACAATTAAAATTATTTTAATTGTAAACCAGCTGATAACTAAGATTATTTTCAAAGTTAATATTTATTAACCCATAAATTGTTTTACATTTTCTTGATTGATTTTACGTTATTGTAATTTTTTGATCAAATGGTTCAGTATACGATTTAGAATATTTTCCTCCAGATTGATTGTTATAATGTATCGTGGTGTTCCTCGGTTTTCTGTTTTAACTTGCAGATTCCCAGTCTCACCAAGCTTACTAAAAAAGGGAAACAAAAGTATGATGGTTTGGTTGTTGTCTGTTAGGAAAATTCGGCAAATACAACCGCACTGCCTCTTGGCCAACTCCATTGGCGCGCCCATACATAAATATCATACCCGCTTGTTCTTGATACTTATACTGAACTATTTTTAAACAAAGTCATAATAAAGTAAAATCAATCAAGAAAGCGTAAACAATTTATCGGTTGATCGGTTGATAAATATTAACTTTCAAATACTTTGAACTATCAGCTGGTTAGCAATTAAAATTTAAAACAACTGTTTTTAAACCTAATGCGGTAATAGTTCTCACTTTTGGATCAGCTGACTGTAAATATTATTCACCTGTTTGACAGGTGCAAATTGTACACCTAAGATGTAAAGATCAAAGATCAACTGGTAATGCACCAGTTGTAAAAGGACGTAAAAATTGAAAATAAAATGTAATACGGGAAAAATGAGTTTGTATCTTTATGTCAAATTAAAGAATACAACCTTTTTATTCTTATACGTTTCTTGTATTATGCGCCATTTTATGGTATTACAATTTGAAAAATTTAAACAGCTGCCAAACTGTTTCTGTAAGGTTTTATGAAATAATAAATTGTTTCTTAAATTGACCTTGTGACACATAAATGCCATACCAAGTTTGAATCTAATCGGTAAAACCGTTCTGGAGATATGAATTTTTAAGTAAACAATACAAAATGGCGGCTACCGGGGTAACGAGGAACTTTTTCATTGTTTTTGCATAAATAATCCACCCTTGAAATTTGGCACCCTATTTTAGAATCATCCTGTAGAATGTACTGCCAAAATGTTATTGAATAGGCTATTATCTGATTCACAGCATATAATTTAAATAAGTAAATAACTAAATACGCCCTGCCTTTGAACTGGAAAACTCTCACAATGAATCTGAACAAGACATTTTCAGTTTTAGACCGGGTCTTTCATCTTTATTTGTCTATTTTATATTTCAAACATTCAAACATCCTTTTTCATCTCGAAGAGTGTTGAGTTCAAATCCAGATGATGAATGTATTAATCTTACGAGCAGACAGGTAACCATTTATTGAACATTGGCAATAGTTTTTTCGATGAGAATAAATCTTATTTTACAAATAACACGGAATACCCGAACTTTCTATACATGTTAGATAACCTTTAACCTAAGTTAACCTTTAACACTGCATAGTTCCGAGGGGAATGTATTTCGTAAGATTAAATACGTAATTCTCGGGAAATAACTTTCATAACTGCTGTTTGTCACGGTAAATCTAATTATAACATTGTTTCTCCTTAATAAACCGCTGTGAAGCATCGATCGTAAGAAAAACTACAGTTCCATGACAGTCACTATGGGCACCCTAATTTCTTTTAATGTTTTGTTATAATCACTTTTTTAAACCTATTATATGACATTTTCATAAGGAATCACACCATAAGAGGCGTTTGTTCCTACACCTTAAGAAAATGTCACTTTGGGACAAATAAAATGACCTCCTAACATAGGTACTTCGTTACTCGATACTCATACTTAATGTCTAAGGACCAGTGGCAAAACGGTTCACTGATCCATCAAGATTCATTGATAACTAATCAGCTGAAACAAGAAGGAACAGCTGTGTATAAGCTGACAATCAAACACTCATTGATTCCTCTGTGATCTTTGAGCTGGAGAGTGACCACTGGCCAATCTGAGGGTAGTTTAAACGTAAAGCGAATTCAGCTCACTTCTATTATAACATGATTATATTCTGGATTTGAATTACTGTTCTAACGACTTGTATTTATTACAACTTAAATCTGTCGTCGATGTATAGGGTGTTCTTAAACAATTAATCGTCTTTTAACACTAGCTTCCAAGTAGAGCTTCTTACGCCCTTGCAAATCCAATCGTTCTCGAAAATCGCACGATTTGGTCTCACTTAAGTAATCAATATCAGAAAGGAATTGAGCTTGTGGAGCCTAGGGGGGAGAATGATAGCGCTATATGTCTATTTTCCTGCCTCAGTCATTCGGAATCTATGCTCTATCTACCTCCCATAACGCAGTTTTTGCTTAGATCTGAGTTAGAATACCTATTTTGATTCATATTACATTGTCTACTGTACAAGTATAAACAAAAGTGCGGAGATGGATTATGTCAAGGATACCGTTGCTTGTGCTTACAATTTGGAGGTTTTCTTAAAGTGTTTCCATTATATGTTTAATAGACAATTCTTTGTATGTCGAGGTAATATTTGTTTGCTAAACATGGTCATAAAACAATATTTTTATCCTTGCGTCTGTTTACGTTGTCTCAGATGAATAACAAGTGTGGTTCAACCATGTAAACCCCAATGAATAACAAAATTCTCCCCGCATTGTAAATTAGAAATATTCTCATTTAGTTCCTATTAAAAAAGTCTGTGTTCATGTTTTTATGAAGAATGAGTATTTAAAGAGGAGGTACCAAGCCGAATAGATCCAATATGTACGACCTTTCACGCAATGGCTCAATGTAATGGTTAACGGAGATCAACTGTCATTGTCAGCTGTGTCGGTATTATTGGTAGTCCATTAGTAAATTAACTACTTCAGTATTCAACGTTCCGTTCAGTTTAAATATTTAATTCTTAACTGAAAATGTGCAAAATGTTTACGTAGCTTATAGATAACTATTACTTAAAATATTATCTAATTTCCTTTGAAGAAATGAGATATTCAAACCATCAACTAGGTAAGAACCTGGCCCGGGACCAAAAAATGAACGTCGATCCTGACCCCTTGAACACGTTTTAAGCATTTTACCAAAAAAGAGGTTTAGTTATCAAAAACCGTAAATGTAGTCCAAATTTAATGAAATTATAAATACATATGTATTTTAGTAATATAAACCAATATACCAGAAATTATCAAAGCTGTTTCAAAATAACGGCTAAAACAGTTATTTTCGCTATTACACCGGAATGAGTAGTCCGATTTTAATGATATTCAAAATGTGTTTTCATTGCATAATATGCAGTATGACCTTTATTAAAAAGCATCCTTAGTCTGAGGCTGAAGGCTGTATGAACGCTTGTGATCAAACAGGAGCATAGCCTCGTGATATCCGTCGTAATAGAACAACAAAATCTGAGGCTGAAGGCTGTATGAACGCTTGTGATCAAACAGGAGCATAGCCTCGTGATATCCGTCGTAATAGAACAACAAAATCTGAGGCTGAAGGCTGTATGAACGCTTGTGATCAAACAGGAGCATAGCCTCGTGATATCCGTCGTAATAGAACAACAAAATCTGAGGCCGAAGGCTGTATGAACGCTTGTGATCAACAGGAGCATAGCCTCGTGATATCCGTCGTAATAGAACAACAAAATCTGAGGCCGAAGGCTGTATGAACGCTTGTGATCAAACAGGAGCATAGCCTCGTGATATCCGTCGTAATAGAACAACAAAATCTGAGGCCGAAGGCTGTATGAACGCTTGTGATCAACAGGAGCATAGCCTCGTGATATCCGTCGTAATAGAACAACAAAATCTGAGGCCGAAGGCTGTATGAACGCTTGTGATCAACAGGAGCATAGCCTCGTGATATCCGTCGTAATAGAACAACAAAATCTGAGGCCGAAGGCTGTATGAACGCTTGTGATCAACAGGAGCATAGCCTCGTGATATCCGTCGTAATAGAACAACAAAATCTGAGGCCGAAGGTGCATGAACGCTTGTGATCAAACGAGCATAGCGTGATATCCGTCGTAGAACAACAAAATCTGAGGCCGAAGGCTGTATGAACGCTTGTGATCAAACAGGAGCATAGCCTCGTGATATCCGTCGTAATAGAACAACAAAATCTGAGGCTGAAGGCTGTATGAACGCTTGTGATCAACAGGAGCATAGCCTCGTGATATCCGTCGTAATAGAACAACAAAATCTGAGGCTGAAGGCTGTATGAACGCTTGTGATCAAACATGAGCATAGCCTCGTGATATCAGTCAGAACAACAAAATCTGAGGCCGAAGGCTGTATGAACGCTTGTGATCAAACAGGAGCATAGCCTCGTGATATCCGTCGTAATAGAACAACAAAATCTGAGGCCGAAGGCTGTATGAACGCTTGTGATCATACAGGAGCATAGCCTCGTGACATCCGTCGTAATAGAACAACAAAATCTGAGGCCGAAGGCTGTATGAACGCTTGTGATCAAACAGGAGCATAGCCTCGTGATATCCGTCGTAATAGAACAACAAAATCTGAGGCCGAAGGCTGTATGAACGCTTGTGATCATACAGGAGCATAGCCTCGTGATATCCGTCGTAATAGAACAACAAAATCTGAGGCCGAAGGCTGTATGAACGCTTGTGATCAAACAGGAGCATAGCCTCGTGATATCCGTCGTAATAAAACAACAAAATCTGAGGCTGAAGGCTGTATGAACGCTTGTGATCAAACAGGAGCATAGCCTCGTGATATCCGTCGTAATAGAACAACAAAATCTGAGGCCGGAGGCTGCGTATGAACGCTTGTGATCAAACAGGAGCATAGCCTCGTGATATCCGTCGTAATAGAACAACAAAATCTGAGGCTGAAGGCTGTATGAACGCTTGTGATCAAACAGGAGCATAGCCTCGTGATATCCGTCGTAATAGAACAACAAAATCTGAGGCTGAAGGCTGTATGAACGCTTGTGATCAAACAGGAGCATAACCTCGTGATATCCGTCGTAATAGAACAACATAATCTGAGGTCGAAGGCCGATGCGAGGCTGTGAGTTTAGTGAATTAGAGTAACAAATTGCAAAGGAAATTCTATTCTCTCATGCCAGCGCCGCTTTAGCGCTTAGCTTCGTGTTGGCCTGGTTACTTTTCTTGAACTCAGTAATGTATGTATTGAGATACAATACGAGTAGCAGGAAAATGTGTTGGTTAGAATGGAAGCATGCTCCTTGCGGCAAGTTAAGGATTGTTGAGTTAATACACTATTAATAAATATTAGTTCTCCTCACCTCTAGTTCCAGTAGAGTTTACGTCACTCTCCATTTATAAGTTTAAATCTATACATTTTTTAACTGGTGCATCGGTACATAACTATGAAACAAGGCATAAATTTCAACATGGGCAATTATCACATAGGCTTGAACTTACCTCCTCACTTCCTCAAAACATCGGTCCTAAATTATATAATAAGTTGCCTCTGCAAATTCAAGAAGCAGATACTTTAAATAAATGAAAGAACGGTTTCGTTGTTTTTCTTAAATTATATTAGCATAAGTTAGTATGACCAAATTGTTATAAGCTTCTATTTATGTTTTATTATTGATGACGTTGGTAATACAATTTAAATACGATTGTCAATTTACAAATAAAGAATTTTGATTTGATTTTATAAATCATATAAGCAGACTACCTTAAAAATATAAATGTAGTTTTTTGAATAAATGAATGCGTTATACCAATGGGTTATGTGTGTGTGTCAATCGTCACATTTTATACACACACACAAACTTAAATGTTTAATTTATTCTTACATTAAGTTTGGATATTAAGTTTCCATTCAAACGGACAATACTATTATTAAATCTAATCTCATACAATTGAATCTAGTTCATATGCTCAGTATGTTGGTCACACGTTCTACTAGTTGTGTGCTAGAAACTCGTCTATGCTGTAACATGTTTTTGCGACTAAAACGTTTTCAGATGATACTTTCGGCACTAAGGCACTCTTTTGATCAAATTTGGCAACCTTTTGACAAGTTTAACTCCTCCCTGTCAGGGTAAACGTCTATGAACCAAATGTGTCCCACGGTTCGGTAAATCACCCTACTTCTACGATTTAATGACCATTCTTTTTACAAATAAATTTAAAGAAAAGAAACGCTTCCGAAATGTTCTGGTAAGGCATTGTTAACAACTTTTTTTTAAGAAGGTGTATTTGGTTTTGTCTTAAATGAGGTATTACTTGATTTGATTGCTGCTTCGTAAAGGTAAAAGCAGAAGAAAAAAATTATATCTCCAAACCCTTTATCCCTTTGGCTAATAAGGCAACACATATTTTACGGTGACAAATTGAAAGGCTGGGTATTACTTAGATACATCAAAGACAGGCCTCAAAGTATGCAGCCAATCAAAATACGAATACATGTTAGTGGTTGGGGAGTAGGAATGAGAAAAGGCAATTTATCGGTACAGATATTTCGTTTTTAAAAGCTACTAATGTACTTCTAGGAGAGTACTTAAGTTGATGTTTTTCTTTCGGTGAGAGTTTTGTTCTCGAAAGGCCAAACTAGATATTAAGTTATCAAACAAGTTTTATTGGATTGATTGTGTTTTCCATGAACTTAACTATAACTATTGAAGTTTTGAAACTTTTAATATTATTTCGCATTTTTGATTTAAACTAATTCTAAGATTTAAGTCAGTGTAAATGGTTCAGATCACTAAAAGGATCATTGTTGGTGCCATCAACATGCAACGTCTAGGAGTTCAACTTGGGATGACTAGAAAGTTGTTTTTTATCACTTGAGTTTGTTTTTCTTAATGCAAGAGTATCAAACAAATTCCCCAAATACTTTACCAAAATCCTCAAGAATATACTGATTAAATCGATTATTTAAAAATTGATTCATAAAAAATATCATAGTTTGTTAAAAAGTATATGCACCAATGAAGTAACTTAATTTTAAAATAAAGATGAATGGATTAGTTTCTTCAACCAATCATATTGATGTTATTTCTATAAACCCAATGTAATTCCATTTAATGTCATAACTACATTAGTTTGTTTCAACAAATCGCATCGAGGCTTTAGATTAGTGTTGGCATGACTGTTTCCAACCCACGTGACTCGTTTCGTATGAACGGGCCAAGGACTGCAAACGTTATAGGGTAGAATCATTTCATACACCAACAATACAAAACTAGCGATGTGTGAACCACGGTGTAGTCCTACCAATCAATGTATTCTATGCGTATGCAATAATCAAATTAGCTCTTGTTAAACCTTTGATTGATCCAAAAAAGAACCATCGCCTTTTTGGCGATTGAAAAATTGTGCAATAAGGAAGTACGAAAGCCATTAATTTACATCGTGATAATACTGTACTGTTTACCTCTTGGCGTGATTACGAAGGCTTTTCACTACAGAATACCTTGAAAAAAGCAGAAAGGTACCGATACAATTGGTTCCAAAACACCGAAAATCTCAAAGAGATTAACATTTCACGCTTGTTACCGTCTGTTGTTTTCGCCTAAATAAAAACAAAATATGTTATCTCAGAAGATAAACCACTGTAACAAGGTCAGTAGAATGGTTACTAAGATTCAGATGCTAGAGACAGACAGAGAACTAAAGTAAGGATATTAAGATTGTTAAAATAATATATTGCAACAATTTTGAATGACATCCCCAGTTTGTACACTACAATTTTGCTTAAGCGCAGCTATCTCAAAAATAATTTCATATGTTTTTATAACTTCATAGTTTTTATAATTTATGTTGTATTATTCCTTAGTAGACGACATTAAGAGTAACTTTAAGCCAATTATATTTTATCTGTCTCGTAGAAGTATACCAAAAGTTATCTTTAAATATTATCGATTCGATTTTAATAACAATAATGCGATGAGTTTTGGCAAACAGATTTGAATGACATATGCTATGAATGGGAAATTGGTGCTAATACAAAGAGAGTTAGTGAGTGTGTGATTGCAATGTCAACAAAGCTTCATCCTTTCATCAATTCCAGGTGAAGCTATCCATTGAAATCAACTGTTATTGATCACTTAAGTGATTCATTATTGCAACTCAACGCAACTTTGACTCACGCATGTTCCGGGGTATAATCAGACAGGTTAAAAATAACAATTAACAATTATTTGCATCGACAATAATACAATTTGATAGCAAAACCAAAGTAATGACACACACACACTCACTTACACAATAATGTCGAACATTTATACTCTTCCATGATACCATATTTTACAGGAGGGGATGGGTTTTTGTATTAAGGAAATGATCATTGGAAATGTTGAAATACTTGTTGCATTTGTTTTAAGCATATACGGTTACCTGCTATTTTATTACTAGTAATATGTAAGTATGTTCATGTCTCTATTGTTTCTATACTTCGTCTTTGTGATGCAAAAACGTAATACGTCTTGTTGAGTTTGGCTTCCACCTCACTAAGAAACCTTGAAATCACACTGTTGCAAACACAACATGGTTTTCGTAAGCACTATTCTAGGCGTATTTCACATATAGTCATTTGAAACAAAGTAGGTAAGTAACAGATCCAGTCAGAAATAAATTCATTTAAGTGTCAAAGTTAAAGCTCTAAAGTCTAAAGGAATCCCTTGGTACTAAGAACGCGCATTATTTAACCACCAACTTTGTTCAACAGTCGCATAAGTTTCTCACTAACCTTCAGCCGTGTTTCTCAATCCCTAAGGAATCGCGAATCAGTTTTGCGTGAAAGAAAATGACTTGTCATATTGTTTATTGGTTCAATAAAAACGATACTTGTGGTGTAGAAGTTTAGAGAACAAACCATTGGTGCGTGATAAGCTTTAAGAAAAAATACTAAATGTGTGCTAAAGGTGAGTAGCGAGTTATGTGTTTTGTCTTGTGCAAACTTTTAGTATTTCAGTGGTTCGACTGAAAATTTTCTTGTCACATATTTTACATATTATTGTAAACATATTTTTGTTAATGATCAGTAGTGTGCCTTTTAAACATTTCTATTGGTCTTTCAAATAAATAAAACCTACATTGCAAATGCAGGCTTATAGCGAACTCAGTGTCCAAAATTTAGCAAGGATATCTTTGTAAAAGCCAGACAATTTTAAATATTGATGAAAATATATAATAATTAATGATGAAATATTGAACTTTTGATTTTAAGGTGCTTTCCTACAGCAGTTAGTCGTTGTATTAGAGGGGAAGTGGTTACGTTTCATATACAGTACTAAAATTCTAGACAAAAGAGCCAACCTATATGGGCTTAGTTTCTATTCCACACCAAATTAAACAGGGAACTCAGTACAACAAATTTAAGAGACAACTGAAAGAATACTTATTAAGTAAAACTGTATATTCAACAGATGCGTTTATCAATAATCAAGATTGTTAAAACTTAGACTTTAATTTAATTAATTTTAATTTGTACAATTTATTGTAAATTTAGTAATGTTTTTGATTAAGCTATCGTAGCCTATAAGATATGAATCACTCCTACATGTAAGAAATTAAATTTAATTCGTTTAAAAGGTAAATACCTGGCAATATGTAACAATTATGTAATTTTGACACTATTCACATGTTACCATGTAACTGTTATGAATAAAAAATATTTTACTTTGACTTATTAGTTATTTTTGTTCAAAAAATGAAATACGTATAAATACTAGAGGTATTTTATGAACTGTTTCCTACAAGAGAGGGATGAAAGCTGCTTTGCACTAAATACGCATTAGCATACAAATGGTTTTGGTCAACACCCATTACTAAACTTAACGTTTTGCATGTTTTCGCAGAGTATAGGTAACGCTATCCGTACTCTTGCAACTTAGTAAGTCCTAAAGTGTGGAATTCAAACACGTTTAGCAGGTATAAAGTAAGGTGGCTCAAAAAGAGGTACTCATCGTTTCACGGCAATTAAATATCATTTTTCAGCTGTACAAACTTACTCTATTTTAAAGATAAGTGCTCGTCATGTTTCCCACCATTGCGTATTACATATTCCATTCGTATTTGAATGTTTTCAACCAGTGGTGTACATTGTTGTGGAGTGAAGTCTATTAAGGCAGCAATTTCGTTCTAATTAAGATTATTGATAATTTGTGGTGATGGCCTGAAACACTTTTCCTTTAGTGTTCCCCACAAAAAAGCATCACAGAGTGGAAGATATGGGCTTCATGGAGGGCAAGGAAAGTCAGTAGAACGAGATACTAAGTTCTTGCAAAATAAGAGGAGATCTGTCTTAAATGAGCGGTTGCTTTATCTTGCTGGAACATTTGCATTTCTAGGTTCAAATTGTTGAAATCACAAAATGATTGTAAATCAGCTTGAAATATCTCAAGTACCATAGGTTTTATACACCAATGACGTACCGTAACACTAATTTGATTGTTATTGTCATCTTCTATGAAATGAGGTTCAATAACACCATGGCTGGATATGGCGGCGCAAACTGTTATCTTTTCCGAGTGTAATAATCTTTGAACATATTCTGTCGGCTTCTCTCAACCAAGGAAGCGCATGTTTTGCTTATTAACGTGACCACATAACAGAACATGACATTCATCAAACCACCAAATGTTATTAATGAAACATGGATCAACATAGGTGTTTGCCAAAACATGTCCGCAGAATTCCAGACGAGTATATGATAGTATATGTAGGCCTCATGTGAGATTTGAATTTTATAAGAAAACCAACCTAAATTCTCTTGAATTCGCTGAGGAGAGCCTTTTAGAAATATCAAGTTCCTTTGATATCGAACTAATATTTTTTCTGGGCGATTCAATAACTGTATCATATACACGGACATAATTTTCATTCGTCCGAAAATTATTTGGACCCACTCTCGGGCGATCGGAATTGTTCTTGTTGTTTTTTACAGAGCCTTTGGTCTTGAAGAGTTTCACCCATGATCGAATAGTCTTAGAAGGTGGTGGTGGCTTTCCAAAAAGGAACTGAAAATAATTTGTTACCAGTTAATACTCTTCCACAGTCCAAGCACTTTCTCCCACAGTATATTGAGTTATACTTGTAGACATTTTTGTAAAATAATAAGAGAAAAATAACAATATTACTACCAAAAACGAATTGTAAACAAGAAATAGGAGGAAAATAACAATACTACGTTGTTGTGTACTAAGCAGCTGATTCATGGAACAAATTATTTAAATGTATAAGCAGCAGTTTAGATCAGTACATTTCTTTTTGCCACTTGTCCCTTAAGCTATGTTTTCCTAGAAAATCGTTAATCCCTAAATTACGGCCGTTAAGCTATGGTTTCCTAGGAAGCGGTGACCAATACAATATGCGGCCAATACAATATAGGAAGCGGCCGCAATATGACGGTGAGTTTTGTTTTCAATGCATTCAGATGAGAGTTGTTTCCTAGAGAGCGGTGTATGTAAAGTAGCGGAGAAAACTAAATAATGTTTTCTCGCCAGGTGACACATTTTTTTGTACACAAAAGTCTAGCTGATCCATTACGATATACGGAATAAACTTTGACAACTAAAATAAACAACATGTAAACGTTGTTTTTGTCAACATCTGTTCAAATATTGTGTTACGTCCACCATCACTATATTACGTCACCGCTACATTACGGCCGTAATATTAATAGTGGTCACCGCTTTCCTAGTAAACCATAGCTTTATGTAGCGGTCAACGTAATATTGACGTTGGAAGTAACTCAATATTTAAACACATGTAGACAAAAACAACTTTTGACATGTTGTGCATTTTAGTTGTCAAATTTAATTTACGTATGTAGTAATGGACAAGCTAGACTTTTGTTTACAAAACAATAATTATGTGTCTACTGGCGAGAAAGACCTTAACTAGTTTTCACCGCTACTTCACCGACTATAAGTCCACCGTTCTCTAGGAAACCACTTTCATCTGATTTCATTGAACACAAAACTCACCGTCCTATTACGGCCGTAAAGTAGTGGTCACCGCTTCCTAGGAAACCATAGCTTAAAAGTATACTCTCCCTCAGCCCTCAGTATAAACCTTGCACTTCTATTAGCAAAATACGGTAATATAAATTACTCAACACATGTACAATAAAACGTAGCTTTTGTTCGGCTTTATCTTGTGGTTCTGGAAAGTTAACACTTGTTGAAACTAGACCAGCTTTGAATAGCAAACTGCTAATAAAAGAAAACAATCGATTGAAAACCATGCAGGCATATATTTAAAGAATAAGAAACATCAAAATTTGAAAATCCCCAGTTGTTTTCATTTAACGTTTTCCAAGGCTGCAGAACTTTAAGCAATTTTACACTTTGATTTATCTAGGATCTTTTGAGCTGCTAGTGACATCCCAAATTCCTACGTGTTTGATAATTTAAACTATAATAGTTCAAAACTAGTGGTCACGTACCAATGACAAGGCGTTCATGGCGATTAAAGAGGGTATATTTCATGCGTTTTCTCTGTTGATAGGATTTCTTTAGCTTTAAGAGTTTGTCCGGCTTTTGTGACCTTTCATTGCATCCTCAAAGTAAGAAGAACAACAACATAATTGTTAAAAACGGATGTTTTGGTGTGGAAATATTATTGTGATTAAAATAACCATCGTCATCAAAAAAGCAATATATTTTTTACGCTAATTGAAAGCTTAGACAATTAATAGCCATCATTGAAAGCTGCTTAATCATATATCAAACCCAAAAACTGAAAAGGCTTTGTTGGTTGAATTAGTTTTAATCATAAATAACACATGTCACTACCGTCATTATTAGTGATAACCTACAGTTTTTATATAACTAATAGGGAGGAATTGTTTAATATTTGATGAAAGCAGCACAGCCCTCGAGGTTAGTGGATGTTGACCTAACCATTTGTATGCAAATGAGTCTTTAGTGTACTGCAGTTTGTTTATCTTGTTTTCGAGTTTTGTAATTAATTTAATGCTCTAAACTATTTGCAGTTTTACTTTTGTGTAGACAGCTTTCAGTAGCAAATCATAATACAGGATAAAGGTACAATTTTAAGCATATTACATAATTATAATGTACAATTAAGCATAATTATTATGTCTGTTATCATCAAATATCTGTACTAATGAATGAGTAGTTCCCAAGGTATCAAGAAGTATTAGTACAGTGACACCAGTTCATAAAGATCTTCCTGTAAGCAATCCCTTTACTGTACTTAGGCAAGAAGAAGGATCACTTGAAAGTGTTACGACAGTTGCAAGCGAATGTATTTATGATAACAACTCTAGCGGGCAAAGTATCAAGAAAGACAATAATAGCGATGAAAAAAATAAAACTACAAGTGGTTGTCGACTTCATCGTAAAGGTGAAAATAAACTCCACATACTAGGTGACAGTCATAATCGTTGCTTGGCTACAGTACTAGAATCAAAAATTAATTAATGTTATCACAGGCAGTGTTCATCAAGAAGCCACACTTGATCTCTTATTGGGAAAATTCCAGAAACAACCAAAGCACTTGGACCAGAAGACATAGTCTTTATTTGAGGGAAGTTATATAGATATAAATGCTCAGTATGATAAAAAATCTAGACTAGAAACTCTAAACCTACTTTTTAAGTGCGTTAACCCTAAAGTATGTGTTTTTGAAGTACCACATCGTAACGACAAACCTATACTGAATAGCCAGATTAGACAGGTGAAAAAAGATTTAAGAGGGACTTTGCGCAAGCAGAAAAATTGTTTAATCTCGTACGTATCCCTAAACATTTTATGATATGACGATTACACAATATACAATGAAAAGGGTTAACTTAAATGAAAATGGGAAAGTAAAACTTTGTGATGCAATCCAATGCCATGCTAGAATGTAAAAGAAAATGTCTGTTAAATTAGCGGAAACTAAGACGGCAGTTATGAAAGAGGTAGGTCAAACTAAAAGTAAAAATAGTAAGAATTTAACCAAAGTTAAAGTCAACCTTTTGAATCAAATCCCAATGTTTTAAAATTATTTAATTTATATCTAAGTTTATATATTTTTTTGAACTTGATTTGTATTCTGTGCTTTCATATTCAACGTGCTTATGTATATATTGTATATAACAAACAGTAATTAGTTTTGACGAAGCCTTGTTGGATGTACTATCTGTTTTTGGCCAATAAAGATATTTATTTATTTATTTTATTTACTTTTAAAGACTTTATTAACTGGTATGAAAACCTCTATGAACGGTATTATACCACTTGTGATTCAGCTCTAGACATTAAAGTTGATGGTGCTCTCCTTGAATAACATGTTCCTGACTCTCAACTAGAGGATACCACTCCCATTCAAAATTCAAGCAGTCTACACTATAACTTTACATTACATCATCAAAATATGTCAAAGCCACTGATAAGAAATGTTAAAAACTCTGCAGGACTATATAGTCAAAATGTAATCCCACAAAAGGTAACAATGTTGCATCAAACGCACAAAGTGCATCTACTAAATGTGAAATATTGGACATTCGTTTAAATTAAACCACCCTGATTTTTTTCGTGGTAAGTGAACACGAAAACTCCTTTAAAACATCTAAATATTTTAAACTTGATAATCATAATTTAAAAATTATTTTCTGTAGGAAAAAGTATAGACTAGGCGGTGTGGCAATATTTTCAAAGCAATCTATACAATGTGATTAATACACTGTACAATCAGGTGAAAAACATTTTTAGATTACATCGCTTATCATAAACCTAAAATATTATTATTTAATAGGCTTGTACAGACCTCCTTTGAGAAATTTTGATAATTTGTAAATTCTTCCAAGAGTTTTTAATTAAAGTTGAAAACAAGCCATTCCTTCTAATAGAAGACTATAACATAAACGCATTGAATACTTCTGACACAAAAGTTAAACTGTTTCAAAAATTGACTACAAACATTTAATTTAAAATGGGAAGTAAATTCTCCAACAAGAGTAACAAACCACTCAACAACTGCAATAGATAATGTATTATCAAATTTAAACCTTAACATAAAGGTTGATGTATTGAATTCGGCAATATCAGATCATTTTGCACAACAAGTTACTATAAACTGTGTTGAATGTTTTAAAAGCCCCGCAGCAGCATTGTTAAACAGAAATACATCTATTTATAATATTGAAGTGCTAAATCGATACTACAGTATATGAATGAAACATGGAACGATTTGGCATCCCACTCAAATACTAATTTAAAGTATGAGTTTTTCTTAAACAAGCTACTTGGTTACACAAAGTTAGCTTGTCCTTATAAAATGTCCGGAAGCGTTAAAAGGATGTCAAATGGGTGGATTACAAAAGGTATCCGGGTTTCCAGAAAAAATATGAAGTTGTATTACACATTGCTACCTTATTCACGAGATCAAGGATTTCCTTCGTTTTAAAGGTATAAAACTATACAGGGTATCGGTGAACTCTCTGGACATACTTTGTAGAAATGTTCCTTAGGTCAAAACAATAATATTTTACCATATAAACAGAGGTCTCCGGCGCTTCGTTGTCCGTCTGTCTGTGTGGATGTGTTTTTTTACTAAAATAATTATGACAATAAAACTAATGCACTGATTTTTACCAAAATTTGGTCAAAATTTTAAAATGTCATTTTCTATTAAGGAAAAGAAATCTTATTTATCCTAAAAATCTTATCTTGGTTATGCTACCGTGTCGAAGGTCGTCATTTTGAACAGCTCTTGCACGAACAAATAAATTACATTTTACGTCCTTTGTTTTGGAACATAAACGGACAATTTTAGAAGGAAATATTGTTTTTATTTATTCAAAACTATTAAACTTACATAATAATAGTAATACCTATGTCTAACAGAAAACTATTGCTTCAAAGTTCTTGTGTTCAAAGCTTAGGTTTGATTTGTTTTTTTACAGAGTAGAGATATTCACGACATTAATTAACTTTTAAGTTTTAACTAAGATTGTTTAGTTAACTAAGTCAACTAATTAACTTTTAATCAATAAATTAGTTTAATTTTATTTGTTGAAATGCTTAATAAATAAACAATTTAAAATAAAACATTACATTTAAAACTTTTTATTTTATCTTCCAAAACAGAGGACATAAAATGTAATTTATTTGTTCGTGCAATAGCTGTTTAAAATAACGACCTTCGACACGGTAGCATAACCGAAAAGACTAATCATTGATTGTAGAGATGTCCATACGAATTTAACAAACTCCTGAATCAAAATAATGTAGTCAGTTCCATTGTTGTTGCTGACTGGAGGAACGCATGGCGGACATAGGCCGGTAAGAAAGAAATTACAATAACTTTGTTTTTATCATTCGATTTTCAAAGTTTATACATGTTTAGAAAGGGAAATAAATAAATAAACTAAAATAATTGTTCATATAAGTTTGTTGTAAAAGTACTCATTTTTGAGTTTAAAAATTTTAGACGGCCGCCATTTTGAAATTTGAAAGTAAAATAAATAAGATTTTTTTCCTTGGTAGAAAATGACATTTTAAGTTTTTGACCAAAGGTTAATGAAAATCAGTACATTACTTTTATTTTCATAATTATTTAAGTAAAAAACACATCCACACAGACAGACGGACAACGAAGCGCCGGAGACCCCTGTTTATATGGTAAAATATTATTGTTTTGACCCTAGGAACAGTCATGTCTACAAAGTATGTCTAGAGAGTTCACCGACACCCTGTATACAGAGTGATTCTAAAATATGGCGCCGAATTTAAGGGTGGGGGTTTTATGCAAAAACAATGAAAAAAGTTCCTATAAAACATGGGTCCTAAAATTCTTCTTTACCCCGGTAGCCACCATTTTGCATTTTTTACTTAAAATTTATATCTCCAGAACGGTTTGACGGATTGCATTCAAACTTGGTATGGTGTTTTCGTGTCATAAGGTCAATGTAGGAAAAATAGCTGTTTCATAAAACCTTACAGAAAAAGTATGGCAGCTGTTTAAATTTTTCAAATTGAAATTCCATAAAAATGGCGCATAATACAAAAAACTTATAACAATAAAAAGAGTTGTATTTTTTAATTTTTCATTATTAATGGTACATTACCAGTTGAACTTTGATGTTCACCTCTTAGCTGTGCAAGTTGCACCTGTCAAACAGGTGAATCATATTTACAGTCAGCTAATCAAAAGTGAGAACTATTACAGCATTAGGTTTGAAAACAGCTTTTTTCAATTTTAATTGTTAACTAGCTGATAGCTATAAGTATTTGCAAAGTTAGTATCTATTAACATTTTTAGTATCATAAATTGTTTTACGCTTTCTTGATTGATTTTACGTTATGGTGATTTTTTGTTAAAATGGTTCAGTATACGTATCAAGAACAAGCGGGTATGATAGTTATGTATAGGCGCGCCAATGGAGATGGCCAAGAGACAGCGCGATTGTATTTGCCGACTTTTCCTAACAGACAACAACCAAACCATCATTCTTTTGCTTCCCTCTTTCGAAAGCTTGGTGAGACTGGGAATCTGCAAGTTAAAACAGAAAACCGAGGAAGGCCACGATGGTATTTTTAAAGAAAACAAATCTGTAGACTCTATAAGATCAAACAAAAATAATAATGTATTATGCTCCAAGTTTCTACAGCCAGTTACCCAACAGCAAAATGAAAGAGGTATTCGAAAATCTATAGATGGTAAATGGATTATCACAATGGCTATTAAAACAATGTTACACCTTTATTGTTGAACTATTGACACACATTATAAATTCATCTTTTTAAGAGGGAACTTTTCCGTAAACAGGACAAAGTTGTGCCTATTTACAAAAAGGGTCTTCTATATATGGGAAACTATAGACCGATTTCTCTACTTCCTTTATTAGGTAAAGTGTTTGAAAAATTGATTTATAATAGGTTAACTTCTTTTCTTGAACACAACCATATTATTTACAAGCACTCAGTACGGGTTTCAAAAGGGCAGGAGCACTACTGATGCCATGAATATGAATGAATAAATGAAAAAGTGCTTTATTTTTCTTTAAAATTTTTACAACATCAGGTCTCACGCTGGAGACCTGTTATTTAAAACACTAGTTAAGACAGTTTAAAAAATGCATTAGTTAAAATAACCGTCAGCTGGTCGCAACCTTTTCAAAAATATAAAATTCACACTTAAATTTTTTAACACAATAAACAATTTGTTTTTAAAATTATCATGACTATTATGTTTTAAACATCTAGGAATTAGCATAACTATACATTATATGGATCTCTTTTTTTAATACATAACAAGAACTTTTATAAAACGTTATATACATTACCTAATACTGACTCTTATTGTAACAATTTAAAAATTGAACTCCTGTATCAATGCACACCATTAATTCCATGCTTCCTTCATATAATTTCCCAGTACCCGCCAATCTCTACCATTCAAAAGCTCTCCTAGTGATAGCGTTCTGTACAGCTGCGTGCACTGACCAGTGGAAAGGTTGTATTTACGGGTATGCGTAACTAAGGTGCACGCTAGGTTTGTGGATATATACAGAGAGTTTCAAAACTACTATCGAGTAAACAGAAAATAATATATATTTTGCCAAAATCCTGCAAGTTTGCTAATTATAAGCCGTCATTTTCGTTTGTTACCTTTTACTGTTTAAGTAGAATAAAGGTGTATGTACAAATTTATTGCATACAATCTAATATTTACATGATAAAATCTTTAAGTTCACAAGTTTGAGTTCACAATTGCATTAGTTAAAATCTTTTAAACCATGATAGCTCGAAAGCAGCATGTATAACAAAAATTATGTAAGTTCACATTGAAAGGTCATTTGTATAACAAGCACATTGATAGTATGTTCGGCAAAATTCATTAGTAAACATTGCTGATACGAAGAACTCTGTGGCGCATAATATCGTTTACACAATACTCATTTTACTAAACCACATTTCACTCTACGGTTTCCCACAAATCTGGTTTGTTGATGTTCTGACTTGAACATACTTGGCATACATGTATATTGGGCAAGGGTCTAACGAATTACTAGGTTTACCTAGTATTTGTGGTACTGTATATTAATTTTTTATCTATTTGAAAGTCCGTTTGAAAAGTTTAAACTACCACCATTTTGCTTTTCTAAAGTTTTAATTTACCTTGTAATGTAAGTATTAGGATTATTTCAAAATTTCAAGATCATGGGTCATGTTGTCTTCGTAATGACAAATAATACATACAGTAGTTAGTTAAATGGTGGCAGTACAACAATGAAATAGGGTTTGGGCAATTAAATATGATTATATAACTTCAACTAGTCTCAGGAACAATCCCTTTAAATTTGTTATGGGAGTTTTGAAACTCAGTGTATAATAGAATGAGTCCTCTACGACCATACATATTTTAGAATGTGTCCTAAACAATACACAGATAAGGTTGAATGGGTTAAGCAGATGAAAAGTTAGATTACGTTATACATTCTAATCAATGAACGTGTTACATTTGGAAGACATTTTCAAAACAAAGTCGAAGTTTGAAACCTAACAACGTGTGAATTCAGCCAACAACTGTGAAAACAGAGTTCAAAGGCTTAATAAAACTCGTGGGGTTCAAAGAGATTTGCGTTCTACAAACAAAGTTTGGAACGCGGGTTACGGGTTCACTGGGCAACTTATCTCTAGAACCCATTATATTTTATACCAAACCTAACGTTAAGTGTAAATGGTTAACTAATGGAATTTTACTTTGGTGGTGACAAGTCGAGCTTCAGTGTCCATAAAATGTTTGCCGATTATAACATTATCGTCATAAATATACACAATACGATGAGTTATAGTATTTTATGGAGATAAGAAACTCGGTTAGAAAACGAACAGTTTATTTACTTGGGAGTAAAAGAGAAGCCAAGAAATTTAAAAAGCACATAGAAGTGAACATGCTTTCAATAGCTTCATCTCAAAAGTGAAGTGCTTGAATTCAAACGTTGCTGGTCTTATTTTCCTTACAATTTAGTTTTCTTAGACTTCTTCTAAAAAGGCAAAACCTTAGGAATAACAATTTCGTACGTTTTATAGATGATAGCATTTCAACGCTAAGGAGCAGACCGTTCTTTTGTATTTTACAGCTTCTTTTTCTACTCACATGGAACATACGTTTGATGCCCAACCACGCCGTGTTCGTAAGGGGCGAATTTTGAATTGGCCTCTCTTCTACCTCAATACAAAGAGGTACACAATTACCTGTGCACAATAAACTTAAATTAATATGTACTGACTTACTTACTATAACTACTATAGTTTAGCGGATTCGTGGTGGTTTGGTACCGCGCAACTCCAGGGGCCATCACTCCGCTAGCGCGGGTTCGATCCCCGCCGTCACCACTTACAATAATTTGTAAAGTGATTATGATCTTTAAATTGCAGAGCCAGCAGCTGTTTTAATGAGTTCATGTCTAATCCCAATACCAAAGCAGTGCAACAGATGTTTCTCCCAAACAATACAAACCAAACTACTGAGTTCAAAACAATGTTTTACTTAGTGTTCTAAGAGAAGTGTCATCTTCCTAAAATCAACAGTTGCCCTTTAATGTATGTTACAAAATAACTACAATACTTTCTACACGCTGTAATATTGTGACAGAGCTTTCTGACCTATGTTTTTATGAGGAACTGTTCCAAAACTAAAACTATGAGAATATTTACTCTCCAAATATCTGCTATACGAATCTTGTATTGACTTAGCCCCAGGGGCTTTTGAATAGACATGTTTAGAATAGAAGTCAAAAAAAGACATTTATAATACGAGAGATCACTGTCTTTCAAAATTTCGTTTAATCCGAGGTTTTTTTATTTTTATTGTATTTATTTGACAAAAGTCGTGTAATAATATCAAAATTGTATTGATTAATCACAATGAATGAATGAATATGATATAATGGTATGAAATAGATGGGTGATAAGAAAAAATGACCTTAACTAAGCTACTGGCAAGAATAATATTAATCATATTGAAACAAAGTTTCATAAAAACTATCCCAATACATATTATGCACTGGTTGGATAATTATATAAATATAACACTTGGTGTAACAAGTTTTATTATTTGTTGATATGTTTACCAATGCAAAGCTATCAGTTGTTTGCATAAAATCACTATTATTGTAATGTAAGCAAACATTCGCTTTCTTTTGTTCCCTTTTATGAAGTAAACAATGTTCCTCTAAATTTCCTTTTCTCATTTAATCCTATTTACTTTAAATTACTTACTCATTCTTTATTCTCTATTCTCTTACTCAACACACTATGCACAACAAATGTTTTCTTAGTTTCTATTTAAAAACAGCTAAATCTGACAAATCGTCATTATTTTCATAACCATGAAACAAGATTCTCGAACTAACCATGGTTTTGAACTTCATTCGAATTAACGTCATAAATCTGACTTGTATTCCGAAATACCATCTCACATAGGAGTTAAACTGTATTAAAAGCTTCCAACAGAACTACGAAATGTTGAAAGCTGTAGCATATTCATACTAAATTGAAAAGGTGTTTACCTTTGAATTCGTTCTATAGAAAACTGACCAATGAGGCTTATATCAATTAATATTTACAATACTACCAGTTATCTGGCACTGCTGGTGGCGGTTAGTACATTAATTTAAGTAAATCAGTCTATACATTGTAAGTAAAATTAGTTTTTCAAACGAGTATGTTTTTATTAATTAAACTGTATTGTTAAAACAATGTTTTGTAAGACTAAATAAATCAAATAAAAGATTTTATTGAAATAATTTGTGCATTTACTAGACTAGTAAAGATCACACTTGTTTCCTTCTTTTAAAATCACGCTGTTAAAATTATACCAGCAATTTCAAGAAATTTAGGAAATAGTGCAAGAGTATTTATTGGAATAGTATAGTTGTGACTTAAGTAAAGTGGTTATGAACACTTAGCCCGACCAGCTACATTGTACTCAGGGTACCGTATGAGAGCAATTAAGTTACAATATAGGGTAGCGTCTTGACCTGACATACGAGTATATTGAATAAATTACTTCCAAAAGAAATACTTAGGACCATATTACATCAAGTGACGCCGTATGCCTGACATATTCATTGTTATGATACAAACTAATTATTGGAAAACCTAATTTTAAATTTGTTTTAGAAATAATTAGTAGTCTATAAAATGTACTTAAGTAAGGAGGTAAAGAATACGTAAAACGTATCTTGATAAAAATGAGACCTGAGAAGGTTAACGGTGGTAGCAAACCATAAGGAATAACTCAACTCACAAGGATTTAGAGAAAATTAGAAAAATAAGATGTTTAGAGTGTTTCTCAGCAATTGATAAATGTATGATATTCATCACTAAACGTAGTTAATAACTACTTTCTACTTAAACTTTGTATTGCAGGCAAGTTTTTTTTTATTGTACAACACCATTTTACTTACACACGAGAATATACTGTAAAAGCGAGCACATGAGCAGTATTAACATCGACAGAATGTTTCAGACAGCATAGAATGGTGTCGCAAATCATCGGAAGACACTTGGACACGGGACAAGCAATAGTTGTACACGTGACCCACAACACGATTACACACGCGCTAAATATGTGCTCGGCTAAATATGTGAGTGGAACAGAGCTGTAAGAAAGAGACAAGATAAGGAATACAACTTTAAAGGTAGTTTAAAACACACGCAAAAACAGTAAACAAGCAAGAAAGAATTAGTTTTGTATAATTTTATCCAAGCACATATTTGTGATCGGCGATGCTTTGTGGATTGAAAATGTGAAATTGCTGAATCCTTGATGTCCGAGGATTTCAGGTGACAGCAAAGTTAATATCCTACCGATAAAACTTCTTTAGGCACGCCTACTAGGCTAGTTTAATGCACCACCGGTGGAGCTTGGCGTGAAACACTCATTTAGTTAATGTAAGCTGTATAGATCTTATGAAAAAGATCCCTGTCTACTTACTATTTAACCTAAATGTGTCACATTTTATTGAAAGTTAGAGAGGAAATAAATGATCTTCTCCATCAAATTAAACTAGGTGGCAGATCAATGAAGAGTCTTCGCAACTGGATGCTTGTCTCTTTAGTCTCTCGGCTATTTTGATTTATTCTTTGCCTGCTAAAAAACGACCACAACATTATTTAAGAATTCAGTTATCGCAGAAACACTATTCAAAACTCTACTTGCATCTACTTTTGCTAGTTTATAGACTGTAGCTGTTAGTTTTAAGTATCTACAAAATTTGTCATTCTGGTTATTAAGATTGTTAGAAGATAAGAACTCCAAGAAGCTGAAAACGTTCGAATAGAATGAATGAAGGCCGATTTGGAAAATGTCCTAAAATAATACAGTAGGAAATATGTGAAGAGTGTAGTCCGAACTCCAGTTTCAATAACATAAGTTTTGATGCTGCCAAATGAAATGGATCGGAGTATAGCTGATCCCTTACTTTTTATTATGTTTTATGAATTGCTATTATTATGTTTTATCAATGTCAGTAGGAGGCAGCGTTTAAACCCAATATACGATACTGTTTAAATTGAAGTTTAAACTTCTAATTTGTATCACCAGTATATCTTGGCTCACATTTTCCCCTTCTTCTAATAAAACCTCATTGATTATCAAAATAGTTCTAATTTCAATTATTCAGAACTCCCTTCCTTTGATGGTCTTCACTTAAAAACTTAGACTTACCAGTTTTGAAGTAAATACGGAGTAACTAACACCTGAGTTATATTGAGTAGATGCAAATAGTAATTTGATCATGACTCTACAATGACCCAATTCCATAACGGCGTTCAATTTGTCAGCAGAAGAAAATAGCAAGGAGAGAAGCAAGAGAGAATAACTCTAGGTTCGTTTACTCATTAATTCATCCCCGGTTTAGTTCTGTAATCTTAAATAATATATTTTATTTTTAATATCAAAATAAAGTGTAACACTTTAAGTACAAATGGTACATCAGACCAATGTTCCCAACTGAGAGTGACCTGTTTAAACTTCCACAATCCAGACATTTCCGTTTAATATCTATACGTACTCTTAAATTTAACCGGATGTTGGTTTGTATTATTACACCATCAATACATCTTAAACTAACGATTCCTGGCATAGCCTTCACACGAAACTCATTAAGATTGTATATATGTGTATATTATTTAAGTTGTCCATAAATTGTCTCCAGTGACTACAGTTAGTTTCTCCTCAGTGATATCAGGATTTTCAGCATTACCATTGGGAATTCATTTTCTTTAGGCTTGGATTTAATTATAGGTAAACTCAGTATCGAAATGCAGAAACTATAGGATCTAAAGAGAGTTTTGGCATATCAGATAACATTTTTCAATGTCAAAGGTAGAGGAAAATGTGCTATTTTGCCATGTGTTTGTGATGGATATCACTAGCATATTAAATTCCTCGCAACCCGACCTTTTCACTCTTTGTGGAGACGAGATTCCCATTCCGTTATAGCGTAAATTTACACGGTGTCTTTGACCCCATGGAAAACAATGTTTTCAGTATACGGGTAGTTTAGAGTAACTTTAACATCACTGATCATGATGTAATTATACATTTACATTTAAACAGCATAATTATTTCAGTAGTGGGTATAAAATTTTTTTGGACCGAGGTTTAAACATTAACATTTTGTATCTTACTTGATTCGATACAATATTTGAAAACCTACAATTATAAATCAATATACCTTTCTAACTTTTTACCTTCACATGGTTCAAAACGCTTTTATCGGTAGAACGGTAGAAAGGGCTATAGCTTTTTATGTATATACGAACTTTTATGTACTCTTATTCTATAGATTAACTGTAGACTTTAATTTGATTAGAAAACTATGGAAAAAGTTAAAACTGTATTACATAGTTAGGATTTTATTGGATTGTTTAAAGGAGTTAAAAGAACCCGTTTAAAGGACACATGTTGCTTATTCTACGAAAATAGTGTGTGTAATGGAAGCGCAGATCGTCGTTTCCACACCCTGAGACTTACGACACATGTTGTTTTTGTTCGACCACAGCCTCTCCTTCACTCTCGTTCTACGGCAAGTTAGTTCCCAACAGTTGAGCTAATTTAAAAAAATACGAGTAAGGGGTACTTAGTCGAACTATTGTGATCTTATATTGCAGAAATCTTTTAAACTATCCAACTTTTTTTTTCAAGGATTTTATTTCCTTATATTTTACTTATTGTACATTCGAATACTGAGAAAACAAGAGGTAAAAGGCACATTTTATACGTTTACGAAACAAACCTTAAAAATTCTAATATCTTTTTAAAGCGTCTATTAAAATTCATGATTTTTTTATAATTTTATGAGCCTCTAGAACTGTAGGTTTTGTACTGAACATGAGCAAGGCTATGTTTAGCAAATCGCAGAATCTCAGTACAATAAATGTTTGTAAAATTACGTTATAATCAATAAAGGCATTTAACACAGTTCAAATCTTAGGTCTTTAATTATAGGTTAAATAACATTGTTAGGTGTTGGTGACTGTCAACTTATAGCCAAAAATTTGAAGAGGGAGACCCATTTCCCCTTTGTGATTTAGGGAAAAAAGAAGCAATGTCGTCAAGCAAGGCAGTAGTTAGCCAGGGGAAAACCTAAGTGAGTATGAGACATTCTTGCTTCGCAACAAACTCGTAAATTGAAAGTCAAAGAGAAATGGGTTAGACGCCATCACAAGAACCTATACAAACAAAACTATATTTGGATTATTCTAGAACTCATAGGAGAAAGCTTCTATTAAAAACACTGTAAAATGACCTTCAAAGAAACATATGAAGGTCTGAAATGCGGCTTGGTATACTGTCGTTTTAATATGCAATGACGTTAAACTATTGTGAAACTCTTGTACGTAATATACAGTTCGTTTGGTATAGCATGGCCGGTGGCCTTGAAATTTCCTGCTGGCCGCTTATGGCCTTATAGGCCATCTCACCGGCCATGCTAAACCTGGCGAACTGTCCAAACTAAAAATGTTGTCAAATTTACTGTGTTAAAATATTAGTGCTAATTTCCACTGCAATTCATACAAAACCCATTTACTAGTCTAGAACATCTGTTGTTAATAGTATGAATTTAGTTTTGAAAATAAACCGAAACCAAATCATTGCCGAGTGTGTTGTAGGTGCCGAGAAAATCATTTTATTACAGAACTTGTATAATTGAGTATCCCGTTACATCAGGAAAATGCCGGGGAATACTGGAAGCAACCATTTGTAGAATGTGTGAGCAATTACTCCGGTTCCGCAGCTATTTCCAAGCTGATTCCACACTTATTTACTCTCGTGGGATAACTTATTTGTATTACCGATCTCATCTCCTAACCATTTAGGGCCGTTTTTCAATCGCTTGCTAACTACTGGTTAAGTGGTTTTCATTCTGCAATGTTAACATTTTCACACAACGCTCAAAACACTTTATTGAATTATTTAATATTATTCTTGAAGTTTTGTTATTTTTCCTTTTTTTACGTTTTTTCTGTTCAAAAAGGTGGTAATCAGACGTTTTAACCCTTTTGACGTATCAAATGTCCTTGGTAAATTTGTGTCGTGGAGTAACTAACGATTTATATGTGGGTATATATAAAACGTGATATGCCTTTTGATATACTACGTTTAATTATATATTTTTCTTTGAATTGTAAATTTTAAAAATACTAAAAGGTTATATATAATTTAAAAAAAATCAGGGTTGCAGTCTAAATTTGATAATCAGTTTAATATTTACAGTTCAATATTTAGATTGCAACTGTGTGTTATTTTTCTGTGTATTTTTCTTTGAATTATATATTACTATTGTCCACACAAACGGCATTTTAAATTACACATATCACAAGGGTAAGTGAATAATAGGCATCCCAAAACGCTTGTTGGAATATGGTTGAAACTCCATGTGTCTGAGCAGAGAAACAAAAGGGCGATCTCGCGCACCGCAAGCTTTGGCTCTACCCACTGAGCGACACACCCAGGTTCAGTACAAACAACGAGTTAAATGTTTAACTATGTGCTTAATATTTAACAGAAACAAGTACAATGTTATATGTATGACTTATCTTTCAACATGTATCGGCCAGTTTCAAACAACGGATTTCTTTACTGGCAACGGAGATGACAAATAATTAATCTAGTTTAAATGATTTTCTTTTTTTTCAAGTTTATTGATACATATAAAATGTACAATTGAGAATAAAGCTCAATTAATGGATTTGAGTATACATACGGGAACACGGCGTGGCGGTGTGCGAGGTGAATGCTGGGATATTTATTACAGTTCCCGTGGGTGCCGTTAAAACTCGCCATCTGACTCACTTCATTTGTTTAGTGCCAAGGCTTACCGTATGTTTAATACAAATCAAGCTCAGTTAATGGATTTGAGTATACATACGGGAACACGGCGTGGCGGTGTGCGAGGTGAATGCTGGGATATTTATTACAGTTCCCGTGGGCGCCGTTAAAACCCGCCATCTGACTCACTTCATTTGTTTAGTGCCAAGGCTTACCGTATGTTTAATACAAATCAAGCTCAGTTAATGGATTTGAGTATACATACGGGAACACGGCGTGGCGGTGTGCGAACAGTGGCGTAAATAGCACCCCCGCAACCCCCGCAGTGCGAGGGGTGCCGAGTTCTTGGGAGCGCCGTGATTCGGGGGTCGCCGGGGAAATAACGAACATTCTGAGCTCAAGGGGAGCAACTTGTTAATGCGATTGATGATAAATAATTTTGATCGGTTTCCACGTTAACTAAATGTCGTTGAACCTGTTACATTTATGATTACAGCCTCACCCGCGTGGAATTGAAGATGCAGCAGTCAGCTGAGCAGTGACTGTGGCTGGCCGCTGAACGCTACGATATATTTGAAGAATTTATATTTGAGGAATTCAAATGCAAACACAAGAATGAGCTCTCTGGCCCTACTATAAAAAAGTATAGAGCGAGAACGAGTACGTAATCTCAATTAAGAGAAGCTTGCAACTCACTTTTTTTTAATTAATGAAAAGAAGAGGTTTTTAATAAGACAGCGCAAAAATCATGACATTTTTAAATGAGTAAACCTTAATCTTTGTATTCGCAGAGATAGAGAGAGAGGATATGCTTTATCTGCAATCTTATAATACCGGTAATAATCTTAATCTTTTATAATATTGCTGAGTTTCTGGACCAATCAAATTTTAAAAGCAATAATTTTACCTTTTTTCCAGGGAGGGAGTGAGTGTGCGTATGAATGACATGCCTGCGTGCATATGTGTGAATGGAATTACAATTAGTTATTTTTTATATTTTTGTTTTTTGCAACACATTTTTAATGTACACTGCAAATAAAGTTATTTATTTTATTTATTTATTTATCTTTAAGATTGAAACTGTGTCAAGATTACAATTCAGATGATTCATAGTAAGGTTTAAAATTTAGTTGTTTACATGAGTTTTGGACAGTCCGTGAGATCTTTTAAACAGTAGAAAGGGTGCTCAAGCAACCACTCCTGAAGTTTAGATTTCAGCACCTTTGGACTCGACCTCTTCACTTCCTCTGGTAGCAAGTTGAAATACTCTCTTCCAGTGTATGATGGTTTGGTCTCGTATCTTCTGGTGTGATGGGCTGGGAGACTGAAATCTCGAGCGTGTCGGGTGTTGTACTCGTGTACATCGTTGTTTTTCGGAAAGTTTGTCGAGCGTGCGAAGCAGATTACCTCCATGATATTGCATACAGTCAGGATCTTGCACTGTATAAATGCTTCTTTACACGACTCCCTCCAGTCTAAGTCAGCCATCACTCTCAGGGCGTTTTTCTGAAGGATAAGTATCCGTTCAATGTTGTAGTGGAAGGTACCGCCCCAGAGCAAGATACCGTACCTCAGTCTGCTTTCAAAGAGCGCGTGATACGTTGTTTTGACGGCTTCAGTTGTGCTTACAGACTTGACACTCCTCAAGGCAAAGATGGAAGAACTTAACTTCCTACAGAGTTTGTCCACATGGACTGACCAGGTTAGTTTGTCATCGATAGTCAACCCTAGATGGCCAGTTGAACTGACAACCTCAAGATTTGACAGGGGAAGTATTGAAACTCTCTTGCTTCCTATGTTCATCTGTTAGGTCTTTCCTTCGTTGAAAGCGAGGTCGTTCATACAGCAGTAGTCTCGTGTTTGTTGTAGGGCGGTATGCGAAAGAGCCTTGAGATCCTCGAGATTCTTGCCTGATGATATTAGCACCGAGTCGTCGGCGTACAAAATTATTGCCTTGCTGAGTTGTTCGGTGCACATTGGTAGATCGTAAGAGTATAAACAACACTGGTCCCGAAACCTATCCTTGTGGAACGCCTCTCTCTACAGGATGTTGCTGTGACCTGAAAGATGTGATGGTTCTTTTGATTTTTTGACGCAGTCAACTAATTGAGTCTGATTGCTGAGATAACTTTTCAGCCACATCCAGGCGGTGGCGTGGAAACCTAGAGCACTAAGTTTGTCAAGGATAAGCTCGTGGCTCAGGCAGTCGAAGGCCTTACTTAAATCTAAGTATATGCCAATGACGTTCTCAACGAATCAACGATGTGCTCGATTGAATCAACCAAGCCCCAAGGCTGTTTGTGTGGCCTTCTTTGTCTGGAAACCGTGCTGAGAGTTCAAATTCACACTGTTTATTTCCAAATGGTTCGTAATTTCGCAGTGTATTTATTATCCCTCAATAATTTTATTATTTGGAAAACTACTTTATAAAGAAGCTATTTCATAACTGTATTTCCTAAATCGGTCAGTATTGTATAGTAGAAGTAATATAGCGCATACAGAAGGGAAGGGGGTTGAGGGTGTATCTAGTGGGCCTTGGTTAAGGTGTGAGGAGTCCGGAGGGGGCGCCAAACTGATGGTCTGCGGGCGCCGTGGAACATACTTACGCCACTGTGTGCGAGGAGAATGCTGGGATATTTATTATAGTTCCCGTGGGCGCCGTTAAAACCCGTCATCTGACTCACTTCATTTGTTTAGTGCCAAGGCTTACCGTATGTTTAATACAAATCAAGCACAGTTAATGGACTTGAGTATACATACGGGAACACGGCGTGGCAGTGTGCGAGGTGAATGCTGGAATATTTATTACAGTTCCCGTGGGCGCCGTTAAAACCCGCCATCTGACTCACTTCATTTGTTTAGTGCCAAGGCTAACCGTATGTTTAATACAAATCAAGCTCAGTTAATGGATTTGAGTATACATACGGGAACACGGCGTGGCGGTGTGCGAGGTGAATGCTGGGATATTTATTACAGTTCCCGTGGGCGCCGTTAAAACCCACCATCTGACTCACTTCATTTGTTTAGTGCCAAGGCTTACCACTTGTTTAATACAAATCAACCACCCACTCTGGTTTTTATCAAACGCTCTTACCAAATTCATGGTAACTTTAAAAACTAACTCATTTTTTGCGAAAGTTAGCGCAACGTTCAAGCATATGTATTAACATTCTTGAAAAAATACATTATATTACTTGTAAAGACAACGAAGATTTTTTGAGAAATAATGTTTACAGCACCTTAGAAATTAGCCACACTTATGATGTAGCACTGCACAAAGCATTCACAGTGAACTGCTACACTGACATTGTAACAGCGACAGTACATCTTTGTACTGTTGGCTTGAGATGACTACTTGCTACCTTGTATCCATAATCTAGTTGTTCAAGAATGTTCAAGTGTTGCGGCTTTGTGTGTGTATATCTTTCCAGGCCATCACACAAGCTTCATCCTTGATGTAGCACTGCACAAAGCATTCACAGTGAACTGCTACACTGACATTGGAATAGCAAATATACATCTTTGCATTGTTGACTTGAAATTAATGTTTTGTACTTATTATTGTTTTAGTTGATGAAGTGTCATAGTTCGGAAAACCAATTACCATATACTTTTAAAGGAAGAACGTCGGAACTGGGACCTGTGAGGAAAGCTGACGAATCGAAGAAAGCTCTGTCTTATACAAGCTACAAACAATTATTTTTATATTTGTTTGTTTTGGTTTATGTATGGTTTATTTGGTTTGGTCACTTTATGAGCTGCTTACCAAGAAGAATTACTTTATTAGAATTTGTGTTCTTAATTTAGGTACCAAGAAGGCCAAGCGACCGTATAAACTACTAAAATACAAATAAAATCCAGGTTTAATTTTTTTATAGCTCTTAAAAAAATAAAGATACAACATTATTATTAGTAAGAAAAATGTACATAACAAAATTATACTTACAATGATATGCAACATGCTATACCTTACTATTTAATCATAAAACGTTTTACTTAATCATGACACAAATGATCGCAATTTCGATGTCTACGTCGATTTTGAGTTAAGAAATGTTTCAAAAACGTGTTTGTATGACATAACCTTAAAGAGCTCGTCAAATTCTGAGAAACAATGCGTAAACGCGTTTTTAGAGAGTAACATTTGTTTCATCTTTCTAGCTCTAATAGTACTCCTGCTACTCCGTTTAGAACACTTTTTCATGGCCACCCAGTATACAGGGTGTCAAAAAATGTGTAGCGCGCCATGAAGATCCCGGTTCTACGAACAAAAGTAAGTCAAAAATGTTCAGTAACATTTTTTTTTAATTCGGCTCAGTTTAGCTGAAATCCGCCATTATGTAAATTAAAAAATAATTAATAGCCCAAAAGCCCTTTGAGATATGTTTGTAAAACTTGGTATAAACCTTGATTGTTTTACTAATAACATTTTCCAAAAATATTTTAATTTAAATTTTCAAATTTCAAAATGGCGGTAATTTTAAAGTTTTAAAGTAAAATGGAATCAAATTTGAATTTGAAATTTTTAAATCATCACTAATTTAAAGTTTCACAAAAATATCTCAAAGAGCTTTTGAAATATTAATTATTTTCAAAAATTTACAAAATGGTTGATTTCGGCTAAACTAAGCCGAAATCAAAACAAAGTTGTAAGGCATTTTCGACTTACTTTTGTACATAGAATGTACTGTAATGTTGCTTCTGCATAGCGCGCTACACATTTCTGTGACACCCTGTATACACACATGCTCAAAACGTGTTATGGGGGTCAGGATCAGTGCTTATTTCATGGTACCGGGCCCAGTTACCATGCTGACTGGAAGGAAATTCTATAATATTGTAAATATCACATTATACAGAGTATTGGCAAGAACAAAAATTTGAATAAATATATTACAGTATTTAATCACACCGGGTTCGTTAAAACACGTTTTTAAATAAATAACAGCTGTTGGTTCAGGCATAACGTGACTCGTAAAACATTGACTCTAAAATCATTAAAGAGCACATTCATCCCGCCTTTGGGTTTGACTATCGGTTTTTCTATCAAGTACACTCGTATTTACGTTTTGTGTTTGTGGATTTAGCATTATTTACTATAAAATGAGTATATATGTCACTGCTAGTGTATTTTAATATTTAAATAGAAAAAACATTCATACACAGTATGTAATTAGTTCAGATTCATTAAATAGATCAAAGTAAAAGCACCCACGTAACTGACAGGATTCATCGTAACAACACTAAAATTACTTTACCATATAGTTAAACCGTGTAGTGTGCACTTTGTTCAATCGAAAGGACCGGAAATCAAAATGGATTGATATAAAAGCTGTTCAACCCAATTGAGAAGTAAAGCTGATAAGTATAAACCATCTGCCTCATCCTTCAAACATATCTTTCCAGAAGAGTAATTTAATCGGCTATCAAGGTTTGAATTGCCAATCGATCTCGAGTATATCACATCTATGATATCATCTCGTGTTTGTATGATTCATTGAATATTTCCGGTCTACAAAGTATCGTTCAGCAAAGTACGAGTAATGTAACAGTCTGTCTTATTTGTGTAATCAATCTGTTTCGCTACCAAATGTGTGTCTCATACCCAATATACTCGTCCAATATAAGTGCTGTCAGTAAGTGACAAGTAGTCATCCAAGTGAGTGAGGCAAGTTCTGATAACAAGCGTAAAAGGTTTGGAAAGAAAGATTTCTCTAAGTGGCGCTCTCTTTGAACATTTACTTCTCCATTGTTCGGCACAACCGCGAACTCTATTCTTATCTAATTACTTGTCCAACTGCTTCATTTATCTTACAGAGCGAAAATTGTAGTATGTTCAAATACAAGCTTTATATGCCATGCTTACCAAAAGCTATACAATACATTTAAAAGTATTTATCTACCTTGTTCTATAGGTTCTAGTTTGTATACTCGTTAAATAACTAATTTATAACTATTTATTTGGAGACAAAACGTGTAGACCGAACCAGAACTCAAACCCGGGTCTCTCACTTGCCGGGTGATTATACTAACCACTACACCATAGGTTCCACCTAGTGTACTTATGCCTTCAAATTTAGAATTACTTAAATCCGAATGTTTTCCGAAACATGTGACTGTCAACAGCGACTTTAAATCAACATACTGGAAATGTTACAAATTCTAGAGTTTAAATTCTATGTCAAATGACTTATTATAGATATTAGTTTGTAAAAGCGCTAATTTTTTACTGAATAAATTCGTAAGCAAAATGTGTGGACCAAACAGAAAGTGGACCGGGACTGGAACCCGTGTCACTCACTTGCAGGGTTATTATGCTAACCACTAGAATTCGATGTCAAAATGTGGACCGAACAGAATTGAAATATTGTTTGTAATATTTCCACCTTGTTGATTTAAAGTCGCTATTGACGGTCACATGTTTCGGATTAACATTAAAATTAAAGTAAGTTGACCTAAATGTAGGTTTCAAAGATGTACAATTAAAATAAATATAGTATAATGTATTTTAGCCAAACCTTTTTACCTAACCAATTGCTGATATTATGTACTCTAAAGTCAAAGGGTAGAGATAAAACAGTGTTTGTGGTAAAAGTGGCAAACTTGTGTCAGTGTTTAAAACACTTTGTCTATTTCACACTTTGATCTTCTCTGAGCCGCTGCTGGAGGGGTCAGCTGAGTTCGATCAACACAGTGACGTCATCCTCATAAACCATTCTCCATATAACTCGTCCTTTCAACCTGCTTCCATTAAACACTGTTGTGTTATCCTTTCATGTGAATTCAACATTTTAACACAGAAATAAATATAATATAACCCAAATTAAATACTTCTTTGAGTCTACATACAAACCTTATTCATGAATCAGGCATTCCAGAAATTGTCCAGCGTTTTAATGTATCCATTATTGTTGTTTCTGTCTCACCGGATTACTTTTTTCAATCAGATTGCTTGTTCAGCAGATACAAAGATTTCGTAGAGAGTGTTCAATTTTAACAGGTCACCATTAGTAAATTGCAGTTATGTATTTTGCAGAAATGTTAAAGTGGGTAATTTAACCTTATTTTCTCGCAAAAAAAAGCAAAAACTCAAACTTTGAAATTCGTTGTTATATGTTTACTGCAGTGGCCGAATTCAAAGCCATATGCATCCCAAAAGAATAACTACGTAAAACTATTTTTGTTCTCGACATAATTATATCAAACTATTAATTTTGGATATATAGTTAAACACCCATTCAAAGGTCTAAGATTAATAAATACAACTTAAAAGAGATAAAACGAAATGGAGAAGGCCTATCTCCAATCAAGTAGTGGTGCGTTCGTCTACTAGAGTATATTATCTACATATATCACTACAGTAGTAATGAGGTAGTAATGGTAGTAATCACCGACGTAAGAATGATTTCGACTTTATCAGTCTTATTTCCTACCCCGAAACTAATGGCTGGAAAGTTGGTGAATTTTGACGAACCGTTTAATTCCTCTAGCCAACATCTAGCCCAACTATCTTAAGCTTGTCGGTGTTCAATATCTCACTAGTGAATATTCTATACAAATTATACCTAAGTTCAGTTAACCAAGTTCATTTTTGCATGTTCGAAAACGCTTTTGAGGTTAACTGTCAATACATAACTTCTGACCGGCAGGTCATTTGGTGTTTTTCTTATTATTTAAGAAAAACAACGCTACCCCGGCAAACAATATTACTTCAAGTGGTCGTTTCTTGGCTCTCGTTTTCTTCGCCCTCTGAAAATACAGTGCAGTAGCCGGCCAACTATTGATGTGCTGGCAGTATTAGTGACACACATTAGTTACGTATTTTTAAGTTGCCTCAAGCAGGGTTTCAAAGTTCGTCAACAACTCTTGGATCATTAGTACTGGTCTGCCAACGCTTTCGGTTTGTTGTTAGTCTATAAAACAGAAACATAAAAACACCTCATAGGCTCGTGAATATAGACTTTGAAATTTATGCCTCTCTCTTCTCATTGTAAGCTATAGCAAATACAAAACCTCCGAGACACTCTCGACATAATACCGCAAGTTTGTAGTTTCTTGTCGACTGGCAACTTTAGCAGCCAGATGGGCAAGTTAGTGATAGGTTTAATTAATGATGGTCAAGATGTTAGAATACAGACCTCATCATAACTCACGCACACCTTGAGGTAACACCTGGCTTCCTGGCTGTATCTGCTCGCCATCATTACAATGTGACTATATTTTGACCTTTTGTGCCAACGTGAGTGTATGTTCTTTTGTGAAACAACAAAAGATAAAATAAACACAGTATTTTAATTAAACTGCAGTATATATCCTTCAACGCACGGATATTAAATTCAAATTGTTTATCGACATCATATTGACACTTCGAGAGAGAGAGATAAAATCTTAGTCTGCGTTTGAAAATATCTAGGCCAGGTAATTGTTTAATTTCACCTGGAACTTTATTAAATAAATTTATCACTTGATAAAAAATTGAATTATTGCAAAGCTCTAAATCAAACATAATTTGAGGTGTTAGTTTTGATTGGTTCCTTGTGTTTATACTGTGTCGAATTTTTATAAATTTAGTTTGATTTTTAAAAATATAAATAGCTGCAAAGTAAGTATTATTAATGAAAGTACGGTTAAGATGTTCTCTGTCTCGAAGTGCCCTCTACAGATATCAGCCCAACCAAGCCCCCAAACTATCCTTACTGTCCTCTTTTGCAAGTCGAAAACCCTGTCTATGTTTTGTCTGCTGGTGAAAACCCAGAAAATTATGCCAAAAGACAACACTGACTCGGAGATTCCATGGTATGCAGACCTTAGAGCTTCCCTAGTCCCAACTCGACTCAGCTGTCTCAAAGCATATACAGAAGAATTTAAATTTTTACAAAGATTATCAATGTGAGAGTGCCATTTAAGGTTGTTTTGAAAAAAAATCTCTAAAAATTTGGTGCAATGTTGTGATTCCAAATCCAAGTTGTTCAATTTGAGAGAAATGTGTTGTTGGCAATGTGGCCAGGTAGAAAACTGTAATACTGTATGTTAGATTTTGAACTATTAAGATGAAGTTTATAAATAAAACCAATTTGACCAACAGAGATGAATTAAATTCAAACGATTCTCTCTTTGAAAACGAGTCAGCTGCATTGAATAGAAGACTAGTGTCATCGGCAAATAGGATAGTGTGTAGAATATTGGTTGAAGTAGAAACATATTAAGGTAGGACGGCAGATCATAAATGAACAATAAGAAAAGAAGAGGTCGAAAGACGGAACCCTGAGGCACTCCTGTTTTAACCTGAAGATATTCAGAACTATAGGTATTAAGATCATGTTCAATTTCAACGTATTGAATCCTGTTCATGAGATATGAAGCAAGCCAGCGATGAGCCTGTCCTCTCATTCCGTACTTTGAAAGTTTATAGAGAACAATGTTATGGTCCACTAGTTTTAACTTCATTCGGAGTTGAAGAGTGTAAATAGAAATTTTTATCTATAGATAGAAAATTTAAGGAATGGTTATCCTCAGAAGGGTTGGACTGTTGATAAGGTTGTTATCAGATAAAATGGAGGATGTGTCAACAAAATGAGAATCAAACAGGTTTGAAATAGTCAAAAGGTTTTGATTTTTTTTTTGTACCTGTTGACATTTTAGGAGACTACTCATGACCCTTCCCGACCCACCGGCCGGCCTGAAACTGTTGATCAGTTGCCTAGTAGTTCTCACAGGACTTTTGCTGTTCCTGATAGACTCCATTGCCTGTCTGGACCAACTTATTATGATTTGCTCTAAGATGCTTATAATGACTGACAAGTTTAGGCTCACCCAATCTCTGATTAATGAAAGCATCCTTCAAATCTTTTCTACTTAGAACTACTTTTTGGGTTAGCCAATGAGAACTTTTTTGTTTCGTCACTGTGTTGGTAAGAAATTTAAAGGAATTGTTGAAATGAAAATATTTATGAACCTTTCAAGCGCCATTTCAACTTCTGATGCTTTATAAACTAAATTCCACCTTTCTGACTCTAAAAATATTTGAAGAGAAATTTAGTAGTTTTGTGAAAGATTTACGTTTTATTTCTAAATTCAACAACCCCTTACAAACCCTTAAACTATTTAGTTAATACACAAGAATAACAAATGTTTTTATGAACATTTTAAGGGTACTTGTTAAAGGCAATACAATGTCAGAGGAGTAGAAAAGATTAACTAAGTATTCCCTTTGGATTTAACATATTTTATTGCACACGACCGGTTTCTGAAGGTAACTTTATTTCAAATGTGAGCTGCTAGTACAAACTATGTTAACCTTAAAAAATGCAGTAACCCTTTAGTGAATCTTCTGTGTTCACAAAATAATATCAGAGATATTAAGGTTTTCCTGAGCACACTCCTCTGTCTATACTTGAGAAACATGTGTGAATGTTCGTGCTCAGGAAACGTTTTAATAACTCCGTTGTCACCTATTGCAGCACAACAAACTTGGTGTTAAAATAATTAAAAACATTTTCTACGTATTGTTATTCTTGTATATTTTCCATGAAGGTTAAAGGATTTGAGTTAATTAGCGTAGAAATTTAAGTATGGCCACCATTTTAAAAACAAAGATGAAAATGAGACATTTTTATTTTTTAAATATTGGTTTGAATTATACTAACAAGAGTGCGAAGTTATCAGTTTATAACTAAATTAAATATATTTGGAGATTAAATATATTTGGTGAGAAACACACAAGTTAGTACCTATGTACAAATTGTCCTTACAAACTGTAGACCTGTGGGTTCAAGCAAGTGTAAAAGTACAGAGAAGCCAAGATTGTTGTGCTGAAGATTACAGGATACGTCAGCTGTGTAACTTGGGATAACCTTACTCCAAGCTGGCTTATCATTAGGATCCATCGACACTTTCACGTAATCAACATTAAATCACTATTTAAGATGCCGACAACTCTCATGAGGGTATTTTAAGGAAAATATGTGATGAAGGATGAGTGTGATGAGTGGTAATAATGGGTTATGAGGTGTAGTCTTGTTACAAACTAAGGCCGACTCTTCCTTAGAATGGGTCATTAATTAATAGCCCAATGACCAATGGAAATACAAGGACAATTTGTAACTTTGAAACACTCTGTATAAAAGGCCCTGAAGCCTTGTTCTACTTTGACGTAAAAAATGTAGTTAAAGTGGTCACCTAGTAACGTGAAAAACTGGCCTATGCTCGTATTGATCTGAAATTAAAATTAAGACATTCCAGTTACATTTATGTTTAAAGAGTCATACACTGTATTATTCCAAATATCTAGTATAACCTTAAGCTTAGCCTCGCCCATGGGCACTGCTAGGTGTTCCACCTTGAGAGTGGCTATCTCCTCGGTGGCTTGCGACTCTGGACTGTCACTCTCTGCGTCTGACACCTCAAACGTCATGAGGATCTTCGGCACCACTAGCGGCGCCACGGAGACCTCCTCAGCTGCTCTAGAGTCCAACCCCAATGTTGATCAGGGGCTTAGGGTGAATCATTTAACTCAGCTGTGTAACTAAGGACAAACTTGCTCCAAGCTGGCTTATCATTAGGATCCATCAACACTTTCACGTAAACAACATGAACAACTCTGTGTGCTGACACGTTAGTACCTATGTACAAAATGTCCTTACAAACTGTAGACTTGTGGGTTCAAGCAACGTGTCAAAGTACAGAGAAGCCAAGTTTGTTGTGCTGAAGATTACAGGACGTCAGCTGTGTAACTTAGGACAAACTTGCTCCAAGCTGGCTTATCATTAGGATCCATCAACACTTTCACGTAATCTACATTCACAACTCTGTGTGCTGACATATAAGTAGTTATGTACAAACTGTCCTTACAAACTTGTTTGTTCAAGCAACGTGTCAAAGTACAGGTAAACCAAGTTTGTTGTGCTGGAGATTACAGGAGACGTCATCTGTGTAACATAGGACAAACTTGCTCCAAGCTGGCTTATCATTAGGATCCATCAACACATTCAATTCATTCACAACTCTGTGTGCTGACATATAAGTAGTTATGTACAAACTGTGCTTACAAACTTGTTTGTTCAAGCAACGTGTCAAAGTACAGGTAAACCAAGTTTGTTGTGCTGGAGATTACAGGAGACGTCATCTGTGTAACTTAGGACAAACTTGCTCCAAGCTGGCTTATCATTAGGATCCATCAACACTTTCTCGTAATCAACATTCATAACTCTGTGTGCTGACATATAAGTAGTTATGTACAAATTGTCCTTACAAAATGTAGACTTTTGGGTTCAAACAACGTGTCAAAGTACAGAGAAGCCAATGTTGTGCTGGAGATTACAAAACGTCAGCTGTGTAACCTAGGACAAACTTATAACTTATTATAACAGGATTTATAAAAAACTGTTAGAGCAGCCAAATCCTACAGTATAAGCAGAGAGATTAAAACCTCGAAAAATATGTCTAAGACCGCTTTTGGAAAATTATGTCTAAAGTACCCTTACGCAAAGTTCACGCACCAGTAATAAACTCGACATGCCGAACCCCTCAGGACAAAGCAAAGTCTTAATGATTATTTTGTTGTTGAAAATGGATCTTTTGATTTTGAGGAGATGATATTGATCAGGTCCTGAGCATGTTTTAACCCGTCTCGGTCGAACTTAGGTGTCGGTGATTGTAACCTGCGCTTGGAAAAAAACCGTCTGATAGTGGTAACGTAGGATTTTAAAACAATGCCTCGAATTAATAGAACCAATGACGTCTTTCTTTTATTGGCGATCTCCTTATTTCCGCAATTGTTAGCCCAGGCAATTGGCCAAGATTTAAAGCGGGATCAACCGGATGGTGGTTACAGCGTCCCATCTACCACCTTTCAGTAAACTGTTTGAAAGCTGCTCGATCGATTAAATCAGCATTTTTGCGTTTTATTCTGTCCAAAGTCATAGGCAGCTTCAGCCTGAAAGCCACCACCTGTCCACAGTTGCCCTGAGTGAAAGAGTCCCAAAAATTTGACCAAAGCCCAAAGCCTTCTCGATTGTGTTAACATTCCAAACACTTATATCCAACACATGTATGGAATTCGAGGAAACTCTTATAATTGGTTAAAGACCTATCTGAGTACACAGAAGTCAACAAGTACAAGTAGAAAATAAATTGTCAAAGTTATGGATCTTGACTATGGAGTCCCCAGGATCCATTCTTGGTCCTGTATTGTTCATTTTGTATGCTCTTGAAATTGACTTTGATAATAATATGAACGATTGCAATATTTTAACATGTTGACGACACAACTCTGAGTTTTAATTGGCAATAGCTATACTGAGCTTAGAGAGCTTGCTATTGAAAAAACCAACATTGTGTAGAATATTTTAGGCAGCGTGATTTGAATACAAATTTGTCCAAAACATGTTATATTAACTTCGGTTTTAGTATTGGCAGTCATTTGCAAGACGATAGTAATCATAATATAACATTTAATGGCACTTCTCTTCAAGAGACTGACCACGTAAAGTTCTTAGGCCTTTTATAGATCAAAACTGTCTTGGGATCACCATATTAACTTTTCAGCAAAGTATCCAAAGGTTTATTTTATTAAGAAACTGTCATTGCAGCCAAGACGTTTTAAAATTGGCATATTATGGATTAGTTCATCCACATTTATCTTACGGATTATGTCTATAGGGTGCAATTGCTTGAAACAAAATCTGCAGGATTTTTTTTTCTACAAAAAAGAGCAATTAGAATAATTGGTAGGCTAAAGTTTAGAGAGTCCTGCAGGGAACATTTTAAATCCTTATCCATATTGCCTTTATGCTCTCAGTACATTTTAGAAACCTTGTTGTTCTTTAGGCTATGTTCTATTGATGTGAATCAAAATAATCGGTACAAACACACGAAATCAAAATTATATTCCCCAACTGAATCACCATAGACTTCAGTTATGTGATAAACTTCATTGAAGCCGGTAGAATTCATACAATAAACTTCCAGACAACATTAAAAATTATTTTTCAAACCAATTCAAATCCAAACTCATAAATTATCTTGCCCAAAAATTCGTTTTATACAATTAGAGGTTTATAGATGGGTAAAGTTCCATAATTTAATTGTTTAATCAGGCTAAAATCTTACTTGTGGTACTTTAGTATATTGTCAAAAAACAATACTTATATAGTAAAAACATTGACATTAAACTAATTGTTATTGTTATTAAACACTAAAGGAAAGGAGGTAACTTTAGAAACTATAAAACATATATTTCGGTTTCAAACCGTCTTCAGTGAAATATAAAGCAACGTGCTTTTATATTTAGCAGTACGTTTTGAAACTCTACATGTTTACTTTTTTTGATGTATTGTTATTATTTATTGTTATAACTTGCTCCAAGCTGGCTTATCATTAGGATCTATCAATACTTTCTCGTAATCAACATTTACAACTGTATTGCTGCTGATACGTTATTAAATCTTACCAATTTGTCCTTGCTTTGTGTGTGTAAGGTTTTGACCCGATGTGTTTTGAGTGTAGGTTTTTTGTGCCCAAGAATTTCCACCCGTCGTGTATTACAGTTATAATACACGGGTGGAAAATCATAGTTATGAATGTTGTCGCCTTCTGTTAAACGGTATTTGTTTGAACAAAACATAAAGTCTTCCTAAATTTAAACTGGATCATTTATAACTTGCAGTATGATCATTGACCTTCGGTAGGAATTTGTAAATTAAGATCAACTAAGATTTGGACGGAATATTTCTGTAAAACAAATATTCGACTTAATTTAGTTTTGCCACATTTTCTTATAACATGTTTTCTATTTTAGATTAAGATAAACTATACTACCAAATGCTATGTTTAAAATGTCTCTAGAACTGTTACTCTTGAACTGAGCTTCATAGTGTCATATTTTAGTGCAAATCGTACATATTTAAATGAACAAAATTGGACCAAGAGTAGAACCCTGAGGGACTGCGTACCACAGTTCAATAGAGTTGGATACGGAATCATTTTTATTTGCGCTTCAAGCGTTCGGTTATGGATATGCAACCTTATACGTTTAAGTGGCAGATCTCTTACATTTTGTAAGAAAGGAAGGGAATAGGTTAAGTGTGGTGTCACGTTAAAAATACTGATACCAAACCTTAATGAACTTTACTCTACTAGTAATCCTTAATTGTTGTCTTTAATCGTTTAATTGTGGTTTAAGCTCTTAATGTCATAAAATGGGCATGAAAGTTGGAAATGAAGCTTATAAAAGCAGTTTGCACTACCGGAGATTGAATGTCGCAGTCAATTTACCGGGAAACCACGAATTTCCCACAATTCCGTCGCTTCGTTACCTCTTTATCGAGATTCATCGTTAAAGTAAGAATACATTATCGGCCTTCTCTCTTTGATAGGAAAATTGAATACACTATAATTAGCCTTACACTATAATTGCCGTGGTCTCTTTCAGGTAAGTAAAAGTTGTTAGCCTGCAGTTTTTTCCACGCAACGTTATCACATGTAGAAATATATCAATAGGCAATTAGTGTATTCCTATGATATTTTTGTCATTTTGCTCTAAAAGCAGCGGCTTTAGATACATATATTAACATGCTAAAGTGTGATTTTTACACCCAGGTAAATAAAGTATTGTTTTGATGATGTTTTCCTCACTAGGGAGAAAATAGTATATTTCACCACTTAGTCCTAGAGTGACTCTTTTTGACACGAGGATTCAAAACAATAATGATAAATAAATGTCTATAAATGTTTTAATATTATAGACAAACAATTAAGTAAACATTGTTTCGAACTCAGCTATCTGAATTATAATGTTTTGAATAAACAGCTGTTACACCGATTTACTAAAAGTCAGTGTTCATATTCAAAGAATCAAAACAAACTCGTTGAACCAGCTGATGTCCATGTCATAAAAAGATAATTGAAATTATATTTTTCTCCCTCGGGAGAAAATCCTCATCAAAACGGTACTTTATTTACCGTAAAAGTGACATTTTAGCACGTTAATACATGTGTCTACAACAGTTGTTTTCAGTGCAGAATGACACAAAGACCTCGCGTCAAAGTGTTACTTTAGGACGTAGTAATGAAATATACTATTACACATTATAAAGTATTGTTAAGTGCATTTATATACTCAAATAAATAATAATGTTGAAATTTAAAAGCAAAATTTTAAAAAGCGTCTATCCTATAACTTGGTAGAATTAACGGTATTCATAAAAACATAACGTGAAAAGTTTAACATTTTATTTCGGTTAGTTTAAATGTAGGTTAATCGTTCATGATTATATTATTTACAATAATTACATTTAAGACCTTTAAAAGTAAACCATTGTGAAAAATGTATTTACTAGTTTAAAACTAAGCATCTTAACCTACAGAATTAGTGAATAAACTATTTATCTGCACTAATAAGATGTCAAGAAACTCTTATACGTAAGACACATTGCATTTTTTAACTATCTGCTCGCGATTCATATCGATTATTTGAATCACCGAACTGGTATATAAATGTATAAAAACAGGGTGTCTGGGAACAATCTAAGATCATTTGGTAGGTTTGTTCCTTAGATCTAAACAAACATATTTTACCATATAACACGGGGTCCTTCTTACTTTAATACAGTACTTTACTTTTGCTTTGAGACTCCGACCATTTGGGTATTTTAAGGTGAATATGGAATGATGGTGAGTTTTCAACGCGAAATGTTGTGTTTTTAATTAAATAATTATATTAAAAGATATTGAGTCGATTTTGTTGGAATTTTTCATAATTGTTGCTTTAACCAAAACCTAAAATAAAAATACTATAAACAAAAAAGGCTGACTTTTTAATTGCGGCTAAATTATTGCACTATAACTGAGAGAAGTAATTGTAAAGTAAATACATTACAATTAGTAGATACTCCCGGGGGAAAAGTGTGACGTTTTCTCTATGTGCATTTGTGATTGAAAGTTTGTTCTTTAGATATTTGATTTTTAATCATTTGTACTGCAAATAATCTTAGAGTAGAAAGAGTAAAATTAATTATCATTTAACATTTAACATGTTATTGTCATATACAAAATACATTGTGTTGACAAATGATGATGAATGGTAAATGATACATTATTTACAAAATGAATGGGGTGAATAACAAAAAAATGAGAGCAATGGTAATTTTAACCACTGATAAGAAGATATGGTCTTATAAAATATAATTATACGATTAGTTTATAAAATCTTTGAATTGTTGTTAACTGGAGTAAAGAGCCAAGCACAGTAAATATTGATTTAGTTTATTTTTGAACAATTTGTGTTCGTATAAAAGATTTTTAACTTCAACTGGAAGAATATTCAAAAACCTCTTGCCAGCTTGCACTGGCAATCTTTCATGAATTTGTAATCTATGACTGACTGGTCTATATATTGTATTTTAGCGTGTGCTATAATTGTGTATGTCCTTACCCTGCACTAAGTCACATTTAGATATACAAGACATAATAGTTTCAAATATATAAATTGCAGGCAGGATAAGTATTTTTAAATGTTTGAAAAGCTATTTACATGATTCTCTAGGCATTACTTAACAAATTACACGAATAGCAGCTTTTTGAAGAATAAATAATCTTAACAGTCTTGTAATTAACAGCACAGCTACCCCAAAGTATTATACCGTAGGAAAGATGAGGTTGGATTATTCCATAGTAAATTATTTTCAAAGACTCTTTTGATCATAGATCTTTTAACTGTCTCAATAGAAAAACTCCGGAGGAAACCTTTTTACACACGTGATCAATATTTTAAAAAGCATTACTTAAGATGTAATTTGGTATTTCCATTTTTAGCTACACTCATTCAAGCATGAATTTAATTATTTTGCACTGTATAGTATTATAGGTGCTCTCTAATGGAGTTCAAAGCCTTTATAAATCGTGAAAAGGCAGAGCCTAATGTAGACTCAAGCACCATAAATTATGGCTCACGTGCAACCTACAGTTTTGACCCTAATTGTTATTCCCCTTGAGCTGAGCCTGCAATACATTATAGACTCATGAGTTGCATAATATATGATATACTCGAAGCTGCAAGTCAAGGATATGCTGCTACCTTCAAAACCACCTCTCTGCTCATCACATCTTTCAGCTCTATATTGTCCAGCTGTAATATTTATATAATTACAAACATGTAATATAACTTGTTTTGTGGAATAAATATTTATATTGGCTTTAAAACTGGAAAATTTAAAGTCGAGTTTTATCACAGGATTCGTACTGAAATTGTATCACCAATTGCGTCAAAACAACACTAGTTTGGAAAATGCATAACCTAGTAGAAGCACTGCAGCATCCGGCATGGGTGATCACAGGATCGACTCCCGACGCAAGCACATGGGTTTGAAATAAATACTTCAAAAATTGCAAACAACTATTGTGTATTACCACAACATCTTTCGACATTGACATTTATTTTGTCGAAGCATTTTGTGGTTATAAACAATATATGTTTGCAATTTTTAAATGTTTTATTTAAAATTAGTAATTTTTACTTTTGCAAACAGTGGTCATCATAATATACAAATAGGATTGGCCCGTTTTTTCTAAAGGTATTAGAACATTGACGTGCAAACGGCTTGTGGTTTATTCTTTCAATTGGAAATAGGTTTACAGTATTAACTAGCTAATCTCTTATTTAGGGGTTTCTCCTTTATTTTCCCTAATTTATATATAGTAAATAAATCTGATTTTCCACTCAACCCAATTAATGTTAAATTATTTATATTATTTTAAACCCAACAATGTTTATTCTTTTTGGTGAATTCATTTGAGTTTGTATTGTGTTTAACAGATTGTTGTTCATAATTGTTGTCATTATGTGTAACGTTAATTACTCGTAGTTTCCCTTGTATAGTAGGTTTTCTTTTCAGGCGGTGCTACGAGAAATATTGGGTATAACATTAATTGTATTTTCTTGGACTATTTTATATGTACGGATATTACGTACATGTGTGTTATTCTGGTTAGTGGAGAAAGTCAGTCCGTGCACTCGACAAGGTAAATGATCAGGAAATTTGAGGTTTCCAGGTTAACTATCAGAAATGTTCATCTCCGCTGTTGACAGGCTCACAGATCCAATCCCCTTCAAACTCAATAATAGAATCAGGCGAGGCACTCAATGATGTAAATATCCGTCAATGATTCCATTACTTACTTTCTTGAAAGAAACAGTGGATAAAGTAATAACTGTTAGTGTTATGTAGTGACATACCTTGGTTATAATAAACAAATACTGGTACAAATATTGGTGTTGTTGATATCTCGTGTTTGGAGAATCGCTTTACAATATCGCAAGGCAGAGCCTTTTAGTCTTAATTATAATTAAAAAGTACTTTAATTCTAATGGATGAAATTAGTTGTTATCATTGTGGGCATGATAAGATCAAAACATAATAATCTAATGTTGTTTTATTTTTAAATTCACACACACAATACAAATGGTAATGCTTTGATAACATTGAGATAACGATTGAACACAATACATTTATATCTTTAACACAATTTAAACATTGGCGTTTTGAACCCATACACGTATATTTAAAGTGGAAATAATGTGTACGTACATTTCCAAACAGCTACCTAGAAGCGGTACAGACTGGCCAAATCAGTGTACTATTTAACTAGTAAAACGACCAAAATACATAACATATGTTAACTTAAAATAATTAAAAAGACTCTAATACATTTTAAACATAAAAACTTGATTACATAAGCAAAAAAGAAGTTTTCCTGGCTTTTTTAATTTTATTGGTGCTGCTTATGGATTTAACCAGTTTTGTAGTTGGTATTAAAAATTTACTAGTAATAATTAAGTACTAAAGGCAAAATTAGTATTGTGTGGTTAATCTAGGAGATCGGTTTATTGCAGTATCATGATGACAAGGGTTCGCTGTAAGCTTGGTCCATTAGTATAAACCCTACAAAATTGATTGTCAGATTACCAGGTGGTATATAACTAAACAGAACCCTTATCTGCGCCTTTACAGGAGACAGACCAAGCTCACAACCTCGTAATTATGACATTTTGTTATTCTATAGGCTTTACATAATAAATATGCGTAATTATCGAATATGTAATCAACAAATCACAGACAAGCAGCAGTTGGTAAGATTATCCATTGGTATTATGTTCTGTGCATGTTGTGTGTAACAGTTATGACGTATGCCAAAACAGCTGTTGTAAACGTGTGTCAGGAGTTTGACGAGCAACACATTTCTACGTCTGACCTCAATGTCACATTAATATTACAGAGTCAATACGTTCAATACATTTTGCAGACATTCCAAAACTTGAAACCTGGTACACTTTGACTATACTGCAAGACATTAGCAGGTACTTAACTTAGCAAATGTCACACTATTAAAACCATACTTCTCAACCTGTCGTTTCATTATGTAGTTCATGAACTTCTTTGATCAAGCTAATTACCTCATTGACATAGTTACATTAATGACTTCTAATTTAAGTATAAACTACAACAGGAACTAAACATCGTTCATTGAATTTAAGCTTACATACGAGTACACAGTGCCTGAGTATTTGACTGTAAGCTTGTTAATTGGAGGTAGACGTTGTTACGCTTGGTTTGACTCATTTTCTCTCTTTGACATATTTACCTCAGACTATGAATAACATAACTCTTCTTGCTGTCGTTTAACACTACACTGCAGATTCTCTCCAACATTTTCTTGTTATATGTACCGTTTCAGAGAGGCCTCGAACTCACAGGAATTTTACAATTTTTAGGCTGATAAAATATTTACATCTGTTGTAAATTGTAAATTAAGGGACACCTGTTCTGTATTGATTCGAATGTCTAGAAAACGATATTAATTCGAATGTCTGTATCCAAATGAGCAATAACAAAGAAATAGTATGTAACATGAAAAAGTACATGAAAAGGTTGCCTGTACCATATTTTCAAAAATTTTGTCTGTTATGAGTAAAGTTAAAAAATTTACGGATAACGTAAATCAGAATATTGATTTCTCTATTTATTTAGGTATCGAACCTAAGATGAAATAACCTGTAGCCACTTAAAAATATAATACGACTTTTTATGTGGAACGTAAGTAGTCAATGTCGGTTTGCTTTGTCCTATATTATTACGTTTAAGTTTATAATGCAATTTACTCTGAAAAATATGAAAGGGAACGAACAATGAATACATTTATTATTCAACGTTATTTTTGTAAGGTATGAAAGTGGGAAGTGGTTAAACATTCATGTTGTAATGGTCCGAGTATGTGGAAGCGTAGCATTCGTGCATGTTTAACATTTCCATGAAACATTCATACCTGATTCATTTAACTGCGCTTACCTCTCATCGTTCAAGAATTTAATTTAATAGCAATGTATTCATTAGTGTTGTAGCTTATTTAGAGCTTTGTTTGTCTTGAAAATTTGGTAGTATCTATTTCCTTAAGTCTCATGGAATGTATAGTATGCAGTGTAAGTATTTAGATAAGTCATGTTTGTAATTTATATGTGTCTTATATACAGGGGGTCCAGTAGTTAGGGGATCAAACTTCACCAGGTGGTTTATCAGCCCATAATAAACAAAAGTTTTCCTATAACACAGAGTCCTACCTCGCTTAGTTTTCTGTCTGTCTGTCTATGTTTTCACTAAATAATTTTTATCTCCAAGGTCAATTAAGTTATTATATTTAAGACTTATAATTAAAAAAATCAATTTGTTTTATTTTCATTTCTGGTTTAAAAATGCTGGCAATATTTATTTTTAGCCTAATTACTCAAAACCCTTAATCTATATGGTAAATACACAAGAATAACAATATGTGGCAAATGCATTTACTAACATTTTAAGTCCAAGTTTGTTATTCTTGTGATTTTACCATAAAGACTAAGGGTTTTGAGTTATTAAGCTTAGAAAATTTAATATGGCCACCGCTTTTAAACCGGAATGGAAAATGAGTCAAATTTATCAAGTGTGCGATGTTTTCAGTTTTTAACTGAATTGACCTCGGAGATACAAATTATTTAGTGAAAAAGACAGACAGACAGAAAACTAAGCGAGATAGGACTATGTGTTATAGGACATTTTTTGTTTATTATGAGTTGATAAAACACCTGGTTAAGTTTGATCCCCTAATTACTGGACACCCTGTATGAATGGGTAGAGCTATTGAAAAATATAAACACAACTTAAAAATAAAGTGATTTCCAAACCATTCTGCAACACAATCTAGAAAATATTAATACACTAAGGTTTTTAGGTCTGACGAAAAATTATGTAAAATCAAACTGAGTACAGAAAGGTTAGGTCTGTTTTTAACTCATGTTTGAAAAACACACAAAATGACAAGTGTTTAACAGTTAAATAAAACACATTGCTTGCGAAACTTGTGCCTTATTTTGAAGTTTAGAAATATTTTTTTAATAACATTGCAGGATCAATACTAACATTGTCCAGAACAAACTGCATGTTTGTGATTGTCCAACTACTGTTACATAGGTAATTTACTTTCCATTTGTACAATGACGTGTATTCATATATCACTTATTCGGTAAAATGGCAAAGCAAGGATTAATTTTTGATGAAGTAAAAGCACGGATTGATGGATTATGAGATATCAATTTCACGCTATGGCTTGTGAACACGCAAATGTTTACCGGGTAGTTCCATGGAAAGCCTTTACTTGTATTGTAAGTCAGCTTATAGCACTTTTCTTATCACTGAGGGATAGTCGTGCTATTCACATTACGGTGTTATAAGAGATGACTAGCATACTATAAATTAAAACAAATCGTTGTACTATGTAAGTAGGCAAAACATTGAATATAGTATAAGACGATAAACTGTAGTCAGGTAAACATGCCGGAAACACCAGCCTTTGTAAAGGATTTGTTTCATTTTACCACTGTTTATTCTACCATTTCTCACAATGATAAAGCCCGTTGCACAAAAAACAGAAACATTATATTTCTTTTAACTTATTGGCCAACAGATTCTGGATTCTGGAACTGACAGCCAACACTACATGGATTTTCACAAAGGGTTTGATATAATTCTGAAAGCAAATAAAACTAAATCAACTTGTCTTTCGATATGTGTCTTTGAAAGCTCTAGAACGGATTCTTAGATTGTCTAATTATTTCACGTATGGCCCACTTGGTCCATGCTTAGTGCGTTAACCCTGTGTTGAAAAGCTGTAATTTTTTGTGTGCCCATTCCTTTGTGGTTATAGGCGCCTTTGTTTCCTCACCTACAAGTACAACAGTACAACAGAGTTAGAGTTCTGTTAAGGACCCAGCTGGTTTGAAGCACTGAGTCTACGTTGTGACAAGATGTTTGCGTCTGATTATTCATACAGACTGTTGCTGCGGTACATTGAAATTACTCAGCTCCTAACACTCATCATCAGTACACTAAGGTTACCTTATTCTATGATTAAACTCCATTTTATAAAGAAATGGTTTGACTTTTGAAAAGGTGACAAAGTCACCACTCGACCTCAACCTTTCTAGCGTTACCGCATTGTCACTTTACAAATGTTAGTGGTGACTGCGGGGATCGAACCCGCGTTATCAAAGTGATGAGTTGCGGAGTCACGCACGATTCCAACCCACCACGGGTCACTTTATATTGTTTTGCTCACCATGCAACAATATACAAACTAACACTCGATAAATCAAAGCCAATTGAAATTGGTTGAGATACTCTTTCAGGCGAAATCAAGTAGACATGTGTATCTCAAATAATAAACGTCAAAGACATGTGTTCAATTTGTACGGGTTTTACAAATTGCCCTGTGCATAAACTTACTGCATGAGTGCATAATATTAGTTAATGAAAAAGTTCTAACTCTTTACATGGACTACTCAAGGGTGCATATTCAGTTTAAATTTATCAATCAAATTGTATAAATACGGTAAATGAATACAATGCTCACCCTGTATTAGAGTTTTACTTTCTTATTCGATCAAAACCACTCCCGTTGTGCTAGAACTTACCCTTTTAACGGTTATTATTTCATCCGAGATTGTGCACTTTGACATTCAGAGCACCGGGCATAAATTAACTGTTATAATTACAAGCCTAGGTTTCCTTCTATACAGAAAGTGAACAACTTTCTTATTTTAAGACAAATAAAAATAGTAACAGCTGTTGTTAGTGTTATTCTACAAAACCATAGAGTAAAGAAGACAAATCTTAAAAATTAATTGTAAAGTTACTAATTGTACAAAATAGAATTTCGTATGGTTTAATATGGATAAATAAACTTTTCTGTTTTATTAAAGATTCGCCGAAGCGCTTCTGGCTACGTGTTGGCAATGATTTTATTTCTAAACTGTTGTAAAACTTGTATTTTAAATCAGTTTGGATTTGTTGATCAGATAACGGCAGCGACTGTCAGATCTGATAACACACGACATTGTTCTGCGGAGATAAGGAAAACGTAAACACGCATGTGACTACGCAAACCGCATTCACATGATACACTGTTAATGTACCTGATATCAAACAAATCTGTATCTGTTGCGCTATCGACAACGCACGCTTTGTCTCGCAAACTGGTGTTATCTGTATTCTACGTAGAAACAAAATTGGGGAATAATAATGGAATGTTCAAGTAAAAGATATAGATGGAACCAATTTATGAGTTAACGGTTTTATATTCACCAATTGACATAATTATTTTAACACATGTACAGTAACGTACAAATAAATACACTTGTCTACCGGTTACTGCGTTTTAAAACTGTACAACATTTTGAGAAGTATGAAAACTTCCCTCGTTATCAAGTAAAACTTATCCTAAATCATATATTAATCCTTAAAACCAGTACAATTAACTACAGAAACTAACAACCTAATAAAATCAACCTATACCTGTAAGCGACATAGAAACATGAAACATAACACAATAATATATTAACAACTGCAAATTGATCAGGATTCACCGAAAACCCACAGTCACATTGGACGGTACTGAGATCGAAGAGCAACTCAACAAAACTCGAATTGCAATCGCAATAAAAATTACGATGCAAATGGCTTCTAAAGTAAAATAATAGACGAGCTTATTCAAAACATAAATTTCATAAAATAAACTCAAGGGAACTGGTGATAAGAAGCATGTATGTGTTGAATACATCCAAACAAACAACAATACACAATACGCTATGTATATTATAGTGTTAAATATTGAGTTCGAACTGCAATTTCAAACAGCAAACCATATTGAAAATTCGGACCAGGATGCTGGGCAAGAGGTTGGTATGATGGCTGCATGCATTGAGCATGACATAACAGAGTCATATCACAAAGCCTGTCCAGAGGTAAGTAGAAGCTCGAGAGGAGGCCTGTTGGTGGGCCTGAAGCCCGGAGAAGACATGTCCGCAGGTTGGTGGGTAAGAGAACAAGAAACTGGGACAACTACTTCTCTGCACTTACAGAGTACAATAAGGAGGTAAGAAGGGTCAAGAAAAGCTCGTGGAGGGGTTCTGTCGGAGTATTGATAAAGTACCCGACTGTGCAAAGCTCAACAAGATCTTGGAACCCTAGTAATGTTGTGGGCACAATCCGTAAGGAAGATGACTCATATACAAATAGTCAGGAAACACTTCAGGTTTTACTTAGAACACACTTTCCGGGATCTTTCCAACCCCTGGATACGGTTGCAGTCGAAGCCAGGCATGAACCGAAAGGCAGAACGTCTAAGGAGGGCTGGGACTGTGCCAGGAAGGTTCTTAACTTTAAAAGGTATAAAATGGGCAATAAACTCTTTTCAACCTTACAAATCACCAGGTATCGATGGTGTCTTTCCAGCTCTTTGCAGGAAAGTGCGGATCTGGTGATACCACGGCTCATTAGCCTATTTAGAACAAGCTTAGCTACAGGTTTCATCCCTTCATCTTGGAGGACCTCGAGGGTTATATTTATACCGAAGCCAGGTAAAGACTCCTATGAAGTTGCAAGGCCTATAGACCCATAAGCAATCCTTCTTCACCAAAACCATGGAGAAGGTTCTGGACAGGTATATTAGAGATAGTGTCTTGGTCTCCCACCCTCTGCACATAAATCAACATGCCTACCAGAAAGGTAAATCTTGTGAAACTGCTCTACACAGTTTGGTAAGACAGATTGAACAGGCTATCGCATACAAGGAAATAGCCTTGGTGACGTTTCTAGATATAGAAGGTGCCTTCGACAACACTAGCACTTTGTCGATAGTTTCAAAGCTCATATCTAGAGGCGTCAATTCCTTGTAAGATGGATTAAAAATATGTTAGGTAGTAGACGAGCACAAGCGTCCTTGTGGGGGTTACAAGGCAAAACAGCGAGGATGCCAACAGGGCGGCGTGCTGTCGCCAATGTTGGAACATCGTTGTGGATGATCTCCTCTGGCTCTAAATGACCAAGGTATGTATGCTCAGGGCTATGCTGACGATATTGTTATTCTCATCAGAGGTAAGCACCAGACGACCTGTGCAGGACTCATGCAGAGGGCTCTTACTATAGTGGAGAGATGGTGTGACGGGGAGGGGCTGTCTGTCAACCCCTCGAAGACTGTCATGGTTTACGAACAAGAGGAGCCTTCGGATAACGAGTCCAATATTGGGTGGTCAACGAATTCAGGTGGGTAGAGAGTTCAGGAGTACCTAGGCATAACACTGGACAAACTCACCTGGAACAGGCACCTCACACAAATCACCAACCGGTCTCAGAACACACTCATGATGGTGAGACATGGTAGGGTGCACCTGGGGTCTCCGTCCGGAGATGTCAAAGTGGTTATACACTAGGGTCACTCGACCTATGCTAGCATATGGCTCTATCGTGTGGTGGCCCAAAGTACAACAAGGCACAGCGGCAGCAACCTGTGCTCAAGGTTCAGCGTATGGCGTGTCTTGGAATACTGAGTGCGATGAAGCACGTCTACTGCTGCTATGGAGGTAGTGCTAAATATTCCTCCCTGGACATATTCCTCAAGGGGAAGGATGGATTACAGACTACAGTGCAGTGGTGGTTATCATAATGCAAGTAAGCATTCTAGGATAGTCGATGTTATTAAGCTAGATATCCTAGAAATGACTCCCGACAGAATGACAAGGACCACTGATCTAGAGAAGCCATACAAGGTCAGTATTGTTGGCAGAGATGGAGTGGAGCCTGCCCATGCCCTTACCTGGTACACGGATGGATGAACTGGGACTGGAGCAGAGTACTAGGGGTCAGACGTTGAGCGTAAGTCAAAGGCAAACTGGCAACTGTCTTTCAGGTGGAGGTGACAGCCATTGCTGAATGCAGAAGTTAATATAAGTAGAGGCTATAGAGAAAGTCATTTACATTAACTCGGACAGTAGAGCGGCGTTGTTGGCCTTGGACAGCCAGGAATACGTCTCCAAAACTGTATGGGAATGCCACAAGTAATTAAAACACTGTGAAGCCAACAAGGTTAATTTGTTATGGGTGCCAGGACACAGTGGGGTCAGGGAACGAAGGTGCGGATTAATGTATAGGTGCCAGCACCACCCCTCATTGAACCAGCGTGCTGCATCTCATACAGCCTAGCACGCCGCTCAGTTGCAGTGTGGTGAACACCAAAGACACTGGGTAAGCGTAGACGGTAACAGACAACTAAAAGGTGTTAAGTGGACCATCCCAAGCCCCTTAGAAACTGTAAGTCTAAACAGAGTGGAACTCGAAGAGTAGTTGGTTTATCACTGGACACTGGGGTTCCGCGGTCTGCAGAGAATGGGTATAAGAGTCGAGGATATCCTCTGCAGGAAATGTGGTGAGGCAGAAGAAACAGCTCACCATGTCATGTTCAATTGTCCGGCACTGCTGAGAGGAGACAACAAACCCTGGGTACTTATTGTACGGAGGGTACAAAGGAGAGTATTGTATCCAAGATCAACAGGTTTTCAAAGGATCTTGGGTTTGACGGTGAGTAGTCTCCTGTAAATGAGGGTGCACAATAAGCCAATGGCAAATTACTAGAAGGCACATTACTGCAAAACCTAGCCCTCAAAAATATATATATATATGAAAATGTATTATCCGGAAATCACCAACGTATGATAATAATAAATGTAATAGCAACGGTGTCGATAAAATTAAAAGTGTGATTGCCATTCAAAACGAGGTTCATTAAACACCGTCAACATATTGAATTGACCAAACAAAAGTCCACCCGTGGTTGATTGACTCAAAGCATAGTGTCAGACCTATTAAAACAGTTTGGAGGTACTGCGCCACTGTAGAAAAAATGGCTCGACTCATTGGAAAAGCTATAAATCTACAAGATGTTCGAAGACAAAAACCTACGTGATCACATAACCAATGACAAGCTGCTGTACAAGTCCCATACTCTGTTCAATACATTGTTACAACCATGCCCACCAAGGTTACACTAAGACCACGATGCATAGTAACGCAAATATGATCATTCATCCAGTAAAAATCATATAAATTGATTTAGTCAGCTCCCTGTTTCCTTGCGTAAAGGTGTTTCCGTGATTATTTTGTACTCATAGACAGACCTATCAAACTTTAGTGTTTTATGTTTCGTTAGTGTAAGTTTTGGTTTGTGATGTGAATTATTTATGCAATTTTAAACATTTGACGAAGGAAAACCACGCTTGATGTAGTAAAAAATGATGATGCCTGAAAATGCCATTTCAATGGTGAAACCTAAGTCACTGGCAAAAAATGATTGAGCTGTCTACAATTTTGATTAAGTTCAAAAGTATTTCAAGGGGCCAACAATGCGGTGGCCCAAGCACAGATAGCGTGCACTGCCGTCTCTCGCCGTCTTTCTCCCCTTCGAGTTTGTCCGATGTCAATAACTTAAATTTGACCAAATCGTGCGATTTCTGAGAACGAACGTACTAACAGTGGCTCTACTTGAGTCTCTTTAAAGCATTCCCTCGCAGCGCTATCTCTGCTTGGGCTGACGTAACTATGTTCATTTTCCTGCCTAGCCCATTCGGCATCAATGCGAAATCTACTTACTACAACATGGTCTTTGGTTAAATTGTACGGTCAAAACAAGCGATGCACTTTAATATCACACATAATACCGTGTCGTGAGTACGTAATGTATTGAAGGCTTAGCTTTAGGGAATAGCAATCAGGGCTGAAGCGATAGGCTAAACGTTGTGTAATTCAGGCTCTTTAAACGTACATCACTGAATGGAACACGGTATCACTAATGAACAATGCATTAATTATTGTGTTTTAGTTTTTCATAACATGAAGATTTACTATTTGAGGATATAACGTGTAATCCTGTGCTTGCTTGATTGAATGAATGAATGAATTTATTGTTTCTTTCTTCCCAATACAACAATACAGTATATAATACATTTGTAAAACATATATGTACTCAACAATTTCATAAAATTTACAACGTAACTTAACTATTTTCTAATATTACTGTAACAAAATTAACTAAATTCATTAAGAAACAATAACAAAGCTATCCCGAGGTAATTCTACCTGTTTGGGACTTGCACTTTTGTTGTTGAGGGTTTGTTGGCTGCGTGGCTGGCCTAGTTAATTTTATTCAAACTGAAATAACTTAAAATCTACTACTGATTTGCGACTTTTGCTTTGTGTTGTTAATTGACTTTTGTATATTTTATTTTGTTGTCTTTACTCTATTAATGAAAAAAAATTTCTATGTTGTTGTGATTTAAAATAAAAAATTTGACCCTTTGAAATTATTTCTATTGTTTGTTTGTTTAATTGTATCCGTCAAGTTGATGAAGAATTTTGGGGCTAGATAAGTATAGTATTTTTGTATAGTGTCAAATTAGGTTTCGGTACATCATCCAAGGCTCTACGGGTTTGTCTTTGCACGTTTCAACTTTGTTATTGTTTCCACTTCTAACATAAAAATCTCTTAACATTTTAAATATGTATAAACTTCTTAATGGTAAAATATTAGTGATTTTAAAAAGCTGGTCTGTTTGTTCTAACCTATGTCTATTTAAAATTAATCTAATAAAGCACTTCTGCAAAATAATCAAGGGTTTTAATGAAGTTAAGTATGTTCCTCCCCACACACAAAGTCCATATTCAAGCTTAGAACTAATTAAGACAAAATATATTGTCTTCAACAACTCAGAACAACATACAGTCTTCATTACATAAAATAACCTTACATATTGTACTAGTTTGTCTCTTAAGTAGTTAATATGCACTTTCCAAGATAAACAAGAATCTAAATTTTTATATAGACCAAGGTATTTAATGTCGTTTACTTGTTCGATTAAAGTTTATTTTTGGACATAGAATGTTGTGGTATATTAATGGAGAAGGAAATAAAGTGTTTCCTGGGACTGAAAATAAGAAATTTTGTTTTGGGCTCATGACCATAAAGTGTTGAGTGAACCATATTTTTAATGCATCTATGTCGTGTTGAATTTTCTCTCTCAATTCTGAAACCGAATCTGCTTTATAGAACAACGCAGTGTCGTCTGCGAATGATACAAGCTTCCCTTTAAAATCACCGTTACACAAGCTATTTACATAAATAAGAAAAAGTGGTCCCGAAAGTACAGATCCCTGAGGTATTCCATGACTCAGGCATTTCCGGTCGCTCAACACCTCTCCCACTATTTAAACTATAGTAAGATATTAGGATGAACTACTTATTTGGTTTACAAAAATCTTATTTATAAATTTGGTAAATCTACGAGTTTACAAAAAAAGAAAGTACAAAATGTATTTGCCATATTTCTAGTTCAAGATGGTTTCTTGTATTCTATTACGCGCTTTTAGAACATTTTGGAAAGAAACAAAATACAGCAAATGTTTAGGCAGTAAACGTAGTGACAATCTTATCAAGGTCATTGAGATTTACGTGGAAGGCTTTAGTTCCAGAATTATATGCGGAATCTATTTGTATTAATACGGTTATAGGTAAGACCTTTGTAACAATCACTTACTATCATTGACGGTCTTTTCACAGTCGTGAAATGTATGTATGCCTACAATGGATTTAGATTTTAGCCTACTTGTATCACAAAAAGTCATCTTCACTAGCCCAAGAAGATTTAACTACATTTTATTATAAACTTGAATGTGTGTTTTTTACTTGAAATTACATTTCGCCATCGTGAAATGTGCTTTTGCCTATTTGTGTAATAAAACTTCGTGTAAAATAAATGACCGGATCTGTAGAGTAAAGTGCCATTCAAAATAGTTGGCCAAACCTTTCCTAACAAAACAAACTTCGGAATGACGAGATTGAAACAAAATCTTGTATAAACCAAGTGTGACATGTTAATGTCACAAACTGTCTACCAGTGGCTTCAACTTACTAAGGCACCCTCGCCTTCCTTGTCATTTTCCCTGCCCTGTCGGTTGTTTATCTTCTGCAATAGATAGATACCTTACCCACTCACTTCAGTGTTTCACATCGCTCACTGCGCTTGCCTTTCTTAGGTTTTCGCTTTCACTGTAATCCGCATATTAAAACATTAACTTATATTTCCTACCATTTTAGTTGCAATTCGCCTGTTGAATGTACCGCAATTCACTGTGGTATTTTAAAACATGTTTAAATATGGAATTGAAAAGATCGCATATTTAGCTGAGGCGTGCTTAAGTCAACCAGGCCGACATGCAGCTAAGCACTAAAGTGTCGCTGGTATGAGTGAATCGAATTTTCTTTGGAATTTGTTACTCTAATTTGCGGCCGGTATCTTGAAGCAGTAACAAAGTTCAAATGTCATTGAAATAGAACTATTCATTCTTCTGTTATAACGAAAGTCACTTTATTGGACAACATTAATTTTAAAACAACTCGAAGTACTTTCATAACTTTTGGTACTTTGAGATATTGTTAAAAAATGATTTAAAGTTTAAACAAATTGGAGGACATTTTCTATTTTTAAAGCATTAAACTCCCTTTTTTAGAAAACTCCCTCCCAAAAGAGGGGTTGCGGAGGTCTGATTTTTCTGGTTTGCGAACCTGACCGAGATATTTACAAAAAGAACATTTGTACCAAATTTCATGAAAATTTGACAAGAAATGGGACCTGTAAAGAGTTCACACATATATACATATGTATATAAAGTGTAAAAAAGTGCTAAAACAGTGTTCTAGGGGTCAGGGTTAGTGCTCACTTCAAGATAAGATGTTTAAAGCAAATATCTTAAGTCATTGCACTGTACTAGACAAACAGTCAGTATACATGTACAGTTGTTAGTACATCAGTGAAGTATCTCACAGTTTGTTCTCACGGGAGTGGAAATGTTTACTAAGGTTGCTACTCACACTTTTATCTCACCCTGCAGAGACATTACAAAGTCAGGAGTCCTCATGGGTACCTCCCAAGACATTGTCTTTAATGTTTTATTCACATACCAAAAAGAGTTCTTTCAACCTTTTTTATATTAAATTTTAACCATAACGTAAAAATGTAACGTACGTTGTCCTGAAAGCCTGACAATTTGAAAACGGTTATCGTTTTGTCTTGATAACCGTATTGACTTCTTGTGTTGAGAAGTTCTTATAAAACCAATTTTTTTCGAAAGATCTACTCGTACATAAAAAAAGGTTTATTAGAACGTAGGAGAGCATAAGAAACTCATGTTCAATAATAATGAAAGTCAATATCAAACTGTAATGACGCCTGTTTTGGCCTATTAGCCTAGAGTAACAATAACCAAATACGATTACAAATTTAATTTTGTACATTTTACTTTGGAGTACTAAGCACCCATTATAGTCATAGTATACTCGAATTTTAAATTTTAATTTTAAAAAATGTTAATATGTATACTGTAATCTTTTGTAATGATTTTTATCTATCACCGAACTAATAAACTAAATTTGGATATCAACAAAAATGAATAACTGTTTTTATTAAGGGTAAGTGCGGGTTTGGTTAGAGGGCGTGGTTGAGCGAGTTCATGCCTAGAAGAAAGCTGACACAGAAGAAAGTCACATGACAGGAGGCGCGCCCAGGCGGCGCAATTAGTGATTGCACTACGTTAAAGTAAAATATATCTTTTGTCAGTAAATTCTACACATGATCAAACCAAATTTAATACTACATAATTTATTTGACTGTTTTCATATTACACTATAGTATAAGATGTAAGTCATAAAGAAAATAAAAGAAAATAAAGATAAAGAAAAGGCAAAATGTGCGGTGAGGTGCCGTGAATCAGTGGTCAGTGACTTTTGGTGCAGCGAAGATTTAGGACGACTTTGAACAAAGCTACGCTAATGGAAAATATTGAGCATTGCATTGGTATAGGCAGGATGGATTTCTGAAGCAAGATTGCCTGACGATGTCAACTGTTTCATCTGAGACTGGTGGCATACCCATACTAAAAAACTTTCTGTGCCAAGGAATAATGTTTTTTCCAATTTTGTTCAAATTCGTCTTAAATCTTTACTGCAGTAAAGTTACTAACCTTAATTCGTTGTACTACAACACACACTTTGCTCTTTCTTGATCTTAAATCATATTAACATTGAAACACAAAATTCAAGTATCTTTAGATCAATTAGTTGACAATGAGCCCAGCTACTTTTAATAAATGTAAAGAAAGCTCTTTGACTTCTCCGATACAATGGTACAATCCTGGAGTTTTAAGGTTGAAGCATTACAATCTAACAGCTAGTCGAAACTGTACCACTGTTTTTATGAAAACCTTGTATTTTTCAGACTGTACCTCCGACTGTCCAAACATTTACATTAAGTGAACCTCCACACCAGCCACCGAGATTACGGAAAGCGGATACCTACCCACAAGGCCAAACCGTAAATAAGGTGTGGGTAGACAACTCCATAATACGCCGTCATCAGTATCTGAGTTGGGCAGTATTTTGAAAGTTGTCTCAAGACATAAATGACTGAGGAAATTTTGGAGCAAACGTTCAACGTGGTAGTCCCAGGTCAACCCTTTATCAAGGTATATCCCAAGAAATTTCGTTAAATGAACCTCTTCAATTTCATTAATGCATCTATTTTTATATGCATTGAGTATTAATTGCACTGGTTCAACTTTTGTAATAGACTACACTATAGTAATAGACACTAGGGGTTACCGATTTTAAGTTTATTAGGATTGAACGCTAGATTCCAAAAGGTTTAAGGTACGTACTTTCAATGTAGCGTAACTTTTTCACGCATTCAGGTTATCCCAGCTGAAAAGTAGGAAATCTATGGTAAAGAATGAATGTTGCAAAACGTATTAACGTGTTAATGAGTAAGGTTTTGTAAGTAACAAGTGAACTCAAGACGTGAGTCTTACAAGTGCAGAGGGTTGAAGTGTTCTTCACGAGCTTCTCGTCTTGTCTCTAGGGAAATGTTGAAGTCATTGAATTCATTTGAATCGAACTTAGTTGCTTGCATTTCTTTCAAACCAAGTACACTATAATATCATTGTATTGAATATGATACCCTATTATACAAAACACCAAAGACGTCTTTATTGTGCTCGAGTAATGTTTTCAGAAATTTGTTGAGCTTTAAGTTTTTTTAAAATAATAAATTCATACACTCTGAATTTACAACCTAGAGCTTTGGAAAGAGTATTTTTTGTTAATAATAAACAAACTAAGAGGTTAGGACTTAAAATTTAACATTGAAAATGCTCTGACCAACCTATAATAGACTACATTTAGATTCATTGTCGTTCCTGTTTTTCAATTTCAAACTTCATTATTATATCTTTAAGTTGATAAAACGTTGAATTTATTGACATCCCAAATGATGTTATTTCCATGTAATTATGCATTAATCACAATGTTCTGTATTTCTATTCAAAACTATATTGTAAACCATTGCCAAAATATTTACAATGCTATGTTGAACGCTTTGTCAAAGTATTTAATAACTTCATTCTTTAAGTTCATATTGTTAAATTAACCCATAATGTTCTGCCTCCTGATTGCCACGGTTAGCGTGCAATGATCACCCGTCCGGTACGTCCTAGAAAGATGAAATTTGCTAACGTAGATGCATTTCATGGTCTAGATGTGCAATAAGGTTGGTTTACGAAATTCAAATTTCGGGGTTTAGGGCGGGAGCTACGTCGCGTGAATCTGCCCATGTAAGCCTTTACACTTGCATCTGTAGAAGCTTAAACGAGTGATCGGATCTTGATTTGACGGAAAATCGTTAGTGTGGAATGAAATTATTCACAACTTTGTATTTAACATTCTTTTTCTATCTCCAACAGTTTTGATGTCATATCAATTTTAAAGTAAAACTGAGAAAATTTTACTTTTTACCCGTTTGCATATAAAAAGATACAGACTCCAATAATCTATGACTACAAACCTTTAGTTTAGGTAGAACGTGTTTGAAAGCATACAAAAATTATGACGATAGGCAAAATATATTTCAAAGTACCTGCTATGAGAGCTTAAAGAGCGACTTTTAGCCTGGTGTTTTGACGTTTTTCTTCAGCCGTATCTCCGGTATTAGTTTTGCTCAACTGTAGACCAAGAATAGAAATATGTCAACAAGGGTGGTGATCAGGCGGTTTTGGTTTGAAAATGAGTACGATGAAGTTTCAAAGTATGAAACTGGCCGTTACATAAGCAGTTTGAAGCGGCGTGGCGTATTTTCTGCTTTCCTATCCATGAAAGGTACCCACCCGTGATGCACCTGGCAGTGCACCTAGAAAATGGACAAAGAGTATATTTCAATCCCAAAATTTCAAGACAAAATTATAAATCCACCAAAACTACTACTCTTTAGCTTTTTTGAATTGTGCCAAACGACGATTTTGAAAACGACTTTAAATATACTTTAAAATCAATGCAAAACTCTACAGTGAAGTCTCAGCTATTACACCTGGAAAACAATGTGTTTTGCCGTCGGAAACAGGAAAACCTATTCCAGGACACCCAGACATTAGAATGATAATGTACTTGGTTGGTTAACACGGTACATCCAAACACCGAGTGCTATTATCTACGTCTTCCTTCATGAGGGCCAACAGGTTTTGAAGACCTTGGAGGGTATCCGGGTGGTTCATCCTACCTATCAATCTGCTTGCAGAGCGCTGGGTTTGCTGCAAGATGACAGCCATTGGGATGTTACCTTGGAAGAAGCTTCTGTGTCCGAGTCGCCTCACAAAATAAGACAACTTTTGCTGTCATTTTAGTGTTTTGCCAGGTCGGACCCTCTAGGTTGTGGGAAAAGCAAGGGAAATATGTCAGAAGATTTCAAGAGACATTTAGAGACAGAATGTTTCGGCTTACAGTTGGACCAAATCTCTGATATAATTCACAACAAATGTTTACAATCTATTGACAGCATTCTATATTCAATGTCAAATCAGTGCGTTCAACAATTCAGTCTCCCTTCTCCGACGTTTAACTCACCACCGATGAAATCAATCGCGAATACATAAAAGAGTTGTCTCACGACATAGATCGACTGTCTGAATTAGTCAATGACAACGTTCTCAAACTGAATGAGGAGCAGAAACGTGTCTACAAAGAAGTAATATCAAGCATTTTTCAAATTCTGGAAAGATATTCTTCTTGACGCATCGGGAGGTACTGGAAAACCTTTCTAAAATTTGATTCTAGCTAAGGTGCGAATTGAAAAAATATCGCAATATCCGTGGCGTCTTCGGCATTGCAGCAACGTTGTTGCAGGAGAAAAACTGCTCATTCCGCCTTCAAACTCCCACTCAACTTAAATCACGCAGAGCTTCCACTTTGCAACATCTCCAAACAAAGTGATTCTGCTAAGATCCTAAGAGATTGTAAGCTTATTATTTGGGATGAGTGTAACATGGCCCACAAGGGTAATAGAAGCATTAAATAGGACTCTGCAGGACATAAGGAGTAATTCTAACCTGATGGGTGGAGTTACATTTCTTATGGCTGAATTCAGACAGACTTTGCCTGTCGTTCCTCGAGTAACGAGAGCTGATGTGAAAAATTCTGTCCTGTGGCCTCACGTTCATCTCCTTCTTTACAAGTTAACATGCGAGTTCACCTTAAAGGTGGTGCAGGCGCGGCAGAGTTCTCAAACTTGTTTCAAATAGGCAACGGAAATCTACCTGAAGATGAAGGCAAAATTGTGATTACTGAAGATTTATGCCAAGCTGTAGAAGACTTGAAGGCGTTAGCTGAAAGGATATACCCGGATTTAGGACATTTAAGTTCTAAAGATACGTCTTGGTTTAAGAGAGGCTATCCTTACTCCCAAGAACGACACCGCGTACAGCATAAACAACGTTCTGTTGGACCAGCTACCAACTGAGAAAGTGAGATACTAGTCTGTAGACTCTGTTGTGGAAATGGAGGATGCGGTCCATTACCCGGTGGAGTTTCTTAACACCTTAAATCCACCGGGAATTCCACCACACGATCTCTACCTCAATTGGCGCTCCAATTATGCTGCTACGTAATCTGGTTCCACCCAAACTCTGCAATGTACTAGACCCCATTGATTTTTTCAGATAAAGTCATTGCAAAACCTATTGAGGCCACCATCATGACCGGATGTGGCCAGGAGAAGTAGTTTTATTCCAAGAATTCCTCTGATTCCGACGGACTACCATTTTCAATTTAAGAGACTCCAGTTCCCTGAAACTTTGTTTCGCCATGACGATCAATAAGTCACAGGGACAGTCTCTGAAAATGGTCACGTTGACCAGGGAAGACTGCTTCTCCTGGCCAATTTTATGTTGCGTGTTCATCAGACTTTGGTCATCCTCCAGCCACAACATAAAACCCAAACGTTGTATATAAGGAAGTTTTGTAAATATGTTACTTTGTAAATACGTAAATAGTGTTTCTATAAAACCTGTAAATATTTCGTTTATTATGTAAATTTATCCTATATAAATATTACTTCATGTAAATATGTACATTATTACATGGTCTCTGAGTTAGCCGGCCTCCCATCTGATAGCTATATTCGTAAGCATCAGAAATATAGTGCACTAACTGGCTAACAATTCATGGAAGCGAACATTTTATGTCCGTATGAAGTCACGGTACTGCAGCTAGTATCTACATACGCCAGCCTATGCGGCAGCTAATATGCAATTTGAATGTTTAAATTCTAGTTAAGAGATAGTTCGTATAATGTGTGTAGAATTGGTTGAAATCAGCTCTGACAGTTAGTAAAACCCACGGTAAAATGTGGTGGGGCCACAAGTAAACCAAATAATTCTTTTTACTGGCGAGGTCTTTGACTAGCTGTTTTGCTAGCAGCTGTCATACACTGTTAGCAAGCTAGTAACTAACTGGAAAATTCAGCTTTTATACTTACTTGCAACATGTATACTGTGCAGCCCACTTAACATACCAATGTGTCCAACAGCACAATGATATACACTTTGGGGTTGCAAGTCTTTACGGGCATTTCGAATAGTATTCCTTTGCTATGAGTTTATTTTGTAGCACAGTGTTCATAATCATTCCGTCAATCTAAACAATGTTAGAATCAAGCTAATGGAAAGTATAAACACCGGAAAAGTATTCTTTCAGTTATTTTAATTTAAACCAAACTATCTAGGCCTATTATTCTTTCCAAAAAGCTATCAGTAATTCTCAGTGATTTTTTTTTTTGTAGAATCAAGATGTACGAGATGTACTACACAAAACAGGGGGTAGTTTTGACTGTAGTTTAAACGTTTAACTATACCATTGCTATGACATATGGCCTAGAATATGGCTGGAAACTCGGTGTAACATGTGTCGGGAATGACGTCACATGTGTTTCAGCTGACTGTCGGCTTGTCAACTCACAAGCTCGACTATTTACCAGTGGTTCAGTGAATATTAAAGTTTCCTGTAATGTTTCTTTTTAGTACATAACAAAGGAATTACAAACACCTGAATACAATACTGGAATTAAAATTTCTTGAATACATAATCCAGCTCAACTTGTTATACTCACTAACCTTCATTTGCAATGAAACAAACTGTTAACTCCAGAAATATACATGGCCGATCGTTCTTGAGCGAAAATGTCCAACCAGCGGTAAAAACATCATGCAAAAACTATGCAAGTAACGACAGGGATATTGCACTGATTTGCTTGCGCATGCACAGTAAATATTGATAAACCATCTGAAACATCCCTCAAACATATCTTTCCAGAAGAACAATCCAAACCCCCATCAAGCTGTGTTACTGCCAATAGATTGCGAAGCTTATAGATGTGTGATCCTCATCTGAAATGCCACTCTGTTTGTTTAGACTATAGACACTCATCAATAATATAATATTTTTTCGTAATACATTAACGTTCCTTTTCGTTGTCCCTTTCGTTAGAAAATAATAGCTTAATCAGGAACGAAGAGCCAGCAGAAAGGTGAGCGCAAAGAGCGAGTTTCCAAACGCAAAAACAATTTATTACTGAAGAAAGCAAGCAGAGAAAGCAGTAAAATAAAAAGGCGTGACCACATGAATGGTACAATTTAACAATCAACGAGTATATTATCCTTATCTGCAAAGCAATTTCAAACAGAATCGGAAACACTTTTAGTTTGGTTCGACCTCTTTAAATGTAACTATTTTCTGTCTTTAACTCATTTTCAAACATCTAAACATAATTTTCAAACATCTGGTTCCTGGGACACAGAATATGTAAACTAAGTCAATCATCTAAAATAATTTATTTAAAGTTACACATATATCACTGTGTGGAACTTTCGAGCTCTATTTTGCCTCATCCACCTGATATTTATAATTAATGTTTATTCCCAAGAACCTTTTTAACAACTAAAATATCGCAAGAGTTTTGTCTAATTTTTATTCTTCAACCATAACGTAATGATACCTAAAATCAGGTTTTCGGGAGATAAACTAATATAAAAACTATTATAAATCGTTAGTATACGTACATTGCAGACGGTGTTAGAGGCCATCTTCTCAACCCGTTGAGAAACAATTTATTCATAAACAATCTTTACAGTCCGTTTTGTTGTGATTTCTTGCTAACATGTATGCCTACGTTTTAAACTTAATGTATCTCTATTACTTCGTAACGTTTCGTATAATTTGGCCTGAAACGGTACTACCACATTAACAATCAACGAATTTATCATCTTTATTTTATATTTATTCTTGAGGGGCCAAACGAATATATCTATGATTATTTTTGAATATAGACTCGTATTAAGAATATAATTTTAATGGTGACTAATTTTACTTGATTGGTATTCAACGTAATCTTTGGCAACCTTCCTGTCCAAATTAAAAACCACTAATTTAAATCCTCACAATATCTAATGGCACGTAATTTACAAATTGTAAAACATTTGAAAATAATATTGTTATTAGCTATTATAAATTCTACAAATCTCAGTTAGCCGGGTAATGACGGTAAGTTTACATTATACGTACATTTACTGGACAAATTAGTAGCTAAGTCTTCTTTACATTTCAAAGTATTGATATCTATTTGTTTCACCAAAATATTCTATACACTATTTTTGACCATAAAGAAATGGTGCAGAGCTACAAGGCTACTGGTTATTAATGCTAGGCAAGACATTAGAATAGAGCCTGACTATAACTCAGGTCTATTGTAGTACACCTGCCACACTACTTCATTGTCCTAGGGACATGAAGGGTCGAAATGGCGACCAAAATAGAATTTTTCGCTATACCGCTTTTTATAGTAGTCCGACTTTTATTACATTTAAATTGCGTTATCCTTTTATTTATGTAGTAACATTTGTAGTATAATACCACGTAAGCCTGAGACTGAAGCCAACTCAAAGTTGTAAGTATCACGAACTGGATGGAAACTAATTGTATGATTATTTAGTTTTTATAGTGTCACTTTTCATCAGTTACTGCAAAGTAAAGTGTGAATGCAGTTTAGTCCAGAAAGCAAATTCAAGTGAAAGGGGTTGAATTACTGCGTACAAGCTAGAAACTTTGCACGGATATCTGCAAAACTCAATGTAACAATAATCGAAATTTCTCAGATTGCAGAGAGCATCATTAAATATGAAGTCAATAATAGCAATCTGCAGGTAAAACGACAACGCTTAGTAGGCCTAGTATTTATTGTGTATCCAATCAAGAGAACAGAAGTCTGTCAAAGTAGCAGGTTGCACAGGTTCCCAGGGGGGTTGTGGCTCAGTATTGTTTCGCAGCTCTATTTGGCAGAGCACTTGATTATATACGGTTGGCAAAACATGTTTGTCTGCAGGAAAAGAACTTCTACGTATTTCGTTTGCTTTCTATTTTAGAAAATTTATCTTGAATTGATTATGTATTCAGTCAAATTACATTTAATTAACTTTACACTGAAATTAATCGACTTTTATAATAAAATAGGAGTTACACTATAGCTCAGTTCTTCTTCACTATTATATGTTCTTCTTACAAAAATGGTCCGGATTCATCTCCTTGCGATGCACTAACAACTTTTCACACGATGCAAAGTAACGCAAATATGATCATTCATCCAGTAAGAATCATATAAATTGATTTAGTCAGCTCCCTGTTTCCTTGCGTAAAGGTGTTTCCGTGATTATTTTGTACTCATAGACAGACCTATCAAACTTTAGTGTTTTATGTTGCGTTAGTGTAAACTTTGCTTTGTGATGATATTTGTGCAATTTGTGCAATTTTAAACATTTTGACGAAGGAAAACCACACTTGATGTAGTAAAAAATATGCTGCTTGAGAATACCGTTTTAATGGTGAAACATAAGTCACTGAAAAAAGGTTTTAGCTGTCTAAAAATTTGATTAAGTCCAAAAACCAGCTCAAAGAGCTATAAACAATGTTTTATAATATGTTTTATTTAGCATAGTTCGGTGGCCGAAACACATATAGCGTGCATTGCCGTCTCTTGCCGTCTTGTTATTATACAGCGCGAAAATGCAGTTATTCATCTCTCTCACCAAAGAAAAGGAAACGTAGTAGATAGGTGCGGTTTGCAGATTTTAGCTTCCCAACACCTCCTTCTCCTGAGTCAAATGGCATAACTTTATATACGGGGTGAGTTTCAAATTCCCGCCTGAACCTTAACTTTTGAAACAGAAAATATTTTTAAAACCCCTTCAGGGAATATTTTTATACAATTCTAAAGTTTGTTTTTACGTACTTGTTGTGACAGATTTTATTTTCCTAATCGATCAAAACATCTCTCGTTGCTCTGGAATCTACCGTTTTAGAGTTATTTAAAGTAAATAATTTAGTCAGAGTTCAAAGCACTGGGCAGAAATTAGTTCGAAACATTAACTGAGCTGTTACATTATTTAATAGCCTAGATTTCCTAGGATACAGAAAGTAAACGACTTTTTATTTCAAAACAAATATAATTATTAACAGCTGTTGTTTGTTTACTATACAAGACCATAGAGTTAATAAGCTAATTCTTTAACAGAAATTATTGTAAAAGATAGAAATTATTGTAAATAGTATACAGTATAAATAGGTTTCGTTTAGTTTAAAATAGATATATGAAAATGTTTTTGTTTTATTGGAAATTTGCTAAGATTTGCCTAAGCGCTTGTGGCTACGTGTGGACTATGTCTTTTTAATTAAAACCAAACTCTAATCCAGCATTATGTAGCTTTACTTACTTTAGGCTATAATTAATATAAAACATAACATTTTTAGTTTTAAACCTATAAGACCAGGAAGTTAGAAAACACAAACTAAAGCTTAGCAGTTCAATACATTGTGGGCTCGAGGGTCCAAAATTTATACCTGTGACCTTAGAGAGTTCTGTATCCTGTATCCATTTTCGTTCTTACAACAAAACATAATACATACAATATTATACACTTTTAGATTCTTTTAGTATTCTTTTAATGTGCATCGTAATGTGTTCTTTTAAAGTATTTTATAGCAGAATAATGGGGCTTTAGCCTATTCAAACCTTTAACGCCTTATTTCGTAAAGTTAAGTTTGTTCAGTGATGTACTCACTCAATAGATAGTAGGTTCAATGGATATTATGAATTAAATACATAAAAGCCTATCGTAAACTCTGTGTTAAATAGATAAGGTTATCAGGAACTTCAAGGAAATACCTTTGAAACTCTTGATGGAATGTTTTAATAAAATTCTGAAGTTTGTTTTACGTACTTTGCGTCACCTACCCCTCATCTATAATCCGGAGGGTGGAAGAGAGCCTCCCAATTTTTTAACACAACCCCCTTGTAGCATCTCAAAAAAGGTAATTTCAACACGAATTCAACGAGGCAAAAATAAATCTTTTCTCTCGACTTATCCTTTTATTATATAACTTAAACTTCCAACATTAGAAGTTATTTTTCAAACCAATTCAAATCCAAACTCATAAATTATCTTGCCCAAAATTCATTTGATACAATTAGCGAGTTTATAGATTGGTAAAGTTCCATAATCCAATTGTTTAATTAGACTAAAGTCTTACTTGTCGTACTTTAGTATATTGTCAATAAAACAATACTTATAAATTATTGTAAAAAATTGACATTAAACGAATTGTTATTGTTATACCAATTTAAATACTACACGAAATCAGGTTTAATATGCCTCATTTTATATGTACAACTTATTTTGTGACAAAGTTTTCTTAAAATGTTCTATAAGATTATGTTATAGAGTTTTTAATTTTCCCTCAGAGTATTTTGAAGGAATTAAGTTATCTTAAAGAAATCGTATGTGAAATGTGGAGTTTAAACCTGATTTTATGTTATCTTTATATTGGTATAACACACAAAAAACTAGTCAAAGATAAAAAATTGTTTCTTTGCGTCGTTGAATTTTAGGTAAAATTCCCTTTCTTTTGCGGTGCCAAAAAGGAAGGGTTTGTATTTTACTCTCCCCTCCGGCTTTTGGGTGGGTTTTTTTTTCTTTTCAATGTTTTGTTTTAATTCATAATTCATACATACATAGCAGTAACATTTTATCCCCCCTAGCTATTGCTAATTGGGGGGAAAAGCTATAACCAGGTTTACAAATTTTGTCATGCATATATGAACATATAGTATTTTATATTAATACTAACATAAATAAATTAAACAATTCAAAAAAGGTTAGATGGAATTTAGAAAAAAATGTATGTATCGCAAATTGGAAGAATAAAGTGTTTAAATCTTTTTAACATTTATAAAAATTAATAATTCTATGAGAACAAATAACTTACGACAATAAATAACACTAACAACTAACAACGATAATATATAATTTATAAAATCAATATTTTTTAGCAATTAATAAAAGTTACGTGTGGTATTTATAAATTGCTATAACAAGTTATTGAAGAGCGGATAAAAACTAAACATAAATATTACATTTTACATAATAATTAATAACGGTAATAATAATTTAACAATAAATAGACTACATCTGAGTTTATTAACCACATGCAGTAAAGTAATAACTAATAATTATAATAACACATAATAAAGAAATCTATGAAACAATAACAAGTCTGAAACATGGAATTTTGATTTTGTATGAGAGGCGGTTGGTAACTCTGGCCGTTGAGATGAAAAACTCATTGCAAAAAAAAACCCCGACCACGCTAAGATTGATGTGATTGAGGTTATGTGATTGAGGTTATGAAAGCATTTGAGAAAGTCTATTACTGTCGGATTTGAGTTATTTGAATTATAAATAATAAAGTAGTTATTTATGTTATATTCCGGTTGTTTCAGTTGATTATTTTCCTATCCTATATACACGTTTGTCAGTGTTTTTTATCCAAGTAAATTTGTTTTGTGTGTTGTGTTTATGAAGATTAATTTTATATTTTACTATGTGTATATTTATATGTTTCAATGTGAGTGTCTTATACTTCGAGCCTGATTATTGGTTAGGTGTAATTAATTGTGTGTTTGGAGGCTTAAATTGGCCTTGGAGGAAAGGACTAGCTGGTTAGCTAGCCTATCTATTGGTATAGGTTATAGAAAAAGAGGTGATTTAGCTCTGTTTTAAGGTAGGTTTGTACTTTATGTATCTAGTTAAGTGATTTATAAACTTCAAAATGCATCTTATTTGGATCTTTTTGTATAGCTGTCTAACAACTATCATGTAAAGTAGGCTAACTGAAATAAATCAGCTAGACAGGACAGTTTATCATATGGGTTTTTAGTTTACTTTTGAATTTTACTATGTTTGTTTCCCAACGTAGCTCTTCTGGTAGTGAATTTAATAGTGTCGGTATTCTACATTCTAATGTTGACAACCCATAGTTATTAAATTGCCTATATACTGCAAATTGTCTTCTCCTTAGGTTGTAATCTATATCTTCTTGAATTCTAAAATTTGCATTGGAGAAGTGTTTTATTAGGTCAGTATACCTTGCAAGAGATTCAAGTTGCATAATACCTAATAATGGTGCCCATAGGCCATTAAAAAGAACCTTTAAAATCCGATTTAATGTATTTTTAAGGGTGATAAAATGTACTGTGGAACCACATAATATATAGAGATCCCATAGTAAAAAAACTGACTGTACTAAGCTAAAATAATTTTTTTTGTAACTATAGGAAAATATTGACTCATCTTACTGCATTTATAGAGAGCTAGCTTTAAAATGTTCTTCAAATATGTTAGATGAGATTAAAATCTCATTTTATTATTTAAAAAAATTTGGGTGTGGATGATGCAACAAATACGTCCAAACAAACTTCAGAATTATATACAAACATTCCCTAAATGTGTTAAAAAATATTTCAGGACATATCAAATGCACCCTGTATAAGTATTTTTCTTATGCCTATTGATTTCTGTCTAATTTCCAAATCAACTGAACTGCCGAGGAATCGCTGATATATTTTGTGCTACGGGGAAACTCGCTTCATACTTGTATCATTATCATTTAGTAGTCGTGTTTAAATTAAACAATAATTTAATTTTAACATGACTACTGAATGATAATGAGGTAGGTAATGACCTAGGTAACCTTAATTAACTTACCTTAGGGCCGGTTTCCCCAAATTTTGGTAAACTAGTTTATGTAAAACTTGTTTTATCTTAAACTCGGGTATAAACTGATGTTCGGTTTCCCCAACTTATTATTCGGTCGTTTAAAATAAACGCCGCGATTCGGTGGTTGGCTAACCTGGATGTTTGTTTTTGTTTGATTCTTGGCGAATGCAAAGAAAATTAATGAAGTGATATTAAGGTTATATTTTATTGTTTTTGTGTTTATTCTCATTATATTCTCATGAGTTTATTGTGAACAGTCGCAGAGTTTGGTTTATTATTTTGTTTAAACGTCCTGTGTAGTGATGGAGAAAACTAGGGAAAGAAGTAAAAACTTTTAAGACAGTGAAACAACGGTTTTGTTAAGATTTTTACTGTTGTTCTGGAGATTTTCGTTCGTTCTAGATCTCAAATCCTCTTCTATTAAACTTAAAACTAAGTAAGAATTTTCCTTACGCATTCTAAACCTCTCGAAAAACTCGATGTCGTCCCATTTGTGAAAGTGGTTTATTCTTTCCCTAATGGTCGTAGGTCCTCTTTTTCTGGGAGCTCGATTCTCAAAGTATTTCTATTCATCATCATAAAATTCTATTCATAAAAAAATATCAATGAGCTCTTCCATAGCTCTAATTACAAAGATCCAAATACACACACCATAACTCGTGTAACAGCTTTATGAAAACAAGTAAAGACTGTTTACTAAACAATAATAAGACATTTTTTGAGGTTATGTAACTGTTTTACTTTTCTAGTTTAATTTATGCTATGCAGCTAAACCACCATCTGTGGTGGTTTAGTTTATTAACAATTGTATACCAGGTTTATATTTGGGGAACCCGAAATCTTAACTAAACTCGAGTTTAATTTATTCATCCCGCTAGTTTAACTTTAAACTGCGTTGGGGAAACCGTTCCTCAGTGTTGGTAAGGAAATACCGAAATAGAAATAGAATACCACATCAAACCCATTGGTAATTAACAACTATGTTCGTTAATACATGAACATTAATGAAGTCTTTGTAAACTGTCACAAAGAGACTGGAGCTGGTGTGATGGTGTAGAAAGATATTCACACACAAAGCCAGAACTAACGAACTTTCTTGAACAACGATCATAATGATAATTGATGGAAGGGGATGATGATAAGTGTTATGAACAAGATTCCAAAACTGGTTGATTTTGGAAAGTTTGATTTCCTTAAATTATGAACGCAAAACAATGCCATGTGTGTAACTACATTCATGAGCCACGTAGTCTATATTGATATCCTAAAGGTTGTAAAAGTCTAATATATAACAAACCTCATGGAAATAGCAATAGTATAGGTAACAAATATTTTTGACATTTAAGTAAGTTATTACTTGTGCTAAGTATTTTCAAAGTAAACTACATTATTACGAAGAATTCTATATTTTTCAATTTGTCTGATTTTACTACCAACATGTTGATAAAACTAAATATGTCTTACTATTAGTAAGAACCTTAGGCACATGCACATAAGGTGTCTAAATTTTAAAATGCAGTAAGGTCGTCCTGAATGTATTAATGAGGCAATGATGAAGAATTCACATATATTTCTTTCGGTCATGGAAGGTGTTGCAACTAGTCCACTAGAGTTAGCTTTTTTAATGTTTCCACAACAGCAGAGTGTTTTATATCAAATTATAATCTCGAAATGAACAAAACTTGGACGAACTATAATTTGCTGCCCTAGAGATTTAATGTTATGAAGGCTGAACATATACGTAAATTAAAGGTCACATAAAATAATGACCTGATCGAGTTTTCCAACTAACTGGAAAGTCAGTGTTCAATCATGACAATGAATTTCGACGTATAAATGACAATTACCTTTTCTAAAGTAGTTTTAAATCTTAATAATCATTTTAGCCAGGCCAATCCTGATTCAAGTTCAAAATAATATACGGGCAAAAGGCATAATAAATAAAAAGGGAACAAATGTGCATAAACGTTACCAAATATAAGGAGAAATTTCCCTGACTAGACCTGAATGGAACTAAAATTGTAACAGAGTGTTCCAATAAAAAAATTACTTCAAGCACAGATGTTGATGTAAAAGAAGAACATTGTTTTAAAATGTAACTTCTTTTCATGTGTTATTCAACACCCAATTACTAATAACCCATCTCTTTCATCTTCTTCTACCTCAGTTTTATAACAAATCAATATAAATAAAAAATTGGGTGCTAATTGGAAACTTTAAAAATTGAGTTTATTTTGACATAACATCAAAATTACTACTCAGTAGGCTATAAAAGAGTTTTGGTAATGAAACCTCCAGCATATAGCTAAGTGAGAACGGGCGGGATAATAATGGGACACGGGCAGGAAGAGATATTTAGCGTGAAATTGAGTTTTCATGTTTCAATCACACCACTGTTATTATACAGCTATTGGAGTTTTCACGCAATCAATGCGGGCGAAGTGTAGATATTCCCATACACGTGGTTTTTAGCCTGTAGCCATTATGTTTCAGTACTAGTACCGACTTGTACCGATAATCATGTTAATATGTGTTAACACTTACTATAATAAAATATCATTTATTAGGTTGAAAGCGTTCAGTGTACTATGATAAGACAATAGTGTAAAATTGTCAATGAATACATTTTGAATTATAAATACTGATGATTTAAAAATGAACAAATATAATTTATTGCAAACGAAAAGAATATTATCAGGAGATGAGATGGTTAATACAAATGAATAATCCTATGAGAGTAAATAAGTGTGGAATTAGCTTGGAAATAGCTGCGGAACCGGAGTAATTACTTACACATTCTACAAATGGTTGCTTCCAGTATTCACCGGCATTTCCCTGATGTAACGTGAGAAGAGATCCACGTTCACGTGTTCTTTCAGATTCTATGTTTCGGATACGTTTTCGAATCATCAATACAAAATTGTGTTCTTTGAATATGACTTTGTCCTGAAATTGAAAAAGAGACTCTGAAAGAATCCGATCAATTTACATTATAATTGAGCATTATTTATTGATTTCTTCATTTATCAGATCATATACTGTATAACTTGGGGATGATCACAACAACAGTTTCACTTGATCTGATGCGAGCATCTATTATCGTCGCCAAACAAATAGATAGAAAGTTAAACTATAAATAACCTTGATATTTCACAACTTCTTAAATATTTCACTGTTTATGTGGTGGAGTAAATATAATTTGCTAATATCTTTTAAGGATAACGTCTAACATTTAAACGGATAATCTTATGAAAAGTTCCAAAGTAAGATTTGTTGTGATTTATAAGCTAGGAAGTTTAAAGTGTTATTATGTCAATAGTGTTTGAATGATCGTTAACAGCTGTAATGGGACAACCTTATATTTTATACTATATTACTTTTAAACAAATTTATTTATTTCTTGTTCATTAAAAGTTTTATATGACCATTTCCTACATACATCTTCAAAATGAATTCCAATCCTTATATGCATTACCAATGACACTAACTGTTTGAAAGTATTACTTCTTCTTCTTAAACTCTCATTAAAAGTAATGTTTTCCAACATTCAAGCAATACTAAGCAATACCGCAAGCCACGCTAAAAAGCTAAACAATCAAAAAGTAAACCACTCAAGCGAGTTAATGTTCCACTTAAACCATGTGAACCGATGGTCGATTTCCTAGGATTTATTCTAATGGACGCAAGGCTTAACAAGAACCCTTGTCATCATAATGCTGCAATGAAACGAGCTCTCGCATTAGATGCATAATCCTAAACCTAACATAGTATCTCAGGTACATTTATGATCACGGATTAACATGCAGATAATGTAGAGAGTCCTGTATAATCACACCCGTCTCTTTTAGTTAATATTCAAATATTTAGTTACTTAACTGAAGTTGTCTTACAGTTTTACATACATTAAAATCATAATCATATATGGTAAAACTTTGTACTCTTAAATAAATCTACAATTTGGTCTAGACATGTGGTGATAGCTTTTAATTATTAAATTATTAAAAAAAATAATTAGATACTAAATAATTAGAAAGAAATGGGGTCCATTTTAAGATACACATACTTTTATTACGGGAAAGTGTGGAACGCCTTTATAACTTTTTATTATAAAGTTATAATAAAACTTGTTTCAGTGTAACCAAACTTGGTACATTTATTAAAGTTATCAAAACTATGTATGTACTGACACTTTACCCCAGTTTTCAAAATGGGTGATTGGGGGGGAGGTAGACTTATCACTCTGTGTAACTTAAAACCAAAGCCATTTCTTTCTGGGTTAAGATAGAGACGTCTAGCTTTCAACATTCATCATCATTTTCTAAGACCTTCAAAATGAAGTGTCACTCGATGGAGCTTCCCTATGAAAATTATGGGGCTACCCCGCAATCACCCATTTTGAAAACTGAGGCCAAGTGCCAGTATGCATTAAAAGGTACTTTTATTTCCTCTAATAAAATTTACCGAGTTAGGTTGCGCTGGAAAAACTGATTAAAAGGTTATACAGGTGTTTTCACACTTTCGCATAATACAAATCTGTGTAACTTAAAATCGACGCCATTTCTTTCTGGGTTAAGATAGAGACTTCTAATTCGGAGCATTCATCAACATATTCTAACACCTTGAATGAGGTGTCACTCGATGGGGCTTCCCTATGTGGCGCTACCCCCCCAATCCCCCATTTTGAAAACTGGGGCAAAGTGTCAGTATGCACTAAAAGGTACTTTGGTTTCCTCTAATAAAGTGTACCGAACTGCGCTGAAAACACTAGTTAAAAAAGTTATAAAGGCGTTTCCACACTTTTGCCTAACCCTGTATACAAGTACTGTTCAAGCAGTCTTGTACTGTTTATACTTAAATATAAAATTTCAAGATTTCCATATGAGTAAAGCCTATGTAAGCTGATGCATGTGTCACTGATTGCTTACATTGTATTTGAAGTCACTGCCCTCCCCCTTCCACCCACAGCACTATCACGTTAACAATCAGCTGACTGATGGGTTGGGGAAGGGGTTAAACTGCCATTTCGACCTGCACTGTTATCTAACTTCATAAACGAACTAACTCTGCTGTATTTCTAGTACAAAGGGCGATGTGTTTTGCAAATATTAGCTTCAATTGTTTTATGCCAAGAAAAGGTCGTTATTTTTAAACCAAATTGCTTTTTAGTTTCTGGTATTTTGGATGATCGATATGTGTTATGGAATCATTGCATTAGTTTATTTACGTGTGTGATCACGTTTTACTAACTAGATTGCTATAATACAGTGTGCCCATGAAGTCGTAGTATCTTCTAAATCTTCTTAACTGGGGTATTACAGATAGTATAAATGCGTAACTCAATATGAATAGAATTATAGAAGTTGGACTAATAATCTGTAATGTTAAACCACCCTTGCCTCTTCACAATTGACTTTACGTCACTGAATCGATTTTTTACTGCCAAAGGAAAGAAACTTTGACATAATTTCCATTATTTTAAGCAGGTTATGGGTACTGTATTGTTATTTGTAAGTGTTTCAACAAATAAATAACTTTATAATACGAACAAATAAAAGTCAAATGTTAAATGCAAATACCTAAGCTGCAGTGATTGAATGGTAAGGTCGTAATGACAAATCAGGTAGAAATTATAGAATTCAACTTGTATTAAAAAAAAATACAAACGAAACATACATTTATTGTTAGAGTATATCAAGGTTAGTTTTAAAAATAAATGTACTAGGGAGAAATAAAGTTGGCTGAGCATACAAATAAAACTACTCTTTGACTAGAATTCAACTGAATGTTTAACTAAAATGTACACAAACGTAGCTGGCAGTGGGTAAACTTTAACTTGAAACAGCTCATCTTAAGACCCTGAGACATCCTCACCGTTACCCCTCCATTTTCAGTTAGTTTCTTTTCAAACTCTATCACCCTCCAAGCTGTAGTGCAGGCGTTAATAGCGTTTGGTTTTATACATTTTGTCTTCATGGTTTGTACCAGTTTCACCTATCAGAACAACACCCTCGTCAAGGATCTTTAATTATGTCACTAAACAGGTACTTGACTATCTTCCGCGTAGAGCCAATTGCAAGGTCTTGACATCTTTGACATTCATATTTTAGCAGGAGAGCAGGTTTAAGTGCACTACTTACGTATAATTGATTATTATAGATTTGTTTCTATACTTGATTCAAGTGGTGTTTGTTGAATCACGCTTGTAATAAAATCCATTCTGATCCCCCAGAGTTATATCTGAATTTGAATTCGGGAAATACTTGGAATATTTTAATATTTTACTTTCCCAACAGAGAATATCACTTTGGTGGTCAGTGCCATAGGGACCATGTATCGTATGGCTCAGTACTGCTTCCTATAGTTCGCCATAGGCCTCCTCAGCGTCGGTATATCTGCACGAACGACCTTGTCAATGTCTATATTTTGCATAGATCTTCTTCTTTCTACAATAAAAAATGTGTGAGTGTGGAGAGAGTCTCAATCTAAAAACACGACATAACAGACTGTAAGACAATTTAGTTCCGAGAGGGGTTGACCAAATATTTCCGGCCACTTTAAATCCTAGGTAACGGTAACGAAGTAGGAAGGTTTTCCATCCCACAGACATTGCGTCAATATACTTAGTTGTTATAACGCTGAGAATTAGTAAAGGTATTTGGAAGGGTATACGATCAGGAACCGAGCCTGAAACCTTCGCCTTGAATGGTTTCATCAGAGTGACCACTCTGACAGCCTTCTGGCGATCGTTTGCAGGTAAGTTTCCAGAAGCTCAGTTAATGTATCAGTTCGCAATCATTCACTTATATTTCTTTTTGAATATTGCTTATAAATCTCTGTCTTTCCTCTTCTCCTCGGCACTGCATATCACTAACCATTTCGCCGACAGTCTGCCCAGCTGGGAGTGTCGTGGCTCACCCAATAAAAGCCGGCGGTAAACATTACTTGTAACTATTTTCTACCTTCATTGTCAGTGATACCGACATTCCAGCTAGGCGTACCAAAAGACTAAAGAAGTGGATACTGTAAAGATTCGTAGAGGGAATGCCGCATAATTGAAGAAACCGCAGTTATATTTTAAATAAACCAAAACTTCGTGGGAACTTACCAAATAAACAAACACTTTCAAAATCCCGTTAACCTACTAACTATACAATAGAAAGTTTTGATAAATAGTACAGAATTGTAAAAAATTGTATACTTGCAATATTTTTAAATCAATAAACCTACGGTTTAAGAGCGATAGCTATCCAAGATCAATTATAAATATTATTCTTATTGAAATTCGTCACACTATTTAGAATTTTGTTATACCTGGTTTCAATTTTCTTGTGTTGTTTCAATTAGTTTCTCTGAACTTAATTGATTTTATAAGACGAAACTAATAGATTTTTAGCTGATACAATAGCCAAACACACAGAAAATGTGATTTTTTTGTTCAGATCAACTTTAAGGCGTAGTATCAAGTATCATTTTCCCCGTTGAAGATAGAAAAAAGTGTTGAAAACAAAAGTTGTAGATAACTTAATTCCACAAGGCGTTTTTCGTCAAATTTAAGATCCGACTACTTGTTTAGGCTCTACGATCAAAATAGTACACCTCTACATACCCGCATTTCGCGCTATTTTAAAACCCCCCAAAACGGCCCCCAAACTTGAAATTCTGATTTTTGTAATTTTCTTTGTTGACAATTTAATTTTACAGAACAATTTTTCGTCAAATTTAAGATCTGACCACTCTTTTAGGCTCTACGGTCAAAACAGTACACCTCTACATACCCGATTTCGCACTATTTTAAACCTTCCAAAACGGCCCCAATTTGAAATTCTGGTTTTGGAATTTTCCAGTTGGACAGGCCAAGACCAACCTACATGCAAAATTTCAAATCTATCTCATCTGGAAGTACCCAAACATTTATGTCAGTGAGTGGAGTGAGTGAGTCAGTGATCACGCCGTTCGAGCTTCGAGCTTTATAGTATAGAGACTAGTTCCTGGCTGATTGGCTTCGCCCCAGATTCCCCTGCTTCGGCCCTGGTGCTTCAGTTTGTCGCTTCGCTCACGGTTCGGCTTCTCCTCTCGGTTTATGCATTCGCTTCATGACTACTACTTTTCAGTTAGGGCTCCTTTCAAACTCTATCACCCTCCAAGCTGTAGTGCAGGCGTAATAATAGCGTTTGGTTTTATACATTTTGTCCTCATGGTTTGTACCAGTTTCACCTATCAGAACAACACCCTCTTCCTCAGGATCTTTAATTATGTCACTAAACAGGTACTTGACTATCTTCCGCGTAGAGCCAATTGCAAGGTTCATCTTGACATCTTTGACAGTCATATTTTAGCAGGAGAGCAGGGTTTTAGGGCACTACTTACGTATAATTGATGATTATAGATTTGTTTCTATACTTGATTCAAGTGGTGTTTGTTGAATCACGCTTGTAATAAACAAATCCATTCTGATCCCCCAGAGTTATATCTGAATTTGAATTCGGAAAATACTTGGAATATTTTAATATTTTACTTTCCCAGCAGAGAATATCACTTTGGTGGTCAGTGCCATAGGGACCATGTATCGTATGGCTCAGTACTGTTTCCTATAGTCTGCCATAGGCCTCCTCAGCGTCGGTATATCTGCACGAACGACCTTGTCAATGTCTACATTTTGCATGGATCTTCTTCCTTCTACAATAAAAAATGTGTGAGTGTGGAGAGTCTCAATCTAAAAACACGACATAACAGACTGTAAGACAATTTAGTTCCGAGAGGGGTTGACTCAAATATTTCCGGCCACTTTAAATCCTAGGTAACGGTAACGAAGTAAGAAGGTTTTCCCATCCTGGCCACGCAGGCATTGCGTCAATATACTTAGTTGTTATAACGCTGAGAATTAGTAAAGGTATTTGGAAGGGGTATACGATCAGGAACCGAGCCTGAAACCTTCGCCTTGAATGGTTTCATCAGAGTTGTGACTACTCTGACAGCCTTCTGGCTTTCCTCTTCTCCTCGGCAATGCATATCACTAACCATTTCGCCGACAGTCTGCCCAGCTGGGAGTGTCCTGGCTCACCCAATATAAGCCGGCGGTAAACATTACTTGTAACTATTTTCTACCTTCATTGTCAGTGATACCGACATTCCAGCTAGGCGTACCAAGAGACTAAAGAAATGGATATTGTAAAGATTCGTAGAGGGAATGCCGCATAATTGAAGAAACCGCAGTTATATTTTAAATAAACCAAAACTTCCTGGGAACTTACCAAATAAACAAACACATTCAAAATCCCGTTAACCTACTAACTATACAATAGAAATTTTTGATAAATAGTACAGAATTGTAAAAAAATTGTATACTTGCAATATTTTTTAGTTAATAAACCTACGGTTTAAGAGCGATAGCTATCCAAAGATCAATTATAAATATTATTCTTATTGGAGTTCGTCACACTATTTAGAATTTTGTTATACCTGGTTTCGATTTTCTTGTGTTGTGTCAATTAGTTTCTCTGAACTTAACTGATTTTATAAGACAAAACTAATAGATTTTTAGCTGAAACAATAGCCAAACACACAGAAAATGTGATTTTTTGTTCAGATCAACTTTAAGACGTAGTATCATTTTCCCCGTTGAAGATAGAAAAAAGTGTTGAAAACAAAAGTTGTAGATAACTTAATTCCACAAGGCGTTTTTTCGTCAAATTTAAGATCCGACTACTTGTTTAGGCTCTACGATCAAAATAGTACACCTCTACATACCCGATTTTTGCGCTATTTTAAACCCCCCAAAACGGCCCCCAAACCTGAAATTCTGATTTTTTGTAATTTTCCTTGTTGACAATTTAATTTCACAGAACAATTCTTCGTCAAATTTAAGATCTGACCACTCTTTTAGGCTTTACGGTCAAAACAGTACACCTCTACATACCCGGATTTCGCACTATTTTTAAACCCTCCAAAACTCGCCCCCAATTTAAAATTCTGGTTTTTTGGAATTTTCCAGTTGGTTACAGGCCAAGACCAACCTACATGCAAAATTTCAAATTTCTATCTCATCTGGAAGTACCCAAACATTTATGTCAGTGAGTGAGTGAGTGAGTCAGTGATCACGCCGTTCGAGCTTCGAGCTTTATAGTATAGAGAAAGAAAATATTGCTAAATTTGTAGGAAATTTAATTTCAAAGAACAGTTTTCCTCAAATTTAATATCTGACCACTTGTTTAGGGTCTACGGTCAAAATAGTACACCTCTACATACAATTTCGCGCTATTTTTAAACCCCCCAAATTGGGCCCCCACTTTTGAAATACTGATTTTTTGGAATTTTCCTTGTAGACAGTTTAATTTCACAGAACAATTTTTCGTCAAATTTAAGATCTGACCACTTGTTTAGGCTCTACGGTCAAAACAGTACACTTCTACATACCCAAATTTTGCGCTATTTTTAAACCCCCCAAAACGGGCCCCCAATTTGAAATTCTTATTTTTTGGAATTTTCCAGTTAGTTACAGGCCAAGACCAACCTACATGCCAAATTTCAAGTTTCCATCTCATCTGGAAGTACCCAAACATTTATGTCAGTGAGTCAGTGATCACGCCGCTCGAGCTTCGAGCTTTAAACCCCCCAAAACTGGCCCCCCACATTTGAAATTCTGATTTGTTGGAATTTTGCTTGTAGACAATTTCATTTCACAGAACAATTCTTCGTCAAATTTAAGATCCGACTACTTGTTTAGGCTCTACGATTAAAATAGTACACCTCTACATACCCGGATTTTGCGCTATTTTTAAAACCCCGAAAACTGGCCCCCCACATTTGAAATTCTGATTTGTTGGAATTTTCCTTGTAGACAATTTAATTTCACAGAACAATTCTTCGTCAAATTTAATAACTGATTACTTGTTTAGGCTCTACGGTCAAAATAGTACACCTCTACATACCCGGATTTCGCGCTATTTTAAACCCCCCAAAACGGGCCCCCCAATTTGTAATTCTGGTTTTTTGGAATTTTCCAGTTGGTTACAGGCCAAGACCAACCTACATGCCAAATTTCAAGTTTCTATCTCATCTAGAAGTACCCAAACATTTATGTCAGTGAGTCAGTGAGTCAGTGATCACGCCGCTCGAGCTTCGAGCTTTATAGTATAGAGATAGAAAATAATGCTAAATACAAAAGTTGTCAAAAATTTCAAAGAACAATTTTCCTCAAATTTAATATCTGACCACTTGTTTAGGAACTACGGTCAAAATAGTACACCTTACATACCCGAATTCGCGCTATTTTAAACCCCCAAATCGGGCCCCCACGTTTGAAATTTGATTTTTGAATTTTCCTTGTAGACAGTTTAATTTCACAGAACAATTTTTCGTCAAATTTAAGATCTGACCACTTGTTTAGGCTCTACGGTCAAAACAGTACACTTCACATACCCGAATTTTGCGCTATTTTTTAAACCCCCAAAACAAATCCCCAATTTGAAATTTTTTTTTGAATTTTCCAGTTAGTTACAGGCCAAGACCAACCTACATGAAAATTTCAAGTTTCCATCTCATCTGGAAGTTGAAACATTAACAGTGTCAGTGAGTCAGTGATCACGCTCGAGCTTCGAGCTTTATAGTATAGAGAAATTAATACCTCCACATTAGGACAACTAAACAGCCACTTCTTTAGTTTGTTCAAATAGAATTTAGAATAATTGCAATTAGAGATATCGTTAGGAAGATAATTAAATAGTTTGGGGCGAGATAACTGTAGAAACGTTTGAAAACTCAAAATGAGGACCAGGAGTAACTACCAAGTTCATAGTTCTTAGTCTCTCAGAATACACTTGCTGATTACCTAAAGATGACCAGATCTAATGAAAAAATTCTTAGTACCCTAAAATAAATAAGTGTCTTAATGGAAATATTAAGTATCCGAACAATGGAAACGAACTTTCTAGCCTACTTGCACCCATAATCAACCTAACAATATGTTTTTGAGTTAAAATTATAGGAATTATACTGGAATGATAAACTCCTCCCCAACAAGATATGCCATATTGCAATTTGGAATCTACTATAGCAAAATACACAGCTTTAAAGACCGATTGAGGACAGCACGATTTTAAAAGATACAACTTCCTTACACAAGACCACAGATACTTCTTTAAATTTTCTATGAAGCTCCAGTTAAAATTTTCATCAATTGTGAGACCTAGATATTTGATGTCATGAACTTGCTGAATAGCCATACAACTCTGCACGAACCAGAAACTGTTTGTAGACAATCTGAACATTTATAAAATAAACGGTAATTTACCACCTCTATCCTATTTCTTAACGAAAATCTAATAAATTTTGTTTTGTCACTAAGAGCCATTCGGTTTGAAGTGAACCATAGTTTAAGCTTATCGAAATCTTCCTGCATATATATTCTTCCATTAATGTTGAGTCCTTATGAGAATAGCTTAGAACTGTATCATCAGCAAAACAAGTTATTTTTCCAAAGAATTTACCTGTACATAGATCATTGATATAGACTAAAAAAGAATAGGACCAAGGACATACCTTTTGGTACGCCATAAGTGATGAACAAATTAGAACTCGTAATATTTTAAGCTTAACACATTGAGATCTTCTAGACAAATAGCTAACGAACCAATTTGAGCGACCCATCTTACACCTGCATTCCAAAGTTTTGAAAGCAATACATCATGGTCAACTGAATCAAAAGTTATGTCTATGAATTAGATATAAATTTTTATTTCTATAGATATAAAATTCAGTAAGCATCAAACATCGAAATATTTAACCTATAAAATATGTAAAACATAAAAAAACATAGTATCTTTTCAAAAATTATTTGTATTGCGTCCGATATTGACCTAAGTATCTTCAGGCAAATAAGTACCTACATTTAAAACAAATTATATTCTTCCAATAAAAATTATAAACATGATCCATATCATAAGTGAATAAATGATTCATCAAATAATATTAACGTATAATATTTATTCCTTTGCCATTTTTTACAACATCATTGTTTTGTGGTTTATATTTTGTTACGCAAAAACGTGGTTATAATGTTTTATTCTATACTCTTAATTGTTCAAGTTATTTAAAGTTTTTCAGGTTAGTTTTTTGAGTGTGGGGTTGTTCAAGTTATGAGTAAATTGTGTATACAATTACAGTGAAACTATATGATATTTTTAAAGAAAATACATGAATCCTGCATACACAATTGAGGTAGGATTGTGGTATAACAAAATGAATAACGCAGTACCGGTATCGCTAATGCAGGAAATAGCATCAAATATTAAAATTTAATTCTCGGGACGGATATCATACGTTTATTATTTATGAAAGAAACGAGACAAGGTAAATAGGATTATGGCAGTTTTAATCTTTGAAGTGGATTTTCCTCACTTTAGTCTACACACACCACCTTTTATGTATTTTGATTGAAGGTTTCTATATTTGTTAGCTAAAGTAATCGTAATTCTGTTGTTTATAGATGTATTGTGGATTAGAATGTATAATACTATATTTACAGAATATGCGTATATCAGACCATAGTACTTTTGGAAACACCAAAATAGTTTCTCAGTTACATCAAAATTAACCTAATTCTTTAAGATACTAATAATTATCAAAGAAAATTAAACTAATGCAGAATTTAAAACTAAAGTTAGGCTGATATTTCTTTATATTTTTGTACATGTTTTGTTTTTTTATTCCATACCAAGATCCAGTAATTGTTGCTTTGTAGTTATAAGTGCATGTTCAACCAAAACATTGTTTTATGATGGGTTTTACTTCGGTTGAAGAAGACTTGAATGTGATCGATGAATTATTTCCGTCAGAAGGTTATACATTATTCAGAACACTTTAACTAACTCAACCGTCCCTCGTTCTGAATACAGGTCTTTTGAATTAAAGACCATTTTGAAATATCTAGACTCACAATATAATTTGTTAACAGTCAGTTGCTATCAAATTCGTGTGTTTGATACTAGATCATATTATACAGGGTGTCGGTGAACTATCTGGACATACTTTGTAGACATGTTCCTTAGGTCAAAACAATAATATTTTGCCATATAATCAGGGGTCTCCGGTGCTTCGTTGTCCGTCTGTGTTTTTACTAAAATAATTGTCATTGAATTGTCATTTCAACTAAAGCACCGATTATCACCAAACTTTTGATTTTGGAATTTGTTAAATTCCTCTACAACCATCTCTACAACCAATGATAAGTCGTTTCCGGTTATGCTACCGTTTCGAAGGTCGTCATTTTAAACATTTCTTCTACCCATCAAATAAATCAAGTTGTATGTCCTCTGCTTTGGTAGATAAATGGAATTTCAAACGCACATATTGTTTTATTTATTCAATATTATTAAACTTACATCAACAATAGTAATTACTGTGTCCAAGCAAAACTATTGCATCAAAATAATTTTAAGGCAAATTTAGTTTTGAAATAGTAGAGATATCTATAAGAGAACTCCAACAACCAAATAGTTTACATTTTAATACATTCGCGTTAATTTAATTTATACCGTTTAATTAATTGAAACCCCAATACATAAAACAATATTTATATTTGAAATTTGCATTTATCTACTAAAACGAAAGATATACAAATTAATTCTTTTGATTTTGCAAGATCTGTTTAAGATGGCCTTCGAAACGGTAGCATAACCGGAAACGAATTTTCATTGATTGTAGAGATGTCCATACGAATTTAACAAACTCAAAATAATGTAGTCAGTTCCATTGTTGTTGATTATCCTTCTGCTTGTTTGGACCAATTACCTCTTGGTTTCAGTGTTTCCCCCATTGTTTGAGGTAATTGGCCTGTTTCAACAGACTTCCTAAGCAAAATAATAGTCTATTAATTCAAAGTCAGTGCAGTATGTTAGTCCAGGACAATTTCTAAAACAGCGCTGGCTTTTAACAGGACATTTTCTCCAAAATTATTTAATCAACTGTGCATGGACTGGTGGTAATTATTTGGTTTAAAACCATTAACCCGTATAATCGCAATGAAACAACTCAGGTTTAAAACAATGATGTCTTCAGTTAACAGCTAAATAGATTTTTAATAACTGGGGGCAATAAAAAGGTTACTTTGAATTTATTGGAATGCCTAATTTCGTTGTCAATAGAAATTAACTACTTCCTCTTAAACTAATAGAAAGTGATGGAATTGTATCGGAACTTAAAGGTAAGTTGGATATGGAAGTTACAAATGTAAAACTAATAGGTTATTCGCTTTAACTTTAAACTATGAAGGATTCATCTTTTATTGATCGAAAAATATAAAGGATTTTATTCATAATGGTGGTATTAATTAAGGAAATATAAAGTTCTTTCGTTATTACAATTACCTCTTTTATATTGTTGTATCATCAGAACTACGTTTCAATGGATATACACCCAAAGATGTATTTAAGATAAATACTTTACAGTACGGTATCATGAAAGTAATGCAATTAATCGTATGAGACTGTCTAAAGGGTAAAACCCAAATAATGTATATCCGGTTTGAAGACAAAATGTAATGAATATTTTATATGACATTAATTTGCAACTGTGAGTTTTGTATCTATTTATATGGCATTAAATATACTGTAAGAAATCTTAACAACTTCGAATCAATGTTAGATAAGTGGATTACACTTTTAATAGTTTTCTTTTTTTAGTTAGTTATCATGTGACAAGTAAGTGCGCCGGTTAGCAACTGAGATTTAACCTCCCAATATCAACCTTATGACAGAATCTACTGACACTTGCTTGACCTTGTAGCTGAGAAATCAAGAGAGAATACAAATACAATACTATTATACAACTTGCAAAAGATCCATAGTTTCGAAAGTATAATATAACTCTAGAATGAACCTATTAAGTTTAGCCGTTGTTCTTTAAGTTTAAGTTGTTTGAACATTCAAATTTGAGAGAAGAAAAGCAATATTTGAGACTGGTTAGAATTATAAAAGCGATGTATAGCAACTACCAATGAGATTGAGCCATTCAGGCCACGTGACTAGCTCTATAGGCTGGTTTCCACTTACTTACAGACATAGTTCATTTATTTAGATAATACTTTTTTAAAGACGGGTTTCCCAGACTTTGTTCGTCTTGATGGGTATGGCAGCGAGAATCAATGTATGGCTATGCGAAACGTAATCAACATTTTTGCTACGAGATGTTTTCACACTGCTTGTTTTGAGAACAAACAAACAAACATTTAAACTAAATTGTTTGATATGTCTTGCCTTACTTGCAACTGAGGGAAGCTGAACTATAAAAGTTAGTGGTAGTATAAGAGAGATCTCATCAAACGACAAGTCATCCCTGAGGGTTAACATTATTGAGAGAAACGTTACAATGTCTGGAACACTCGTACAATGTTACAATGCTTCCTTAGAGAACTGGTCAGTAAACATTGTGCGGTACCTTAAGTGGTAGATTAAAAAGTATTCTTAATAATGTATAGTTTTCAAAGGTGGGTTTTCTACATTAAGGGTAAAACTAGTGAGGTCATTTAGTGGAATTAAAAGAAAATTGATTATCAAATTGACTTTATTTACATCAACGATTGTTATATTTTGAAGTTATAAACGTGGAAAGTAAATGTAAGAAATACTTGGATCTCAAGTTCTTCCAATCAGTGAAAAAGGTCCTTTAACAAGTTTCGCTCAAGGAGAACAATCAACTTATAAGATTTTCAAGCGATCAATTAACTCTTAGAACTTTGTCATTCATAACTCTTAGGTAAGCTATAGCGGATGATATTTTATAAAACACACATTTTTGACACTATATAAGTTTTAGTATTTTATTGAACTTATGTTTGTTTTATTTACTTTTTTATTTTAGTTGAGCTAGGCTGTGTTGTGGTGATGGATGATGTACGCTAGAAAGTTGATGCGACGTTGACAGGTGACATCCGTAGAGGGAACTACGCAATATTACTGTTATTATTGCTTGTGGGATATTCTAATCATAACAGGTTATATTGCACGAGTATATTGAAATAAGCTCAGAGCATATACATACAATTACTTCCGAAAAATGAAAGATAGTGCACTCTATAGGGGTGGTCATAGCTCAGTGGTACAGTGCGTGCTTCGCACCAAATTAGCCCTAGTTCGATTCCCGGGCGCGCGGTGATTACTTTTCACGATGGCCATTCCCCGTGGTTCGGAAGTCACGTTAAGCCGTTGGTCCATTCCATTGGTCATTGGGTTATTAACTAATGACCCAACCTGGGAACAGTCGGCCCTAGTTTGTTACAAAACTACACCTCATCATCCATCATAAACTCTCATCACATTCACTCTTCATCCCATATTCACCTTAAAATACCCTCTAGGATAGGTCGGTGTCTTAATTCAAAATACAGTTCAGTAAGTTTGTTTTAATTATAGCTTGCAACCTTAGTACTTAAATACCACTTGAACAGGTCATTACATGTTTTATGAACTAGCCGTGTTTCTATGAACTTAAACAAATTTAGCTCTAGTTATACGTTATGTTGTTTTGTGATTTATTGTACCATCATCTTCAGTGGAGAAATGTTCCTCAAAAGGTCTCTTATTATCAGAACTCGTTAAACAAATGAGTAGCGTGTATAATTTACATACTCGAGTATTAAACTCTCTAATACTGGCCATACAAACGGACATTATTTGTGTTAGTGCTAGCTAAAAAATACGTACATTAACATAAATAACCAAAATTTGTATTCATCTAAGCAATAGCATAACATAATGCATTATTGGCTTTAAATACAATTTATTGTAGGCTACAACAAATCATTACTTATATTTTGTTTAGAGTTTGTAGAGTAAAAGGATTAAAAACCTAATAATTGCAACTAATTTGTATCAATAGTTGTATCAATCTTATATTTAGATATATCAATTTTAAATAATTACCACCAACTTTATTACATGCCTTGACTTACCTTGAAGAACCTGTTTAGGCTTAAAGCTATGCAAACTACATGTTATTTTGAACATGATGAAACCAACAGTGGTAATTAAAATAGTACTTGGTTGGTTGGTCATTTTAGTTTTAAGACCGGGGAAAAACTAATTTTGTATGCACAACTATAATTGGTTGCGGGAAATAATATACCCACAGTAAGGCAAACTAACAAAACGGAAGTTTTGAACGGTCTGGTTTCGAGTAAAACACGAAAGCTGGCGATTTCGATTAGCAAACCTGATGATTTCCAAAACAACCATTAAGGTCAAGAAACTAATTTCAAACGTCCTAAATGGTTTAAACACATCCAATTATTCAATATCTTTTTAGATAATCCTTATAGTTCTTAACAAAAGTGAATTCAACAGTATATTTGTATTTCAACATCTACCCAAAGACACATGTTTGTTACAGAAAATAGAAACGTAGAAAAGTGACCGTACCTTTTTACTATAAGCTCTTTAGTACAGGGTCATCCAGTTACTAATGATTTTGCTCACTAACTTTTTTATATAATTTATTTAATAGGTCTTACATTAAAGAAAAAAGAGGGTGTTTTAATTTAGTTTCATGTTTTGAAAATACCATCATGTATACGACTACCATAATAGACCATTTTATTCAATGAATTGTCTACGCCATACGGTGGTATATAAAAGTCCCCCGGTTTAACGACTTGCAATTTTTCCTCATGGGGATATCCAATAGAAAGAGTATACGCGGAAAATCCATATAACCTTAGAGAATTGTAACAGAGAATCAATACAGAACTCAACCGCGTTTCTCAAGAAACAAACAGCTCAAAACAAAACTATTTCGAGTAGAAAATTGCATGTAATCATTTGGATGTCATATTTATGATGCTATTTCCAAAACAAACACATTTTAAAAAATCCCCTTTTTGTCTTTAGTTTAAGACCAATAAAAACTAAAAATATAAATAATTAACCTTAAAAAATCAAATTTAACTGGACGACTGTGTATGTAGTTTTGTTCGAGAATTTAAAGAGAATAGTGTGGTTGGAATGTAAAGTGGTTGACCGAAAGTTATCGGTCTAGAAAAGCTGCAGTACTGTAGTCAAGGGGTTATGAACACTTAGCCCGGCCAGCTACATTGTACATTAGGGTACCGTATGAGAGCAATATAGTTGCAATATAGGGGAGCGTCTTGGCCATTATATAAAGTACTTCAAGAACTGAATACAACAGAATTCAAACTAGCCTTACTGTGTTTTAAGGTTTCTCAAGTGGTAAATAATCAATTGAGACATTGCACAATTGTATCAATATCTGTGTATTTGTAATACAAGAATTGAAAACTGAGAAGCGCCCTTTAAACATTTTATTTTAACCACTACAGGTTTCAGGAATTATCCCATCTTCCTGGTGGTACAAAGCATCACAGGTTACCTAATTCTTATTAATATACCAAGTATCCCTCAAAAGTGAAGATACTCGTATATCACAAAATATTGTGTATTTGTTTGATTATAAACATATAAGTCCTTATTTAAACACGTATGTATTGGTGTGAATGCTTTCCTACTTCTTTGACCTAACCAAAATTCGTAAAGGGTATATATAATATATACTTAATAAAGGGTGAGAATATTTTAAACAAAACTAAATGCTTTTATTGTTGACACTAAACATATGCTTCAACGTAGGTAAACCAATATTAATATTGCAAATGGGAAGAGGTAGGCAGCTATGCCATTAAATTATGTATTTGCGAACTGTTCAAATTTATATAAAATGCATATTTTGTGGTATGTTATAACCAAGCTGTGTGGAGTACCGACTAACTTGGGAAGCCACATGTCTTTTCCAGAAAAATATTAAGTTGTAGTTTAATTTTTTTACTACTGTAACTTTATAGTTACACACGAGTTTTATACGTGTGGATTCATAGATTCTTTACATATGAGAAAGCTGTAACTTTTGTTCAAAAACGCCCGGACATCAATGTCATGGGACAAACTTAAATATCCCTCTTTCGATAATTGATTTATTACACTCTGGACAGATTGTCTAATGTAAGATGAATATTTGCTGAGCTTTAACAGTCCCGTGTCGACAATCTGTAACCATCTATTATGACTTAATCTCTTGCGCTACATTATCTCGTACAAACTACAAGCGAGTATAGAGACTACCTAACAGCTGAATTCTCTAGCTGTGACAGGAAATACGTATTACGTACTCGTATTTTTGCTCATTTGTAACGCCACTTTGAAACGAAGTAAACGATCGATAATTCTTTTCACATAGGAATACAGGTAGAACGGAATTGAAAATCTCAGCTATAATGCGATTCTACACACCGCAGTTCATGCTACATTAGTACAAAGGTCTTTTTACCTGATTTCTAACAAATTGGTTGAATTACACGTGACAGAAACTCAGCTGAAAACAAGCTCATAAACAGACCAAGAGTACAAGTTGCACTAGACGCCATCAGACATCTCAGTACTGTATAAGAGTGCTAACTGCACATATACTCGTAATATACGTTTGAAGTGCTTCATTTCAATGCTAACTTGAGAAAGTGCGAGTATTACACATCATCCCTTATTTCAATCAGGAAATTGCAGAACAAAATTAATTAAGGACAGGCCCCATTTATTCACCCATTTATTAAGGTTGAATCAAAACAAAACTAACATGTGTTTCAAAGTTATTTTCGATCATCCAATAGACTTAAAAAAACAAGAGAAGGTCGTGACTTTTATTAAAAGGTGGCCGTGGCAAAATTAAAAGAAATTGGTAATGTTGTATGACGACAACAGCTGTAACAGCGTTATCTCTACGCTACTGCGCACAGTAAAAGTCGCCAGTTATTATTGGATTACATTTTTCTGGTCAGACCTGACAAAAAAATCATTGCTTTTGAAAGATCTCGTCGGCCAAATAAAAATAATGTTGGCATTATTAAATTATTATTAATTATTGTTAAAATTAATTATTTAGAAAAATTCTTAACAATGGTTTGGTGATTTTCATTGACCTTCACACAAATTGAAAGGGCCAACGTTGAAACATTGACTACCCCGTTAAGGGTGATATGAGAAAATTGGAAAAACTTCGATAATATCAGTACAAACTATGAATTACTTTAACATCTCAAGGACCGTTTTTATGATAGACAGTTTCAAAAGCTTAGGTCGGATTGGTCTGAATTAATATAATACAGAACCACAAATTCTATTTCAAAATGTTACTTTAGTAAAAATGTGTTTCAAAATTAATAACAGCTGGGGAGTAGTTTACCCAATGGATCGTTAAACGAAGCTATTTTTAAATATTAACACTTTTTAAAAACCATTAGAATTTGTTACATACAGTTAAGGATGTTGCGTGGCTTAGGTCATAAATACGTACCTCAACCAAGTGCTCCTTAACTATGAGTACAAGTATAACTATGGGGACAAAAACCCTATTAAGAGAAAAAGTAACAATTTACAGTGAGTGTGCTGTGCTAGCTTCTTATCAGCAACAAGGTATTGTATGTTTATACTGACTTCCTATCTTCCACAGTTTAGTTTTGCATTTTTAAACACCTCACAACTATGACAATGATTTGCTAAAGAATAATGTACTTTTGAATGTCAGCTACAGCTGTGTACTACAAGAGGACTGGCTTCTTGTATTATAGTCAGTCGACTTTTAAACGCTGTTGTGTAAAACTTATGAGATTTTAACAATTTAAATTACTCCGTTGTCCTATTTGTTTAAATGTACTTTGCATAAAATACGTATTTACCTTGTTTGGTTTATATCCTTTTCAGGTAAAACGTAAAAAACATGTTTTTCATACAGTTTTTCATATTACTTAATTTACTACCACAGTAAGATATATGGAAGTACATTAAAACCCCCATTAATCGTTTATAAGCAGTTTAGTTAAACAAATTTATCACACTTTTCAAAACAAAATTATTTAGACTTTTACCCAAAAAACTTTTATTTTATTCATTTATATTAAGCGGAAACAAATATGTATTATGAATTATAGCGTATTATGGGAATCATTACTGTGTTTATGCCGAACACTTTATACTCAGTCTTTTAGGGTATACAGCCTTAGATGATGAGGGATCTGGCAATATGAGTTTTAATTGCTCAAGCTCTTAAGAAGATATTATATTAATTAGCGCTAATAACAAAGGATTGACGCAGCAAACTCTTCCCGCCTTTGTAGATGATTGAATATAAGTCATCTGGAAACTGACAGGCTATATATGGTGAGCTACTGGAAAATCTTTAAGTTACGTAAGCGGGATGGGTTTTAGAGAGCAATAAAAAATTGTACATTAAGACCACGTGGACATAACTTCTAGCTTTCTACATTTTTATTTTATTTCGTATTGTTATAGTTAAATAAAAAATTCTGGGTGGATTCAAATTAAAGTTTACACAAGGTATTACCGTATTATGGGATGTGTGTTCCTGGTATACAGCCCAATATCGTTTGTTTTTGCAGAGATAGAACTATGCAATTTTGAAATAGGGGGGGATCAAGTAATTGTACGAACAAGTTATTATTAAGAAAATGTAATTATATATTTAACGTTAGATCAATATAAAAACTAAAGCGTGATAATAAGCGTGGTAGATCGTCTGATATTCTACTAATGTTATTACCCATCCTTGACTCCAAATCACTAACTTCGATTGGTTGATTTTCGTCTATATGGTATACAATTCTTTTAAAGTACTGTTCAACCAATATTAATATTGCTTTTTTAAGGTAGTATTTTAGTTTCATTTTAGTTATACATATGATTTACTGTCTGTGAAGAGTTCGCTGTTCAATTCATGACATACTTGACTTATGTCCATTGATTCCTAGGTGGAACATAGGGCCTCGACGAAATTCCGCCACCCATCGCGGTCCGCTGCAAGCGCTGTGGTCTCTCTTCACGTCAGTCCTCTCCTCCCCAGGTCCTTCTCAGTGGTTCGCCTCCATGTATTTTTTGGTCGACCACGCTTCCTGCTTCCTTGCGGATTCCACTCGAGTGCCTGTCTTGCTATACAACTTTGAGGTCTTCTAGTGTTATAAGCTTCTTGACGGGTTCCAGCTCGGTAACTCTCCATAGATCATCGTTTCTTATCGTGTTTGGCCACCAGATCCTTAATATGTATTGCTGGCACCTATTTACATAGGCCTGCAGTGTTTGAACTGAGGCTACGTTGATCTTCCAGGTTTCGCAGCCATATAGCAAGACAGAGATTACATTTGATTTAAAAATTCTTATTTTAGTTTGACGCAGGATTTGTCTAGACGTCTAAACTGGGCGCAGCTGAGCAAAAGCTCCCTTGGCCTTCTTTATTCGGTTTTTAATGTCCGATTCTGTTCCACCATCCAAACCCACCAAACTACCAAGATAACAGAACTCCGTCACTCTCTCAATGTCTTCATCATGCAGCCGCAGAACTTCATTGTTTCTTGCATTCAGTCGAAACTATTTTGTCTTTTTAGCATGGATTCTTAACAAAATGCTTGCGGCCTCAGCACGCAGATCATTAAGCTTAATATTAATGTCTCGGTAGCTTTATGCAAGGATGCAGAGATCGTCTGCGAAGTCAAGTTCCTCTAAGCGACCTTGGAGTCCCCATCTTATTCCTCTGTTTCTGTTTGTTGCTCTTTGAAGCATACAGTCCAATGTCATTAAAAATAAAATAGGGGGAAGGAGACATCCCTGTTTTACTCCTGCTTGTACATTAGTTGGCTGTGAGAGACTTCCAGGTGCTCCACCTGACAGGTATATCCCTCGTACATCTTCTGAGTGAGATTTTTTTTGTGGGGATTGGCAAACTCTTGAGATAGTCGAAGGCCTTTTCAAAATCGACAAACATGACATACAGTGAGGCTTGATACTCCATGAACTGCTCGATGATTATTCGTAAGGTATTAATGTGGTCGGTCGTCGATCTTAGCTCCCTAAATCCGGCTTGCTTTTCACGAAGACTGTCCCCCACTGGACCTCGAATCTTGTTTAGAATTATCCTGGAAAGAATTTTACTACAAGTTGGCAATAAAGTTATTCCCCTTCAATCGTCACAGTCTGTTAAATCTCCCTTTTGTGTAGCTTAATAAGAACCCTTGGTTCCATTCCTCTGGTAGGCTCTCGTTTTCCCAAATCTTATGTAATAGTGGTGTTAAAATATCGCTAAAGACATCTGGGTCGGACTTGAGAATATTTGAGGAAATGTTGTCTTTTCCTGGCGCTTTCTAATTTTTCATTTGTTTCGGGGCATTTATGAATTATTCTTTGGTTGGAGGCTCTATATCTATGTCTGGATGTGCATGTATGTTTCTTGGCAGGTTTAGAGCTGGTTGATTTTCTTCTTCTTCAATACTTTTTTTTCCTTCTTTTTTTCCTATTTACTTTTTTACTTTTTTTCTGTTCAATATATAGGCTTACACAAAGAATGGCTCACGCATGGCTCTCATATGCATTTCACTTAACTTGTGGTGAAGACCTTCAACAACTATTTTTGCTTATTTGATTACTTTTAACTTCCTTGTGAGTTCTTATACTTCAGTGGGTCTCAGCACTTGATTTTTGCTACCATTTGAGGCCAAATCGGACGATAAGACATTGAAAAGGCCTTATGTAATAGTGGTTCTAAAATATCGCTAAAGACATCTGGTCGGACTGAGAATATTTGAGGAAATGTTGTCTTTTCCCATAGCTAATTTTCAATTTGTTTTGGGCATTTATGAATTATTCTTTGGTGGAGGCTCTATATCTATGTCTGGATGTGCATGTATGTTTCTTGGCATTTAGAGCTTGTTGATTTTCTTCTTCTTCAATACTCTTTTTTCTTCTTTTTTCCTATTTACTCTTTTTACTTTTTTCTGTTCAATATATAGGTTTACACAAAGAATGGCTCATGCATGGCTCTCATATGCATTTCATTAATCATGAAGACCTTCAACAACTATTTTTGCTTATTTGATTACTTTAACTTTCTTGTGAGTTCTTATACTTCAGTGGGTCTCAGCACTTGACTTTTGCTACCATTTGAGGCCAAATCGGACGACAAACATTGAAAAGGCCTGTATGTAATAGTGGTTAAAATATCGCTAAAGACATCTGTCGGACTTGAGAATATTTGAGAAATGTTGTCTTTCGCTTTCTAATTTTTCATTTGTTTCTGGGGCATTTATGAATTATTCTTTGGTTAGGCTCTATATCTATGTCTGGATGTGCATGTATGTTTCTGGAGGTTTAGAGCTGGTTGATTTTCTTCTTCTCTTCAATATTTTTTTTCTTTTTTCCCATTTACTTTTTACTTTTTTCTGTTCAATATATAGGCTTACACAAAGAATGGCTCATACATGGCTCTCATATGTACTCTTAACTTGTAGAAGACCTTCAACAACTATTTTTGCTTATTTGATTACTTTTAACTCCTTGTGAGTTCTGCACTGTCCAGCTCTGACTTTGCTACCATTTGAGGCCAAATCGGACGATAAAACATTGAAAAGGCCTAATGTTTCTACTGATGTAGGGTTGTTAACATTGGTCTCAACTAAAGTAATGAGTTCCTCAGTTTGATACTAGTTTAAATATAGCTATTTACAATCCTTTCTCTCGCAAGCCAGGAGGAAACTCATAATCGCTCATGTTGGTTTTACATCTAAATTGAGAACCTCATTTAATAGGACATGATACCACAAGCTCTACTTCAAAAGGTTCACTTTAACGAAAATTTGTTTCAAAGTTCATATCTCTTGTATAGATTTAACTATTATAAATGACTTATATTAATGATACTATTACTCAAATGGTTAACAGTATATTTACGCCTAAACATATTGTTGACGAGGTTACACTTATCCACGAAAACGCTGAGTATGCACATAAAAACGTCCCAATAGTTGAGAAACCACAGGACTTCTATTTTTCTAAGCCGTATTTCATTGTCTATTCACTTAGAAAATTACCACACAATCAGGTACCGGTAAGTCTAAAGTACAATACTTTAAAAAATATAATTTGTTTACAATCAAATATTTGTTTTATTTCTTACCATAGATAACCTGTAAATCGACAACAGCTTCCTTACAGCTTTAAATTATTTGCATACTGTAGTGACCTACATGAAGCAGTTGTTTAGCAAAAATATGGACAATCAGAGAACAGATCGGTCCATATTTACATGTATATTGGATTGGGTAAACTTCTATTGTTTATGGCCACCCACAGCCTGAACTGTTTATTTAGTGGTAGTTTGGTTTAAATACAAATACTCCTTTGTCAAATGTTTGAGAACTTCACGTCACACAATTTTAATCGTTTAAAGGTGGTCCTTTCTTTCAATACTGGTAGTTATAAAAACCTGCTCGTATACATTGTGTGATTTTGAATTATTATTATGGACCTTTTCCATCATTGATAAAGAAAGAAAGAGGACGACGTTTCGGTATTTGGAATCTGACTCCGTCTTCAATTGAAAAGTAATCTAAAACATAACACAAAATATTATAAAAAGAGCTGGCCTAATGTAATCAGCGAAAGCTGACAATAGGCAAAAACAATCATACAACAAGCACGCTTGGTTGCTTTTATGATGAGGATTAAAGACAATGTAAGTAAGAGGCCGAAGACCTAAGCAGGGCTGTGAGCGTGGTGAGCTGCCTTCTAATGCCTGTGGTAATACCGGGTGTCCACAAAGTCCCTGACGGATTATAAAATGTTATAAAATGAAAACTAATGATGTCAGATTTGAACTTTTATTTAAATGATAAAGTGATGAATACACTTTTATTTACATATAAAACATTATCAGCTGATTTTCACGTGCGCCTCGTTGGTGGCCCGAAGAAGATCAAGGCGATATTCTGTGCCTCTCGAAGTGTTCGATAACGTGTATCTTGTTATTGTTGAGTTTGTTTCAGCGATTATTGTCCTTAAAGTGAGAATGACTGGAATAGGCATACACAATATCTTTATGTAGCCCCAAAAGAAAAAGTCCAACGGTGTGATGTCAGGTGAGCCAGGATGTTGGTCCACCACGGCCAATCCAGCGGTTGGGAAAGGTTTCATCTAGATAGTCTAACTTGTGTCGACCAATTCGGTGGCGCCCCGCTTTGTTGAAAAACTACCCAAAACTACTTTTGATGGTATTAATGGCTGGTGGATCACTTCTAAATCGTCTTCTGAAAAGTCTTTGAACTGTTATTGGAGAGTTGGATTCATGAAACCAAAGAATACGTTGAACTTTTTCTTGTTCTGTTGTCATTTTGAAGATTTGACAATGAATCAGTAATTTTTGTTTGATTAGCAAACTAATTAGAACACAAATGCTACCAATCTATGTAAGTAAAACTTTAAAAAATAAGTTATATAATGATGTATAAAACATCTACTATTACCAGCGGAAACCCGTAGTAATTTACCTTTTTTATCCGTCACGGACTTTGTGGACACCCGGTATAGTACGAAAATCCAAGGCCGGAAAAGTCATTAAACAGGAGACAAAGCTGTTTTAATGAATTTGTTTTTAAACCTTGATACCGACTAGTAATACACTAGTAATGCATTGTAACAGTATAAATAATGTAAACCAGACTCTTATATTCAAAACTTTGATTACTTTAAAACTATTTGTAATATTGAAAATTTTAGTTTGACTTTATTTCTGAATATTCTTTGTATCATGAAAAGTAGTGCCACTCGTCTCTTTACCCAAAAGTGTATGTTTATCCTCGTTAATTTACATTCTCGGCGGCGCCTCGGACGTTGAACTGTAGCTCGTATCAACATCTTCACTTAAGGGCCTAGTGATAAAAATACATTATGCTTCTACTTGGAAAATTACATTTATACCGAAAAACTAAACATAAAACCTCGTCAGTTTCCACAAGTCATCCTTTTTATCGGGTTAATAGTAAGATCAACTGAAATGTATTTTTTATCAGATGAATGTGAATAGGTTGTGACAACTTCTAGATATCTATCCGACGGGCGACTCTCTAAGGATACCGTTCCTCCTTGCGGGCAATTTGTTTACACTTCATGTTAACTTATGTGTTGTCTGACTACCAAAAATTACAATGGACCGCACACTTGACTACTGGTTTTAGTTTTATTTAGACCTATATTAATAATTACTTTGTTTACTTTTTGAAGAATTCCCTAACGACCGATCAAACATCAAATAATTGACCTGAAACATCAGTCAGATTTTTTTACAATGTTAATTAATAAAATGTAAAAAAGAAAACATCGAGTACCCTGTAAAGTATAATTGTCACAGCCGCGGTTTCGGTTCCAGCCCATCATCCGGTGAGCAGTACAATACAAAATATAAAGTTATCTAGAAAGAAATATAGATAATAATATCTACATATTTGTCTCCTGTGATGCCATTGAACCAAACCAGGAACTTTCTTTCACTGCTACTAGCTTCTCGTTGAAACATCTTGGAAGTATTTGTTGAAATTGATTGAATGTATCCGTTGAATTACGAAACATGATTGTTTCGTAATTTTGGATTAAAGTGAATTCCTATCTCCTTAAAAGCACAGAATATCAAAACCTGTTTCGCTCGTTCTATTTTATTTATATTTTATTCAACTAGTGCTTGGTTACAGAAAAGAAAAGGTTTAACAATGGGCGGAGCTGAAGCGAAAGTAGTTTTGCTAAAAAGAAAAGACAAACGCAAACTTTTGATCAACCTTGCAGGAATGTCCGTTATCCATCCCACCGTTAAGCCGTATGTTTTGTCCACACGCCGCCCGGCACCTGAACAAACGCCAATGCAAACATGATTGATAGTAGGTTGTTGAAGTAAATTATCGGCAGTTGTGACTGGACTCAACCAAATAAATTAAGCTATTAACATATGTGTAGCACATTTAATCATTTACGCTGAAACCTAATGAGTCCAAACCTATTGTAGTGTCAACATAAAATATAAACAAATTATATTTTCAAATGTTTATGTTCACAACTAGTTTTTGTATTTAATTGTGAGGTTATCTGATGAAGGCAGCTTTGCTGTTGAAAGGCGCCTCATGAGAAAATTATAAATATTGGTTTTCGATTTCAAATTAGTTTCTTCTTAATCTACTATCTATCATAATTTCCCTTTGCTAACACAATTAAAAGTAAATTATACTGAATGAGACGTGTTTCGGTATTCATTTTGAAGGTGACACTACAGCTAGGTTTATTAGGTTTCGTAAATGATTAAATGTGCCACATTTAAAATAGAACGAACGAAACAGGTTTTGATATTCTGTGCTTTTAAGGAGATAGTGGAATTCATTTTAATTCAAAATTACGAAACAATCATACTCGTAATTCAACGGATGCATTCAATCACTTTCAACAAATACTTCCAAGATAAGTTTCAACGAGAAGCTAGTAGCAGTGGCGAAAAGTTCTGGTTTGTCTAATGGTATCACAGGAGAGACAATTGTGGCCAATGGTTTTCAAAATGAACCATTTTTCAACCGAGAAAGTATTTTTATTAATTTATAAGAACTTAGAGACAGCTATAAAAAATCTCGAAAAGAAACCAAAAAAACAGAAACATGATATTTATGAACAATCAGTATACAAGAGTTAAATTGCAGCGAGTCAATGTTCGTATATGCAATATTGGACAAACCAAGAAGGTTCCATAATAGGTATAAAGAGCACGTCCAAGCCTTCAATTCTACTACGCAATCAATATTTGCTGATCATTTATTGAAATCCATAAATCGACATATCTTCAAAAATATACAAGAAAACATAAAAGTACTTTTGAAGTACTTTGCTGTAGAAAGGCGCCTCATAAGAAAATTATAAATATTGGTTGTTGATTTCAAATTAGTTTCTTCTTATTAATCCAATATTAGAGCTCACTTTTCAAGATAGTAGATTGTTGAAGTATCATCAGATGTGGCTGGCCTAATTAACCAGATTAATTAATATACTCGTACGTATTTACATAAGTAACACATTTTATCATTTACGTCTAATGAGTATAAAACCTTGATTATGCGGGTTAAATACTTTACGCTAGGTGGAAGGGTTAGTACAAGTAAAGGAAGCTTTGCTCATTAGCATATTTTCTTATCAGGGAAAGTCAGACGGCCAAGTCAGGATTTTATTGAGCACTTTTTAAACTCTTGACCTTAACTACTAGTCCAAACTTTTAGTACCAAAAATTAGAAAGTATATACAGCCACTGTCTTTTTTCCGAAATCCAGGTAAATACAGACATGCCAAAATTAACAGTATACTTAAGAGTACATTGGTAAGTACCGATATTCCTGCGCAATTGGAGCCAAACGGGCTGGATGGAATAGATAGAAAATACCAGATGGAGCCACGATTATTCCTTGGGGCGGGGAGAAATGTTTAGTGATGGATATCACATGTGCGACAACTTTGCAGCTAGCTACGTCAACTCAACTAAAACGCACGTAGGAGCTGCAGCAGAACTAGCAGTTCTTAGAAAACACTCTGAGTATAACGAAATGGAAGCCAAAGGATATACTATGGTTTTGTTTGTGGAGACAACTAGTATATTGTGGATTTTGGGGGCAGAGAGTAGATTCATAACACTGGGAGGAAGCTTACAGAAGAAACAGGTGAAGGAAGATCGACGTCCTACCTGGTACCAAGGATCGGTATGGCAATACAAACGGGAAATGCTACCAGTTTTCTTTTTCATTCTTGCCAAGAGAAGAGAAGCCGGGAGATATTTTGCTATATAGTTTATACACTTGTCATTTTATTTATTTGTAGAGTTTCGTTTTATTTGTTTTTTATATATATTTTATTATTTTTTTAATGTTCATAATTAGATAACATTTACACATTAAAAAGTAAAAGTTTATATGAGTTTGATATACGTGTGGTTTGGTTGATTGCGTAGGTCTCTCATCAGAGTGTATTTTGAATGTACGGAGCATACAAGAGAACATGCGATACTTAACCACATACTGGTTACAACTACTAAAATTGTATCGTATATGAAGTGTAGCTAGTAGTACTTGCTAGCCATCTCAACAGGTTCCTGTATAACTATATCATACAGATTTCAAGGTTGATATGGAGATATACTATAGCAATTGAGTTCAAATAACGAACAAGTTTATAGATTAAACAATCAGGGCTAATTACTAAGCTGTATCGGTATTTGGAGAATAACTCATTTATTTATCTCCGAAACTGTTTCGTGTTTTCTACAACAAAGCCACTAATTATCCGCTTCAAAGCTTCCGCTGATTGTGGTAATGAGTTTTTAAATTGACTCTTTTGTTCAATTGAGTTTTATTCCTTCACTCTTCACTTGGTGATCTCTTAAAACTGTTTAAAAATTATAACATTTATAATTTGATAACATTAAAAATCGTAATAAAACACTAAACTCGACACTATTACACATTTAATTGTTCATTAATACTAAAAACGTTACTATTTCACGCATGACTTCAATTAAAATTCATTAGCATTATTTATAAAATAACACTCACTATACATATATTTTGTTTGCTATTGTTGTCTATGTTGTTCCTGCCTCAGTGAACCTAGTTTCTAATTCTTATTTCAATCTCATGTTCATAGTTTTGGCTATACAAAACAGTGCCATTTAGACAAGGATTAATTGTTTTGAATATTTCAGTATGAAGCAACTTAAGGCTCTAAATAAGGATTTGTATGTTTTATGAGAGTACCTTGGCTGTGACCCGAGCTTTTAGTGAGTCTGTAAGTCGAATGAAAAGAGTCGCAAGGCAAATGAGGTAGACGATAGAGACTTGGAATTGTGCATTCAAACCTGATGAAAAGAAGTTGTTTAAGAAACTGTTGCTATTTATTTTGTTGGGCTACTAAATATAGGTAGTTTTAAAAAGAAAGAACAGATCTCATATATGTATGACACGGAAAGTAATTTACAATTTATTAAAGTATGTGTACAAAAAATGTTTGTGTTGACTTTTAATGGAAATAGCAATACAGAACTGGTGAAATGGGAAATGAACGACAATGTAAGAATGTATATTGGACTTAAACTACTGCTGAAGACTATTCAAAGGACTAAAATATATGGTCTAGGTATTTCCTAAAGCCAGACCGACACTCGGCTAAGCGCTAAAGCGCCGCTGGCATGAGTGAATCAAATTTCCTTTGCAATTTGTAACTTTATTTCGCTCCGTATTCGCTCTTTCTCGCTTCGGCTTTCAGCTGTTCTATTACCACGGGGATAATTAAATTGGGCTGAAAAACGTGTATCACACTTTTAAAGGGGTTGAAAAGTAATTTGGGGCTCCAGATATAACATTTTTAAAGTCATAAGGTTTTTAGGTTTGGTTTATGTTTTATAAAACTGTCTCTGGAACTGAGGAACTATAATTATATGAAGAATCCAATCAGTTATAACATTTTAGAACTGACTGTTAAGCTATGCGCAGTTTGGTAAAGCGGGGTGAAATGGATTGTGGGTAATGAGGTGAGAAAACATCAGAGTAAATTGTAAAGAGAATGAAGTCTCACCACGTTGATATAAGGAAGCGCTGCTACCTCTGCCTCCTTCCTTAACCTGTTTAATTGATATCTTTATCCACACACGTTATTTCAAAATACATTTTCTCTCTAGGTAAGCACTATTATAAACCACTAGAAACGATAAATAACATATTCTTTATAAACCTGAAGAGTTCTTGTTAGTTTGTACGCCTTACTAATATAACTCACGTTCAAAGTGTGTGAGTACTACTTGTAAGCATCATGTGATTAATAACCAAAAACGCGATCAGGGAACTATTCTACTGTCTGTTGAATTTATCTTGGAATGTTATTAGAGCAAGCTATTCTCTTATAAACAACAGAAAAGTACGTGGTCCTATGTTAAGTACGGGTAAGGTTTCACGACTAACAGTTCTCAGTCTCAAAGAATGTTTACTTTACAAATGAGATCAACGTGATGCTATGAAAACACTGAACACATAAACACGTCCACATAGTTTCTAGCTTCAGTACACAAGCATAATACTTGCTGCCTTTACCTGTGCCATCCTGATCACATTCTCACCCTCACAACCACTTGTATATTATACTCTAAATCTCATCAACACCGTCTGAGTAGAAAGCATTCAGTGCCTGTAGTTATGAACTAAAAAGGCGTTTGCAAATCAGTTTTACAAAAATATTTTCAATTTGCTTTATGCGTTTATTTATCATGTTAAACGAAAGAAGTTTGCTTGTTTTGGCGTTAACCATACAATCGGTTTGAATATTTTAATCGAACCTTCAACCAATTGACTTCACGGGATTCCTTTCATAGAGAGTTGTGAGCGAATTTATATTTGAAATCAGTCTTAGGACCTATTGTACGCTAAATATAAGCTTTGAAACAGTCTTTATCAATGTTAAGATTTGTACTAATACCCCTTTTAATGTTTTATAGCTATAAGTCTGCCCATGAGTGTACTTAAAACTACTTAGACCACATTTTTGTATTAATGCCTTTGTTATTTTGGGTTTAGTTATTTTTACATGAAGAATAACGGGCATATTCCCAAGTTTCCACTTTGAGGTTAAATGGGCATCCGAGGCAGCTAAATAATATGAAAATAGAACATGAATAAAAAGTGCTTAGAGTTAAACGGGAATCTCATATTTAGTCTATGTAGTGAGACAGTAGTCAGTGTTTGAGAGTTTTTCAAACCAAGAACGTTCTACTCCAAAGGACGTAAAGCCCAAAACCGAGCTCAGGATACAGACGTAGTTTGAAGTTATGAAACAGTTTCTACAAAAGTTATATGAGCAATACTTGGTTTCATAAAAACAATACTGTGAACCCCTCCTAGCCTAAATAAGGAGCGTAAAACACCTCTCAGCTAAGTGTAGGGTAACACTATGTGTAAAGGGTAGCAGTTTTTTAAAACGTGCGATATTTCAGCTTCTCTGCAAAAGAAAGGTTCTTGACAAGTAATTAATTTTACATAATACATGGGTGTAAAGAATACACAAAGCAATATGCGATGACTCAGGGTGTTTTATCATCGGGTGAAATATTGGAAATTGAAACTTGATTTTGATAAATTATGCCGTGGAAATGACAAAACAGCGCCTTCTTCTTTTGATGTTAGGGATTTTATCAGTGTAATGAATACTTTAGTGACACGCCATTATTAATGGTGGCTCCGCAGTTGAGGCTGTCCTGGATCCAGGTTTCCGTTCATCGATCCTAACAATGATGGAGACAAACTTGATAAGCCGCTATTGTTAACAGGATGGCAAATAACTATAAATAATAAACAACAAATAACGTAACAATTAGTTTTGTGCTCACAAAAAGAATAGCAAATAAGAAAGCCCATTGAAGAACACGAGAAATCTTAGATATTACTAAGGAAAAAGAAAATTTGTAGAAACAGTTTAATAAAGGAAATTTATGCTATCTTGACAAAATACCAAAAAGAGCGAGAAATGCTTTGAACACAGGCATATAAAGTCAGCAAAAATAAATTATTTTGAAGACAGACTATCTGGTTGTGGAAGCTTCGGTGATTTCTGACAATGTTAGCGACAGAGTAATATGGTTGGATCAAAAGGGCAAGACTGCCTTCAAACTTATATGTAAACTAGATAAATAAGTATTTTGCAGAAATAGGAACGTTTTTTGAGTCCGACAAAGTGTTGGAGCATTTTTATGGCAGCATTTGTTTGTTACTTCTGAGTTCGAATTCAGGAGAGTGTTAAGTGACGAAGTTAAGTCGGCAATGAACGAGATTACCTCCAGAGCAGTAGGCGTAGATGATATTGGAATCCACATGATACGAGCAGTAAGTCCATATGATATTGATGCCATTACCCACCTTGTAAATATGTCCTTGACAAGAGATGAGTTCCCAAAGACATGGAAGATGAGTATTGTCAAACTACTGTAAAAAGCCCAGACACCAACTAGTGATTCTAATATTCGGCCTATCTCTATTTTGCCAGCAATGTTGAAGATAGTGGAGAAAGTTTGTCGCAATATAAATTATTCCTTTTATTGAAGAGCAAAATATTATCCCATAACTTCAATCTGGATTCATAAAACACCATAATACATGCACTGCATTGGTAAATCTATTCAATGACTTGATTAAGACTCGAGATAGAGGTCAGTGTAGTTAGCTATCCGTCAGCTCTAGCTATCCTAGACTACTCTCTGGCTTTCTACTCAATAAGCCATTCTTTTGCTTGAAAAATGAAATTCCTCGAATTTGGTGAACGTGCACTAAACTGAATTTAGTCATATCTTGTTGAAAGACATCAAGTGACGAGAGTGGATACCGATACTTCCTCTCCCTTAGTTAAAGGTAGGAGGTTTCCGCAAGGCAGTTGTCTGGGCCCTCGTTTATACACTTCTGATTTGGACAGATATGTGCGTCACTGCACAGGTAATTCATATGCTGATGACTGCCAGGCGCATATGCCATTTGATTTCAATGAGTTGGAGGGGGCGATTGAAAAGTCAATTCCAATTTGGAGAGCATACAGAAAAAAACATCGAGAAAACATGGACTTAAGCTGAATGCAACTCACACTGGTTTTTCTGACCACTTAACGTATGTATCTCAGAGAGCACTGAGTAAGCTGCGAGGCATATACATGCTGAGATCCATCTAACCCGGCTGCACCTCGGCGTATTGCCAGAGAAATCTTGTGTTGCCAATGTGTTATTGCTGTTTTCCTGCCTCTCGAAGAAAGACGCTAAACATATTCAAAAAAAAATATAAAACCAAACAATATGGTTTGTGTATTCACTTGGTAGAAGAAATCACGTGTCTCCCTTTCGAGATGCTGCAAGGCACATGATCATGGATGCTGTGTGTAGGTTACAAAACGCCTCCCTCATAAACCGAGTTCTGGATGAGCAAGAGCCGCGGTATTTTGCAGAGTATTTTGCAGGCCGTAGTGGAGATTAATTTAATAAAGTGATGTGATACACATAAAACCCAGTTAAAACAATGGCGTTTCAAGAAACAATGCAGTTTTCAAACGTTATGCTTAAACATTTTCATGGCTCAAACCCATTCGTTTATTGCCAAAAGATGTTGTTAGTATTCATTTAGAAATATTTGATTTTCGTTGTATTGTTAGAAGGTTTATTGACGTTTATACGTGTTTAGGTATGACTTTCATACGTTACTAAATTGTTTTGAGCGTAACTTTGTAATTGACACCATAATGTTTTATTTCCAAGGAGAATCCGGTCTGGGGATAACAAATACTTAAAGAAAACAACATTTCCTGTAGTTGGTGAGAAAATATTGTTTTATATTTGTGTAGTAAAATAACGCAATTTTAACTTTACCAGTGCATACACATAGTAATTTTTTAAAAATTGAACTACTTAACAAAAACAAGAAACAGCTTTTACAATGCACATGTTTGAAGTATTCTTAAAGAGATCACTCCTAAAGATCTTGCATAAGTTTTAATTTTCTTCCCAAACCTAACACAATCATCTATTGTTCTGATATCAATGTCAAGGTTGTTCCATAATCTACACGCAGTGATAGTAAATGATTTATTATATGAATTTGTCCTATGTGGTGGAACCGATAATAGTGAAGCTCCATGCCAAGTATTACGATGTATTTGACTATTAGTGTTGACAAATTGAAGTCTTTCAGATGAGTAGGCTGGAACTTTCAAAGTAAGAATTTTATGCAAAAGACAAATTATATGATACATTCTCACTCTTATAACTGAAATACTGATAGATTGTTAAAGTATGGTGTTACACGTTTATCATAATTTAAATTAAATATAAATCTAACACAATAATTTTGAGCACGTTGCAGTTTATCTGAGAGCTCTACAGTCATATCATTGATGACGACATCACAATAGTTAAAGTGAGGTAGTACAAGTGTCTTAACAAGCATAATTTTTACTTCGTGGGCAGACAAGTTGATACTCGTTTGATACTGTGTATGCTGGCAAACGCCTTATTGCATATGGCTGTAACCTGATCATTCCAAGTGAGTGTTTTGTTGATAATCAATCCAAGGTTTTTGACTTTATCACTTAGTTCAATTTAGTTCAAGATTATTAAGTTTCAATTTCGGTAAGAAGTTAAAATTTATATTTCCTAAAATACGTGGAGTTGCCATTAGGATGACCTGTGTTTTATTTTCATTAAGTTTTAAGCCATGCTGGTAATCCCATCTGGTCACCGTATCAATATCTGAATTCATTAAATTTACCGTAGTAGCAATATCTTTAAAAAAGAAATGACTTTAGATTTGTAAATCATCAGCGTTCAAGTGAAAATGGCAAAATCTTATCTTGTTGGTTATGCCATCTATGTATAGTGAAAATAATACTGGTCATAAAACAGAACCTTGTAAATAATAATTACAATGAGGTTTTGTAAGAGTATGTTGTTCTAACAAAGAAAGTTCGTCTGTAAAAACAATGGCATTGTCAGATAACAAGCAGACACTCAACAGTGTGGATCACAATAATGAGACTCCCAGGTTTTCTCTGGACTCGTGTCTACAATCCACTCTATTGCTGCAACTTGCAAGTGTGGTAACCAGTGAGGCAGGGGTAAAAGTAAAATACCAACCCAATATTTTCAAATAAAGTATATGTTATCTTAAAATACCTCAAAATTCGCCATTAATCTCAAACAATCCCAGCCAGTAGAGGGAATCGAAGGTTAAAGAGTTACACTAACCACATTTCTTGACCTCTCAAAAGCGTTAGACTGTGATATAATCATCAAATCATCCGAAAAAAGGGTAAAACGGGATCCGAGAAGGCTTCTTGTGAAGGCTTCCGAAGGTGAAGCGATAGAAGCTCCACGCACGGGCGAAGAGGCCCATTCAACAAAATTCCTTGGAATACACCTTGACCTAGGGTTGACTGGGAACACTCACGCAGAACAAGTTTTGTCAAAACTACCCTTTGGAATTTCTATTTCCTAAAGAATCTTTTAGAGCACGGCCCGACTCAGGTACTGATGACGGCCTTTTAAGGAGTAATCTATCCCCATAATGTCTTACGGCCGCGATGTGAGGAAGCATTCAAATACCAAAAGCATATGCCACTACCTTGCATCTACATTTTGAACACATGTCTCTTTTTCTTGTAAATCAAAAGGTAAAACCGTAAGAAGTTCTGACATAGACTTTAATGAAACTAAAAGAGGGGACAAATACCATACTGGGAAACAAAGAAAGGCAGTTCGTAAACCTTTGCCTTCTCTGGCAGTAGTTCATTTGGTCAACAAAATTTTAAAATTCGTCTAAAAGTTTCGTTGTAAACCCAAGCAAACGAAATTTGTCTGAAAACCGTCCTCGTCTCTCAAGCTTCCCATTACACAGATGAGTTCATGGCATGTTATATAAGTTCTGTAGAAATGTACATGGTGAATAAGAAACATGTTTAGTCTTCTTTGAATCTTCAGTTGGTTGGCAATGTCTTCCACAAAAACCATTAAAACAATAGTTTAATTTTAATGGTTTTTGTGGAAGACATTGACAACCAACTGAAGATTCAAAGAAGTTAATATGTCTTCATCTTTTAGAAATCAACTAAATGTTTAGTCTTGTAAGTTTAGTCATAGGTATAGAATCCACGTGTATAGTTTCTTTCTGTTATCATGAACACTGCAGTGATCCGCCCTGTGTATTTGTCAAAGATCTACTAGTTTGAAGATTGTTTAGTTTTAAAGGTTGTGCTGGTCCCCGTTACTTCATAAGATTACCAGAATTATTCAAGTTTGTACAATTTGTGTTAATTATGTATTTTACTGATGAATAAAATTCTTATTATTTTTATTTTATTTTATTTCAACTGAATAGGGGCTAGAGTGGAACAACTATTCGAACAAATAGGAGAGAGTGAAATAGGTGTTTAATGAATGAGAATGAATGAATGAATGAATGAATTTATTTCTTCACAATACAACAATACAGTATATAATACATTCGTAAAACATATATGTACTCAACAATTTCACAAAATTTACAACAACAACTATTTTCTAATATTACTGTAACAAAATTAACTACTAATTAGAAACAATAACAAAATTATCGAGGTAATTCTACCTGTTTGGGACTTGCACTTTGTTGATGCGGGTTTGTTGGCTGCGTGGCTGGCCTAGTTAATTTTATTCAAACTGGAATAACTTAAAATCTACTACTGATTTGCGACTTTTGCTTTGTGTTGTTAATTGACTTTTGTATCTTTTGTTTTGTTGTCTTTACTCTATTGATGAAAAAAAAAATTTCTATGTTGTTGTGATTTAAAATAAAATTTTGATCGCCTTTTCGAAATTATTTCTATTGTTTGTTTGTTTAATTGTATCCGTCAAGCTGTTGAAGAATTTTGGGGCTAGATAAGTATAGTATTTTTTGTATAGTGTCAAATTAGGTTTCGGTACATCGACATCCAAGGCTCTGGGTTTGTCTTTTGCACGTTTCAACTTTGTTATTGTTTCCACTTCTAACATAAAAATCTCTTAACACTTTAAATATGTATAAACTTCTTAATGGTAAAATATTAGTGATTTTAAAAAGCTGGTCTGTATGTTCTAACCTATGTCTATTTAAAATTAATCTAATAAAGCACTTCTGCAAAATAATCAAGGGTTTTAATGAAGTTAAGTATGTTCCTCCCCACACACAAAGTCCATATTCAAGCTTAGAACTAATTAAGGCAAAATATATTGTCTTCAACAACTCAGAATAACATACAGTCTTCATCACATAAAATAACCTTACATATTGTACTAGTTTGTCTCTTAAGTAGTTAATATGCACTTTCCAAGATAAACAAGAATCTAAATATAGACCAAGGTATTTAATGTCATTTACTTGTTCGATTAATGGACAGGAACAGTTTATTTTGGACATAGAATGTTGTGGTATATTAATGGAGAAGGAAATAAAGTGTTTTCCTGGGACTGAAAATAACAAATTTTGTTTTTGGGCTCATGACCATAAAGTGTTGAGTGAACCATATTTTTAATGCATCTATGTCGTGTTGAATTTTCTCTCAATTCTGAAACCGAATCTGCTTTATAGAACAACGCTGTGTCGTCTGCGAATGATACAAGCTTCCCTTTAAAATCACCGTTACACAAGCTATTTACATAAATAAGAAAAAGTGGTCCCGAAAGTACAGATCCCTGAGGTATTCCATGACTCAGGCACTTCCGGTCGCTCAACACCCTCCCACTTTAGTTTGTTGCGTTCTGCCCATGAGGTAGGATGAAAACCATTTTGTGGAATTCCCCTGACCCCAGCACTGTACAGTCTCTCAAGAAGTATTGTGTGGTCAACAGTGTCAAACGCTTTCATTACGTCTACAAATAAACCTGCACAACACTTCCCGTCATTTACACCATCAAATACCTGAGTCATAAAACACAACAAGGCATCGTTTGTATTTTTTCCACAACGAAACCCAAATTGATTTTCACTGAAAAAATTATTTTTGTTTAAGAAACATACAAGACGGCTTTTTACTACTTTCTCGATTATTTTTGAAAAATTGATAACAAAGCGATTGGCCGATAATTACTGGGGCTAAATTTATCCGATTTTTGTACAAGGGTATTACTATTGCTTGTTTGAGTATCTGAGGAAATTCCTTCTAATAAACTAAGATTGATTAGTTCAGTCAACACTTCCAAAATACTTTCACAAATATTCTTTATCAAAACTGGTGTGATATTATCGAATCCTGGTGCTTTTCTAGGCTTGAGAGAATTTATGATGTTTCTAATTTCAGCTTTGTCCGTTGGGTAAAAAAACAAGGAATCTCTAATTGTCTCTTGATTAAAATTATCTGGAATGTTCTGGGTCAGCAGTGCATCTCTATTTGTTGATATATCTTTTCTTAAATTATCCGCTATCGTACAAAAGAAATCATTAAACATATTAGCTACACTATTTTTGTCTTGTACAATTATACCTGCATTATCTTTTAAGATAACGTTTGGTTTGCTATTTCTGTTACGGCCGATAATTTCGTTTATAACTTGCCACTGACCTCTTGGATTATTTTGGTTGTCTATTATTAACTTCCTAAAATAATCATTTTGATAGTCTTATTCTATTTACAAGCATGTTTTTAAATCTAATATATTCTATTTTCAATATTTCATTGTTTGGATTTTTCCTTGAAGCTCTGTACATTGCATTTTTTCTTATGACCATGCTAACTAAAGAATCTGTCATCCAAGGTTTTAACTTTTTGAACTTTTTCTCTCTGGTGGGTTTTAAACGCTGTGCTTTACCGATACTTGAATCTAGTATCGTAACAAAGTTTTCAAAAGCCTCGTTTACTGACTGTGCTGTAAATATTTCGTTCCAAGTAGTTTTTGAAAGTATGTTGTTTAGATTATTAAAATTAATTCTGTTAAGTTGAAAGACACGCCCTGTGCTACCTGGGCTGCGCTGACATTTGACACACAGGACTGTTGCCCGGTGGTCGGTCACGTCTGTGTCCACCACCCAGGCGTCCGTGTCAGAATCTATACCCAACCCATGGCGCAAAAATATATGATCTATCAATGTAACAGAATCATTCACAACTCTTGTAGGTTCGTTTATTTTAGACTCTAGACCATAACTTGCCATTTTGATCATGTAACTTTCTGTTTTCCTATTAGGCTTTAGCAAATTTAAATTTACGTCACCAGCAATTATTAGGTTTTTATTTTTTAAACTTGGCAAAATATTATCTAGTTCGTTTATAAAAATATCTTCATTGAAACATTGTAACCTATATAAACCAACAACACTAAATACTACTAATTTACTTAAAACTATTTCTACGTGAATCAAATCAACTGTGGAAATATTAACCTCAATATTTATTTCTCTGCTTATTATCCTATTCGACACATATAATGCAACACCACCTGCTCTGTGTGTACTGCACTTTGTGTACATAGTATAGTTCGGTATAAGGTAAAGGGATTTTTCGTAATCTTCTATCCAAATTTCCGATAAAATAATTACATCTGGATAATGATCTAAACATTGCAATTTTAGCGATAGAATATCAAAGTTTTTTCGTAAACTTCGGATGTTCTGGTGTAATATTTTAAGGTAAGCATCGTATAAATTGAACATGTCATTATTCAAAAACCGTATCATGATAGAAACTCATTTTTTTAACTACTGATAGGAACAACATACAGGTAACAATATGAAACTGGTAATACGCAAAGACAAAAAAGTAAACACTCACTTCTGTCACTGGTTCCATAACCTACAGGCTTGTGATCTGCTCCAGAGTCGTTGCTACCACCACGGGGTCCCCTTCATTCTTGCGTAGGAATATTCGCCCATTCTTCACCCAGACGAAGGTGTATCCCTTTTTCCTCTTCAACGCTCTTGCATTCAGGATCCTCCGACGAGCCGGTGAGACTTTCGTTGATGTAGACTACATCAGCCTGCGTGTCCTTGAAGTTGAGATCATGGGTATTGAAGTTCCTCTTGACCTTCCGTTTTGTAGCATCTCTTCTTTGACAGAACGTCGTGTAAATTTCACGATGATTCCTCTCTTCCTTCCTTCCTGCTTGGTGCCCATCCGGTGACATGCGTCTATCATATCTTCATTGATTTGCATTCCGAGAGCGGTTCCCACAACTTTGATGACGTCACATACATTTTCATTTTTCGTTTCTGGATGCCATTTAACTCCAAACAGTTTACTCGTGAATACTGCTCTAAGTCATCCAGTTGTGTTTCCAGGGTTTTACTTTTTCTTGAGGTTCACGTTTTCTTGAATAATTGCATCAAACTTCTCTTCATACGCTTTAATGATTTTGGATTGTTCATCAAATTTTGCACTCAGTTCTTTAATGTGGTCATGACAATTCTCGACGGATTTCCCAAGTTCAGCTTCTAGACGTTCAAATTGCTTTTAGATTCAGTTTGCATTTCTCCTAATATTTTCACTAAATCCTCATTACTCACTCTTGCTTCATCGACAGTAGATTCAATTTCATACTTGCTCTTCTTGTTTTCTTGCAATTGTCACATCTCCATAGATCATTTTGTTCTTCTAAAACTTCACATCTTCTTCACTCATGTTCACACAGCTGCCATGGAAAACGCTTGACAGTCTTTGCATTGCACCTTCACATGACGAGCATTTATGCCACGGCTACACTTTTACATTTTTCACTCATGTTCACTACGCTAAACACACAAATAAGCACTTTACTCAAGAGTAGAAACACGAAAAGTTACAGTTCGTCGCTACACCGAAAAATAGAACATCAGTTATCTCCTGATCAGACAAGATAAGCGCACCGCCAGCGCACGTCCGTCCACCTCGAGCTCTGACTCATTACTGAGACTTTGATGTAAGTATAAAAGGAAAATCATCGCTCATAAATAATTACGATTGCCAATATTTCATGTAAAAAATGTTCATGGAATAACATTTATCTGTAACTCTGTTCTTGCCGAGAGTGTTCTACGTAAACTCCTCAGGTCCCCGGTGGAACCTCCCCTCGTCACCTTTTTAGCCTAGCTACGCTCAAAGGAGCAAGCACTCCCTGCGCGATCCGTTCGCGTCTGATAGATAAACATATCAAATGTTACGTAATCACCGAGAACTTTTTAGAAGTTCTTGTATTTTAGGATCAACAAAAGCTCTTAGTTTGTTAAAGTAGTAACTGGTCTTAAACCCATTTTTTTACACTAACAAATGAACTGGGCTTATAAAATCCACTAAACAGAGCTACTTTCTATTCCCTTACAATTCAGTTTCCAGGTTAACTAAATAGAAATACAATTCTCGTCATACGATTTGAATATCTGGAAAAAGTATCGGTCTGAGGAAGAGAGGATTATTCAAACATGAGGCCAACTTTGTTTGATGGCGTCGTTTATCTGAGATACGCCAAATGTGCGTCTTTAAATAAACAGTTTCAGTATAAAATTGCCATTTTAAACAAATTGTATGTGAGGTGTGGTATTTTAAAGCTGATTTCTTGCAATCTTTAAACAAGTATTGCAAAAAACTAGTAGAGATACAAAAGTGTTCTGTGCTTCGTTGAATTTGTACTAAAATTCCCTTTCTTTTAAGGTTCCTCAAAGTTGGTTGCAGTTTAAAGATTTTGGGGTCCTCCCCGGGTTTTGGATGTGGGGTGGGTGACGCAAACAAACTTCAAACGTCAAAACACACTTCAGAATCCTGAAAAAACATTCCCCAAAGGGTTCCAAAAAATGTTACCTTTTTTCAAAAGTTAAAGTGGGGGGCATATAAAACTCACCCTGTATATTTAAATTAATGTGGTTTTAAGTGGGTTAAATAGCGTGCTACATATTGTAATGTACGTATTTCGTTGAACATCCTTAACTATTACTTGTATAGAGTTTCTTTTTGTATTCTATACTTTTCCTTTTGATTTGCTAAGCAATTGTGTAATCGTTGCAAATACATTGCAATATATTGTTACTGAATTTCGACGCATTTATTTTACTGACAATCAGTACAGCCATACAACCGACCAGTTGCGGATTGGTATCGCGCGCGACTCCGTAGCTCATTACTTCGCTAGTTGGATTCGATCCCAAAGTTCAATCCTTTCAATTTGTGTATGTATATAACGGGTAGAGGTACAGGTAGTGGTCAAGGTTACGTGGCAGAGAAGACTTTGTAATCTTAACTTCGGCTTGTCAAACAAACCAAACTTTATCTGTTTTACCATAGTGTAACATCTGTGTACCATAAATGTAAGTTTTAGCATTTAAAAGGTCACTCTGTATACTGCTTCAATATTTATTTTAATGCGTGTTTCTAATGTGTGGGTTGGCTTGACAATTAGTTTTAACTACAGTATATCTTCTTTGTAAAGTAAATATTACAAAATAGGACCCAATACCCTTTAAAAGAGTTTAAAAGAGTGCTTGAAAAAGTGCTTTGGCCCGTTAAAACGTTTCAGTTGGAGGGAACTTATTCAATTTCCTGTCGAATGCAAGGTCCAGAATTAAACATCAGCTTAATGAAAACAGAGAAGTTGGACATGGACCCCTGATTGGTCCATTGTTCAACTTTTGCTAATCCTGTAGTTTTACTCTTCGATCGCAACCTTTTCAGACGTTTCTAAGTATTGAGTTTTTTTTTTTTTTAAATTAACACATTTATTACTTTTGAATGAAATGTTGGGCAGTAGCAGGTAAACTAATTATTTACGCTAAGACGTAAAAATAAAATGTATACGGCTCTTCTTAAAGGCCTCAGTATTCTTTGCTTTGAAAAACGAGTAGTTTAGATTAATATATTATCTACAAAGCTATATGTAAGTGGGGGCATTATTACACAAAAATAAATCGGAACTTTACTATTAATGGGTTTACATTGTTATTAAAACAGTTTGTGTTTTATTTACTTCTTAAAGTACTGTAGAGGAACTAAGATTTAAATAGGGTTCAAGTTATGTGAACTAACTGAAACGTTGTAAAGTAAAACAAACGTACCTTACCATTGATTCAAAAGTACAGTTTCAAACCAAACTAAACTTTTACTACAGTAGAACCCTGATAGTACTACAGCTGTTTCTGGACCGAAGGGGTGTCGAACTATCCAGTATATTCGTATGTAGGGGGTACTACATTCGTATATTACAATACTACATTATTATAATTACTCCATTCGTACTATATTCGTATACCACCAAATACTATTTACTCAGTGAGAAAAGTGTTAAAAATGGAGATAACACTTTGACGATATAACGTAATTATTAACACCACAGTACAAAATATTTTTAAACATTTCTTTGTTACTTTGTTTCTATTTTTTATTATCAAATCAACAAGGAATGAATCGAACTTTAGGGAATGTCCGACTATCAAGTTTCTACTGTATATTATTTCGAGGGTTCTAATGCTTTTATTTATTTATTTATATATTTATTTACAAACGGCATACGCCAATTACAACATAAGTTACAATATTGAGCAATTACATTAAATATTATTTAACAAATTCAAAGTCTTGTGCGCACTGAGGATATAATGATAGTATACTGTGATATAAAAATACAATATAACAATAACATGCAAATAGAATATACAAGAATAACAATAACATAATTTATGAGTATTTTATGAGGCTTAAAAATTCTTGGACGGTTACTCTTACCCTTCAGGTGAAAACACTCTGTTTTTCATTTTTCTCGTGTACTAAATTCACTTGACTTCTCAATTCAAGATCAAATAAAAAAGTACACAAAATTATAGAAATATTTTACTATAAGTAATTTAATATGTAATTACCAAGAAACTACTAGATGTAAACTACTCGTCTTGCTTCTACGAACAATATTTCATTACCTTTTAGATTGAAACATAAGGCTTATATTGCATTCATGATAAATTAAGAGAAGGTACATAATGTTTATAGAAATCCCCTCGAATAAAATTGATCACGACGACAAAGAAGTAATTGCTGAATTTATCATTCGCTAAGCAATAAACCCTACATTAAAGCCAGAGGCTTGTACTCGTAAATTGAGAGTCTTATGCTGAATGCTAACAAGGAACGCAAACGTGGCAATTCCATAGTGCAGACGTGAATAAACACAGTCTTAGTCATAACATTCCTTCCGGTGTATTATAGGCATGCCACCTTGATAGGACTTCAAGCTGCTCACGACAACTTATTAACAGTTATTTTACTTATTTAGATTTGGCCCACTGTTTACTTGAAAATCATACAAAGTGACCCAGAAATATAGGTTTGGGTAAGAAAATACGCAGATATAACGCAAATTCCAAAAGCAGTTAACATTGTGAAATGGTTTATTTCATCATTAGGTCCTAAAGTGACACCTTTTGACCCGAGGCCAAGTTAACTGACCGAGGATCAAGAAGATACTTTTGGACCGAGCGATGAACGATACGTTTTGTGATGATGCAAATAATATAAATTTTAATACAGAAACTCAAGTAAACATTGTTTTAAACTTAGCAGTCTGAATTATATTGTTATGAAGAAACAGATGTTACACTGATTTTTTTAATAATAAGTCACGCAGTGTTAAAACTCAAACAAACAAAACAAACTCGTTCAACCAGCTGATGTCCATTCCACAAAAAGATCGTTAAAATGATCTCCTTGAAGAAGATTATCAAAACAATACTTTATTTGCCTGGGTTTAAAAGTGACACTTTAGCACGTTAATACATGTATCTGAAGCAGCTATTTTTAAAGCAAAATTGCAATAATAATAATATTCTTTCTCGGGCGTGTAAATAAATGTACATTTTTCCGCCCAAAATTTACTCAAGCGATGAACTAACCTTTAACCGTTGATACAAGACGACTAATTGTCCAAATTAGAGGTCTCTTCGACAACGCAGCGCAAAATTATGACCAATCAAAGTTGCAGGGAGTGTGGCCTCAACATTGAATGGCTGCCAAATACTACAGGGGCATTGCAAAGGGTTTTTGGTTTTATATCTTATTCAAATTTTAGAAGCAAAATAATTTGACTAACGGAACTTTCTACGTAGATTTCTAATGAAATAAACCTAAAGTCATAAGAACAAAGGGCCACATACAACAACTGAGCAGCTGTAAAGTTGATAAAGATGCATTATTTTAATCAACTTGATTTCTTTTGAGCAAACCAACTTCAACAACAGTAGTTTAACTCAAAAAAGCATAGATCACCAAAGTTATCAAGTACTGTTCTGACGGAAGTTTGTTAAGAGATTTGATTTTCGAAACATTTCTTAAACATAAATCTTCTTGTGTCAAGCACAACTTTTCATTTGCTAACTTTTTCCATCATATTCATGTAATCTTTGATTTATTAAGTTTTGAGATGGCAAAAGATGTTTGGTCCAAATGTTGTTTTGCATAAAAAGATAAATAAATAAATAACTTTATTCACCAAAACAGATTGTACAATCTAAAAGGCTTCGTCAAGATAATATACAAATAATACAGTAAAATATAAGTAAAGTAAAATATATACAAATCAATGAGAAGAAGAGTAGTAAACTATATGACCACGATAAAGTGTCCCAAAAAGATTTACAGGAGTACTATTAGAGCTAGAAAGATGAAACAACTTTTCTATCTGGAAATCGTATGGAGATTTCAGAAAAATATTTTTAAGATTCAGAATGTGTGTAAATATTGAAACTCACGGGGTCAAACCGAGATTTTTAAATACAAAGGTAATACAGTTTTAATCAGAAGATAATTTTCGATTATTTGGCGAAAACACTTTTACATATGCCAGGCCATGTTAGAGCTATGAACATGAGTCGCAAGCTTTTACGGGACGCCCTGTAGTTGTCACCCGATTAAAAATATAGAGTTTACGTTTTATTTATCAGATTTTGACGAGCTTTTAATGGTATGTAGTAAGTTTTTAAGCAATAATACATTTCACCTCAAAATCTATGCGTAAACATTGAAACTGCTATTATCATGAATAAGTCAAAAATAAAGTAGTAAATATTATGGCCATTATATATCGTAAAGATATTAAGGATGAACACTTTTTAGAGAAACACAACCTTTAAGATTTAAGAGTTATAAAACATTTAATCCTGATATTTACTCGTATTTTAGTTTGATTTGGCACATACATATTCTTATTAAAATAGTTTTGTAAAAAACTTCATAAAATGATAACAAACATAAATAAAAATATAACGATTTAATAAGCTTTAAACAGAGTTGAAAACGGCGCTGTTATAGTATACTTTGTAATATGATCTGTTAGAAGGATGATTTCTCGCCGTTGTATTGCTGTATTTAAAATTTCTTTACATTGTTACATGTCAAATAAAAATGAATACTCAATTAAAATAAACAATACAACAGCTTGAGAAATCAATCAGCTGATATAACACAGCAGATAAAAATATTGCAAAGTGCAAATAAACATAACCACGACAAACTAGTTTTTTTTCTCCCAACTCTGTTTTATAACAGCTACAAACAATTATTGTTATATTCTTATTTATGTTTGTGTTATGTCGTTTTATGAGTTTTACAAAGAAGAACTATTTTATTAGAATTGTGGCTCTCAAATTAGGTACCAAGCAAGTCAAATGACCGTATAAACTACTAAAATACAGGCAAAATCAAGCAAAATGGTTTTTTGGTATAGCTCTTAAACGAATTAAGATACAGAGTTGTGTTGAATACAAAAATTGTTCATATTTAAATTATCTTTACATCTTCAGGTTCTTTATCTTCAACGTTTACATAGATTTTGAGGTAAGACATGTTTAGAAAAACATGCTTTTACTACATACCATTAAAAGCTCGTCAAAAATCTGAGAAATAATGCGTAAACTCCATATTTTAAATCGAATTTATAGTTTAACTACTGCGTCCAAAGCTTACGACTCCATGTTTTAGTTTCCTTATTTTGTAATGGCGCAACATATCAAAGATTGTTTCTGCCAAAATATCGAGAATTGCTTCTGATTAAAAACTATGTACAATATAACCCACCTTGTATTTAAAATCCTTGTTTTTACCCCATGAGTTTCAGTATTGACAACCTGTATTCGAGAAATTTAAAATATTTTTCCTGAAATCTCCATGTAATGATTTCCAGATAGAAAAGTTTGTTTCATCTTTCTAGCTCTAATAAAACTCCTGTAATCCGTTTAGAACTTTATCGTTACCTCGGTATATACACATTATTAAAAGATCAGATCCAATCAAAGGTTATGAGTACACGTTCATTTAATATAGGTAACAAAAAGATAATAATCAACACAAATAACCAAATGAATGTTAGAAACAAACAGTTATTTAGTTTAGCTTGCAAAATCATTAAAATTGTAAATTACAATAGACAGGAAAACCCGCTCATAAGACTCGTATATACGTCTCTGCATAAGACTAGAACTAAATCAGGAGTACGATTATTCCATCCTCAACTCAGCCGGAAACATATTGACAAGTTTTAGGCCAGAATAGTTAACTCCTTTTCCATATAAAGTTAATCTATGTTTAGGCACCCTAAAAGCAAGACTTTTTCTTGTGTTGTAATCATGAAGGAAATTATTCAGTACATATCGGTGTTGATTCCGTTTGAATAATCTGATAGCCTCATATAAGTACACAGCATGATTTTAATACTCGTAGATGATGTTTGTATGGCTTTTTATTTTGTTGTCGTCAAGTGGTCTTTGTTTTTTGATAACTTTAAACTAGTATATAAATCATATGAATATTGAAATGAAAAGCGTCTTTATTGGTGGCGACGGGATCTCTTCCACTTAACCACAGTACAAAATTTAACAATTTAATATATACCAACCATTTGAAATAGTATACATACAATTTAAATACAGTACAAACAAACAATTTAAAATATATACCTACCATTTAAATATATACAAAACTATAGGCCTACTAAGAACCCAAATTAAAAAACTACAAAACATTGCTATTGAAAGGCCTCCCAAGTCAAATAATTATAAGTATTGGTTTTTGTTTTATTTTCTCAAACTTGAAAAGTGTTTAAAAAAACATCACTACATAATGTATAAACATTTTGAAACTTGAAGACAAAATGTTTGGACCAAATCCGACTTCAACTACTAATAACTTTAAACTAGTGAATATTTATATATAAAATAATAACATATGCTATCAGAATTTGGACACACGCTTACTATCGATCATGGACGTCGATAAAAGGGTTTTAACACGCTAATTAATGATGCAGATTACGAACTACGGTTGCTCACACAGTCACTAATGATCGGGGACGCCGAAAACGGATTTTAACACTTTCGTTAATTATCAAATAATGACTGTTTAGCCACACTCAATATCGATCGTATTCGCCGCGTAACGGGTTTTGACACGCTTTTTAACGATCGAGACTATGAACAGCAGTTGTAAACACACTAATTAATGCTTTTATATCTCGAAATAACGGTTGTTAACCCGTTTACTTATTACCGTGGACCTCAATTAACGGTTGATAACACGCATATAAAACATCGCGGACTCCAAATAATGATTTTTAACACATTCAACATCGAACGTGTACGATGCATAACGGATGTTTACAAGCTTATTAAATTAATAAGCTTAAAAATCATTGCTTATTAAGTTCAAGCATTCAATATTAAGTTAATGAATGAAATAACTAACCAAAAACTATTCCACCAAAAGTCGTGTATATAAACTGTACACAATTAACTTGGAATTAACTAACCACTTTTCAAGTAGTGAGGCAAGTGAGATATAAAATGGACAATGTTGCATTTGTCAGAGTTCAGTTTACTGATGGTTTGCTTTTTAACAAGTTACTCTCCGTGGCATCTGAGCTCGGTGGAGTTCAACACTGGAAAACTACATAACTACGAATAACGTAACGGGTAACTGATAAGACTGTTAAAGATCTTGCTTTATTTTCAACCTTGTTGTAACGGTGAAGACTACGAAAGATGATTGTTACGAGTATTACGCCCATTAGCGACTGCATATCTCGAATAACGGTTGATAGCACGCTTATTGTGGACCCCAAATAACGGTTGCCAACAACTTTTAGGGTCTGCCTCAGTTGCGCGGCTACGCTTTTCAATACAAGGTTTTGCCCCTCCTCCCACCCACGTCCATCCCACGTTTTACACCTTTCAAAATAATTGTTAAAATAATATTTAAGATGTTTTTGGAAACTAGAGGAGTTTTCCAACACGCGTACGAAGTGTTATTGTTGTTTTTTTATTATGCGTTTTAATCGTACAAAGTTGAATTGAAAAGTACTAAAACTTGGATGATTCCGAAGTGTGAAACTATGTAAGAGCTTATGAGAAATCGGGGACTATAAACTAGTCGGAAAACTCCTCTAGTTTCCAAGTTAATCATGTTTATTAATAATAAACATGATTAACATTATTATTAATAAATAATTAATAACATTATTAATAAATAATTAATAACATTATTAATAAATAATTAATAACATTATTAATAACATTTACATTGTAAATGCTATTTTTAGAGGTGACAAACGAGCCGTCGTAAATACGTGCAAGTGCTTGGTTAGACTGTTAGACCGCATCAGTAGAAAGAAGGCCCGTTGTTACGTCCCACGTTACGAGTGTCGTGTTTCCCTTTTGTGGACGAATTCAGTCTTTCTGCAGACAGTAATCCACTAGGGGTAGTTATGACTTCACAAGGTAAGCAAAGAATTTTAACCCATAGTTCGGTTCAATAGGCTATGGCTGCGGTATGTTGGGCCTATTAAATATCTTGATCCCGGTACTTAAAACGATCCGTCCCGAAATCTAAAAGCACAATATACAATCATATCCCAACCACATTACCATAAAACATGTATATTGTTGTTGACAACTATTTTATGTATTTAATTTTGAGGTTATCTGATTATGGCAGCTTTGCTGTTGAAAGGCGCCTCATAACAAAGTTATAAATATTGGGTTTTGATTTTAAATTGGTTTTTTCTTTACCATTTTAATAATAATTGTATAATATAGAAAACGTTATTCTTAATATTTGGTACAAACGTTGAATTGTTAACTTAAGTACCTATTAAGTTGTGCTCAACATTCCGTCAATGCTCTTTAATAAATCTCTGTATAACGTATAGATGAGTATAAATATTTTAAAAGTATAAAAGAGCAAATCATGGCTCGAGAGTGAAGGGTGAAATGGGGTAAGCATAGCAAGAGTAATATCACCCACATCTGTTCCCAGCAATTTACACAATTTATAGTTCTTTAATATTGCAAACTGCCAAAAGTTGGAATACAATCTTAAAACATACACGTTTCAAAGAACAATTCCTTATATTTATAACTTTAAACCACCGGTATAAAATCTAGTTTTAGTTTAGGTGACACCAATTTCTGACCTACAATGGAAGTGTTCTCCATTTTTGTTAAAGACTACTTATATTATTTTAAGTGTTTCTATATTGTTCCTGAGGCCGAGTAAGGCCAAAATGCCGAGTTAAAAACCTTATATTATCCATTATTCATACAAATTATATGATATGTGGTATAACTTGCAATGAAAATAACTATAAATCTGACGTCGAAGGCAGAAGCGAGGCTATGAGTTCAGCGTACAGCCTCGTAATGTTCGTGATCATACTAAAGGCAAAGCTGAGGCCGAAGGCAGAAGCAAGGCTGTGAGCGAAGCAAATTGGAGTAACAAGTTGCAAAGGAAATTCGATTCACCCATGCAAGCGGCGCTTTAGCGCTTAGCTGCGTGTCGGCCTGGTTAATTTTTTTTTATTTTGAGACTAGTTATTTCATTTGACATAGATCAAAAATGGTTGGAACCAGTCATGCCCTAAATCGTTTAATTGTTTATTAATTAAGTTGTATTTTACTTCGGATTTGAAATCTGTTAGTTATTTTGTCAAAGAGTTTTCATTAAACGCAAACCATTTTCTAGAGAGGGTAACTGGGTTAATTGTCTGCTACACCCTGTATAATCCAGTTTTAATAGTGCAGTTTTATTAATATAAGAGTATTTCTAACTTATCTCTTTAACAAATTGCCTTTAAACGTTTCCCTGACAATATCTACATTTATTGGGGTCGTGTGGACGCTAACGTGAAATTTGAGGAATTTACTTCTTGATACATCTTACCTTGGAACGTTAGTTGAGCATGTTCAATGTTTAAAGTGGAGAAGGTACGTGGTTCTTTGTTAAGTACAGGTACGAATGTTTGCTTCACAAATAGGGGTAACGTGAAAACATCTCACACATAAACACGTCAACTTAGTTCCTAGCTTTACTAACAGAATACGCTTTCTGTACTTTTGCAGCGTCTGATTAGTCTTGTTCCCTTCACTTGATAAGTATATCTGTTGAACTTTGCAAATATGAAATGAAATGAAAATGAAATGAAATCAGTCTTTATTATGTGGCGAAGTTAGGACTATAAAGTCCTCTCTTCCACTTAACCACCAAGCATAATATACAAAATGTACAATATATAACATAATTATATTCAATACACTTTAAAAAGATTAAACAAACAATGTATACAACTTTAAATGCAATTAAAGCTAAAATCAAACAAAACATAAACTGTGAAGATATAAACAATTAAAACTATAATAACACTTAAAACCCTTTACATTCACACCCCATTCACACACTTGCCAAACTATGCGAGCCATCAAAGCGCCACCTATCAGCCCTACAACTCCCGTGTCAACCAACTTTTAACCTCCGCCCCAAAACGGGCCCGACTTCTGATAATTTTGATCTCGTTTGGAAGCGCATTCCACAACCTGCATGCGGTTACGACATATGATTTATTGAAAACTGTAGATCTGTGAGTAGGAATTGATAGAGATAGCTCGCCCTTCTAGTTGCGTGCCTATGGATTTGAGACATAAAAATAAACTTCTCAGATAAATAAGTAGGGGATGATTGGATTAGAACCGCATGCAGTAAGGTAAGTGTGTGATAATCTCGAAGTTGGTTGAGAATATGCAACGAGTAACAGTATTTTCTTTTTCTTAAATAGTTATCTTCGTAAACTTCGTAGATTCATCTAGACAAATAAGACCCAGGAATTTTAACATAGGGTCAATATTAAAAATACTTGACCAATCACTAAAATTCAACAATCACTACTTCGCGTTATTAAACAGCTTTTTGAGTGAAATAATAAAAATGTTCAAAGCAAACCAACTGTGCTGTACGATTAACTCAGTGTAAATTTAAAGAGAGAATATACGTTTGTACACTAGTTTCATAGTTTCAAGCTGAAAACTGTGCTTTCTCTACATCAAAATGTTTTACACGTCCATTTAAACTCATATTAAAATTTTGAAGTATTTCAAACTTTTAAGTATTATTCTTATTGTCAAACATTTTAAAGAGGTCACCAAGTGAATAGTGAAGAAATACACCTCATTTATATGAAAGGGACGTATTAAAAACTCAATACCACAATCAGCGGAAGCTTTGAAGCGGATAATTAGTGGCTTTGTTGTAGAAAACACGAAACAGTTTCGGAGATAAATAAATGAGTTATTCTCCAAATACCGATACAGCTTAGTAATTAGCCCTGATTGTTTAATCTATAAACTTGTTTGTTATTTTAACTCAATTGCTATAATATATCTCCGTTTCAACCTTGAATTTTTATGATCCGTTTCAATCTTTATGATCTAGTTATACAGGGTGACGAATGAGAACTTGAAGATGTTGAGAGGCTAGCAAGTACGAATACTAGCAGTTGAGGTAGAGAGTGAATATACTGGCAGCACACCATTACACTTGGTATACGATGCAATTTTAGTAGTTGTAACCAGTATGTGGTTAAGTATCGCATGTTCTCTTGTATGCTCCGTACATTCAAAGTACACTCTGTTGTCAAACTCGTGTAATAAACTAAACCATAAGTTCATAACGGGTTCATGCCTAAATATTGTTGACAAACCAATATAATTACTGGATTATAAATATATTAAACATATAACATAAAAACAAAGAAAAAATTACGAAATAACTAAAAGTATAAGGTTAAGATTCTTAATAGCGATAAATAAAATCCGGACTTGGCCTTCTGACTCTCCCTGATAAGAAAATATGCTAATGATCAAAGCGTTTCCTTCCTTTACTTATACATTCCTTCATTTACTAACCCTTCCAGAAGTATTTAACCCACATAATAAACTCTAACAAGGTTTAGACTCATTAGGTTTTAACATCAATGATTAAATGTGCTATTTATGTTAATAGCTCAATTGATCTGGTTTAGTCCAGTCATATCTGCCAATAATTACAATTTAACAACCTGCTATCTATCATTTTCCCTTCTAGCAACACAATTTAAAGTAAATTGTACTGAATAATAGGCGTATTGGTAAATATTTAGTTAATCTTAAAAATATTAATGTTGCTAAACACTGTATTTACTTAAAAGTTACAATCTGAACGAATCTGTTGTAATATTAACCAACTATAATAAATTAGTTTGACTGTAAATAGTTCGTTGTAATTCAGAACGTTGACTGAATGGTTTGTTGTTGTGTCCTGTCGCAAATATAATGTTCACAGAATTTTTTTTTAATTCAACATGTTTAAATGTTACAATGTAATAAAAAATAGGTTATACATAAAAATTTGTTTGGGATTATGTACTTCTTTAGAGGGTAAGAATTCATTTAGTTCTTAAGTTACGAAATAATGAACAATTTTGCAACGGAGGAGACTCTTTCTTCTAAGAACTATTACAGCAGTGAAAGAAAGTTCCTGGCATTTCTCTCTTTGGCGTCTTTACAGTTTGGTTCAATGGCCTTACAGAGAGACAAATTGTTGCCACCGTTTTCAACAGTCATTTTTCAACTAAGAAACAATTTCAATTTATCAATCTGGTATAGTTATTTTACTGACATTTTCGGCCAGTTACTTTACTACTTACTATATAATTTTGTAATGATAACGTGCTGAAAATAAATGACAACGTCGTAAAAGATTAATTTCGAAATTGAGTAATGTACTTTTACTTAATATAAAGGTTAATTTTTATGTTAATCACAGTATAAAAATACTATGACATTCATTTTTGTGCGCACTCCATTGAAGTTTACCGTCTCTGTAGAAATTATTTTGCAACTCTGGTCAACGTGACTTCTCAAGTAGTTGGAAATGTGTCATGAATAAAACTCTCAGTATAACAACCAAGTTGAGGAAACCCACAGCTTGGAGGCACGTGGAATCATCCAGTTTGACAGAGAAATGACCAGACAAGGCATTCAGTCTCTGGAGGCTTGGATCCGTTTACATGATCTCCTTAATATTCATGTGATCGACAAAGCAACGTATTTCCAAGCACAACACATCCTTGCCTTGCGAATCATATTACTCCTACTGTTTAAAATATTGTAAGGGTGATTAGTTCAATCATAAAATAAATATTTCTGCCCTACTATTTTTAAACACAATTAAGCGCCGAAAATCGGAAAATGAACACATTAAATTCTGTCCGCAAAATGTCCAGAACTATTTCAGCTGATTCTTAAAGCGATCAGTTTTACATGCAAACCTAATTTAGGATGTACTTTATGAGAATAATAAATTAGGCGTAAGCTAATTAAATACTTTATCACGAGAGTTGACGGTATGATAGTATAGTTGATGCCGCAAAATGTCCCTAAACAATAAACCGTGTTCTTACTCAAAGCCAATTTAGTTGACAATCAAATTTAAATTCACTAGTCAATAAATAATAAAAATGTACATAACGCAACCATGTGCGGATTTGCAAATCCATCTTATGATTTTTCTGTGTGGCCTATAATTGATGATAAAGAAGAAACGGTAGGGCAAAATGAAACGTCACTGCGTGAACGATTTTCATATTTCACAGTAGCATAATTCGTCAACTGACTTCAAATTCGATTAAACGTGCCAAACGTACGCTCGTATAGCAAAAATCAAATTAAGTGCTTGCTAACAGTACAACGTTATACTTTCATTATTCATATTATTTTTAAACGCAATCTAGCTCACGATAGCTGTTTACAGTTAAAAATAATTTAAGCTAAACGTACGAAAGCTGACTCACTGAATGTATGATCAGAATGGGTAAATTTAAGTGAATGTAACGTTGGAACGAGAGACAGAATAGATAAGGTTAGCTAATATTTTTATAGTAATGAACGATTGAGATGCGTATAACATTCCTATTCCATCAAATATTTAATTATTTACAGCTCGAGCTTTATTCTGTGCTACTTACATATTGATATTGCGTTTGTTCAATTTGGTACGACTTGTCGTCGCCTGTGCGCGACCACAAATTGGAGTATTTCTAGGTATAAAATTATGTCTTTGTCAAATACATTTTTTTGTCATGATCAGGAGCGTACAACAATATACAGTGTGTTTAAATCTTCGTTTCGGATAATTTAGAGCATTGTTCCTGATACCATATAAAGCCAAAATACCGTTTATATAGAGCCTATGGCAATTCCGTTTCCGTTCAGCCCCCATTTAGTTTTAACGTTTTCTTTTTTTAATTGACTAACTTCAAACATGTACTAGCTCAAAATGTCGCACGCTTTTTTGTACTATTAGGGCAAATGGACAATACCGTGAAAAAGGATCAAAAATGTCTGTAACAACATAACAACAAAAGTGGCCACATTTTTAAACGATATACTCAAAAACTATCAATTTGTCAGAACACGTACAAAAATAACTGATCCTAGATAATTTAAATACGAAGTGAGCCATTGTTTTGTCCAATTTATAGAGATTTCCACAGAGTCAAATATCTTTATAAATTGGACACAACAGTTCTCTGCCACTTATTGCTTTTGTCCACACAGGCACGCACTGACTGGTTTCTTCAGCCTGTTTGATCGACGGAGAGTTGGTAGGACGCCATCTTGTCCGGCTAGTTCCATAGTAGGTTCAGGGTAATAACCAATTGTTTCAGGCTTATCATTTCTAGTACTTTGTTCATAGCTTTCAAGATTGTTTTGCTCTGCATGATTTTCTTCGTCTGGTCCTGATACGTCTTCATTTGACGTCATTTGTGTCTCTATACATGTAGGCTGGACAACTGGAGAAATTAGTGTAGGTGGTCTGTCTGGTTGATTTATAAATGAATCTGGACTTTTATAGCCATATCGACTTGAACTATGTGTTCTAAGTTGTCAGACGGCTGGGTAAACTTCATTACCTGATTGATTTAGACAATGGACAAACAACCAAACGACACATAGATCAGCTAAGAAAGACTGAGGTACTAAATACACAGGGAAGAACACATAGTTCAACTCGATATGGCTATAAAAGTCCAGATTCATTTATAAGCAGCCACCACAACCTGAAACAATTGATTATCACCCTGAACCTACTATGGAACTAGCCGGACAAGATGGCGTCCTACCAACTCTCCGTCGATCAAACAGGCTGAAGAAACCAGTCAGTGCGTGCCAGTGTGAACAAAAGCAATAAGTGGCAGAGAACTGTTGAGTCCAATTTATAGAGATTTATGATTCTGTGGAATCTATAATGTATTAATATTTTATATATCATATGGACGCATTATTAGTTACCAATGTGTTTGTTTACATTGTTTTGTTTAAGAAATAGTTTTCAATACAATATAACTGTTCTCAAATCTTTTACTAATTTATTAGTTATACACAATAGCCATGCCCTGGTTGTTGGTATAAAAGTAACGGATAAATGACAGAAGAGTGGCAGATATTACTGAAAACGGTTTAGAGGTAGATACTCTGTTTTTTAACAAACATGTTATGTCATATACGTTTTGTTTTAGCTATTTCCTATTTAAAGCTTTAAAATGCCACAAACTCGTTTTATTGGACAAAAACTGATGTTGATTGTATAAACTTGTCGTTATAAGTACAACTATTTTGAACAATTCCAAGTTCATCTATTAGGTAGCTATTTATGAGTTCACAAAGTGGTGATAACACATGTGTGTTTACATGTATAAAGTTTTTTGGTTGTATACATATAAAGATATGAATATAAGGAAACGTTATTTGTATGTTTTATGAGTTTATTCCAACTTTTGGCAGTTTGCAATATTAAAGAACTATAAATTGTGTAAATTGCTGGGAACAGATGTGGGTGATATTACTCTTGCTATGCTTACCCCATTTCACCCTTCACTCTCGAGCCATGATTTGCTCTTTTATACTTTCTAAGATATTTATATTTTTTTAAGAGGACTTTGGGGCAAAACGGAACAAATTGAAATGAACTTGGTAAAGTATTTATAAAAATTGCTTTTTTGAGCAACAACTATGATTGAAAATGCATTGCAAAGTGCGTTACAAAGTGTTTGCACGGTCATTATTCAACGTCGGTAATTAACAACCGTAATTTGGGATTCACGGTCGTAATGAGCGGTATGTTAAAAATTGTGTTGGCCCTTCGTGATTGTTAATGACCGAGAGTATAAATCCTGATACAACTTTATAAATAATGTATCTTAAAATTCACTGGTTCAAAGTTGTAAACAAACAATGATTTAGCATCTCGTAACAACAAACAAACAACATCAAACAGAATGTTTCATCTGAAGCAACATGTGTTGAAGCGCATATTTTTGTGATCCTAAAGATTAATAAACTGAAGTTTTTCATGAATATGATTGAAAAAATTAGCAAATGAAAAGTTGTGCTTGACACAAGAAGATTTATGTTTAAGAAATGTTCCGAGAATCAAATCTCTAAACAAACTTTGTTCGGACGAATACTTTGATAACTTTGGTAAACTATGCTTTCTTGACTTTGCAACTGCAACAACTATAACTACTGCGGAAGTTTGTTTCCTCAAGAAGAAATGACGTTCATTAAAACAATGCGCCGTTTAACTTAACAACTTATATGTACGTGTGCCAATAACCTTTTTTTAAGGTTTATAGTTTATTACATTAGAAAATCGTGTATGAGGAAACTGTGTGTGTGGAAATTATTCTATAAATTAAAAAGGACATACCTAAAAACCAATACGTCTATTAAAATAATGGTACTGTGTTTCTAACAAAGCAGCTTTTCAGAAAAAACACAAAATCCGAAAGATTTTATGTTCATAAAGATAATTGTAATAATGATTTCTTTAGCGTGTAAAGAAATCTCGTACTTAGTTCCGGTTAGGGAGATTTAGACATCGCGTCCTTATGTTCATTACAAACCTCCATCAAATGATAAACTAGTTTAAGTCCATTATAAAAGAATGCTGATGGTGCAAGTTTGAAGTTCATACGACAGATGAGTACAAAATGGTGACCAGCCCAAGTGCATTCAGAGTTGAGACATACGGGCTGCGCTTCTACTCGTAGCAACATTGATTGGGTTTCACCGTTCTGTACTGAGCTGTTCAGTGACTCCAAATTTCCACCATTAGTCTTTTTTTATCATGGGCTAGAAATAGATTATGTAGGCCTATCATTTGATAAGGAATACATAAATAAATAAATAATGTTTTATTGCCGTGAACAAGAAATTGCATTGACAATTAACGATATATAAAGCTAAATAAAAATAATTAAACACTCTGAATTTTGCCTCAACTGCTAAACTTGAATTTGTTTTCAAAAAAATCTTCGAAATTGTAGTACCGGTATAAACTTGCTTGTAATTTAGTTTTTAGTTTCTTTTTTGATTTAATTATATTGTTTTGTTCTTTCATAGAATTTGGAAGGTTGTTGTACAGTTTTATCATATTATAAATAGGGAATTTTTTTAAATAGGCCGTTCGACTATTTGGAATTTTGAATTGATCACAAGTCTTAAATGTTCCTAGTATAAGTTAATCTAAAATGCATTTTAAATTTGTTTTGAAGAATATTAAACTTTCGTAGATGTATGAAGAGTAAATGGTAAAAATTTGGTTTTCTTTAAATAAATTGACAAAGGAGTAACGTTGTGGTTTCCTAAAATAAGCTCTTAAAGCTTCTGAAGTATCATAAAACATACTTCATGGTAAAACTCTGCGAATAAAATTATGTAGAGGAAAGTACGACATATCTTTAAACGCCCAAGGAAGCCTATTATTTTTACACACATAATGGTTTTTAGAAGTTTTGTATCTGTCAAATAAAACGTTATTTCCTAGGTAAACCATTTTCAAGCAGTCCTGTATTACATGATATGATTATGTTTTAGTGCAAAACATTAGTTAGCCAGCTACTGTCCAAAATTTGATTTAAAAATGACAAATGTCTAAGTCCTGGAAGAAAATCTCAATAATTTCTGAAAATGTTGCGATCGAAGAATAAAACTACAGAATTAGCAAAAGTTGAACAATGGACCAATCAGGGGTCCATGTCCAACTTCTCTGTTTTCATTAAGCTGATGTTTAATTCTGGACCTTGCATTCGACAGGAAATTGAATAAGTTCCCTCCAACTGAATCGTTTTAACGGACCAAAGCACTCTTTTAACAATTTTCTTAAACTTTAATTTGATTTATTTTTAGAAAACTATTAGAAACCTTTGTTATTGACAAAGCAAGATAAAGTGGAATCCTTTGATACATAATATTCGTATTATTAACACGTATGTCCAAGATAAACATAATTAGATTGAGGGAAATAATGTCTCGTATTCCAAATTTTCAAGTCGGGCTAATTTTATAGTGAAAATGTTTATTTAAAAACGCACATTTGGCGTAGATAAACGACCCCATCTAACAAAGTTGGCCTCATGTTTGAATAATCCTCTTTACCTCAGACCGATACTTTTCCCAGATATTCAAATCGTATGACAGGAATTGTATTTCGATTAACTGAATACCTGAAATAAAAGAAAATAGTATTTATTGGCTTTAGAAGCCGACTTTGTTTAGTGTACCAGCTGATAATAGACTACACAGGGTTTTTGCCGATCGTACATAAATTTGGAGATACGAGTATGTTTTGATAGTAATGACGGTCCACTTACATAAAATCTAATGTGTTATTTTCTCAAACGTAAATGCTGCTACCGGTGGCGTTGCCCGGGTGGACTGTACTTAGGACTGTAACTAGGATGATGTGGGTTAGCTTAAAAGAGGGAATAGCAACTACAGTTTATACCGGGAGAGTCAGATCGGTGTCACCGGTAAAATCTGAAATGTTGAACGCCAAATTATGCATTTTGAGGTCCTTTTGAAGAACTTTAATGATATTGTGATCCAGTGATATTTGTGATAACGAGTTGGAGTATATTACGCCTTTTCCCTCTATTTTACGGCCGTCTCTATTTTTTTTCTCTGAATAAATCATGAAGAATTTAAATACCACCTGTATTTATTTAAGTACCGTTTATCATTTTCATCAAGTTTTTCTTAAATACACCTTTAAAGAAAAGGGTGAATTTGGGACGGGTGGGGGTTTGAGCCCCATAGTGTTTCTCCCCAGCCAAGTTGCAAGTATCGTATAGTGGATTGTAGACACGAGCCAGAGTCTAGAGTAGACTCGGGATTCTCATTATTGTGATCCACACTGTTGAGTGTCTGCTTGTTATCTGACAATGCCATTGTTTTTTCAGACGATGTTTTTTTCTAACCCACCCTCATTATTATAAAGATTTATAAAACAATCTGGGGGCATGAGAGACGCGTTAAAGAGTCGCAACTAGACAAAAACAATATTTTGTAGTACATGTTTTGAATGCTCTCCGTGAATTAACCGGATTACAAAATTATCTTTTGTCTGGTTTACAAAATTATCTTTTGTCCGGTTTACAAAATTATCTTTTGTCCGGTTTACAAAATTATCTTTTATCCGATTACAAAGTTATCTGAGGAGCTTTTACTCTCAAAAATAAACATGTTTTATTAGGAGCTTTTGTAAATTGGTTAAATCACGGAGAACATTCAAAACATCAAAGATAACATGTAAAAGCAAGGTACACTAACACAGGTATACTCAATCTTTGAGAGCTAAGAAATCTCTCAAAATAGAAAAATTAAGTATCATTAAATTAGTTTGTAGTTTACATTCGTCGTAAATCAAAATAACTAAGACGTATACTCTTTTGTATGAGTTCACTACTGCAATTCGTTTCGACGTGTCTCACCAAACTGTAACGAAACGAGATCGTAACAATTTAACTATCACAGTTGAGTGAGTGTGGAACTCCAGTGTTGTGATACAAAGCGAGTAGTCGGTGTTCCTATTTTCCTCCCAATGTTATCCACAAACTGAGAGACAATATGATTGGGTTCATTTTATTTAGGTAAAGAAATGTGATGTTTTAAATGATACTAATAATGGTTATTATTAGTATCATTATTAGGCAGTGGACCTCCGTTTTATGAGTTTTAACGTCAAAGCATTTGATTCTAAGCAAAAATATTTTTACGACCCTGTAAAGAATAATATAATAATAATTCAAGGATAGTATATTTCATCACTAGGTCCTAAAAAGACATTTTTTATGAGGTCAAGTTAAGAGGATTGATCACCTCAGAAAAACTTCAGAAAAATTGATCACCTCGTTTATGATACCATTTTTGGTGTAGAGGTTAGAAAAGTGGTTTTCCATGTTTTCAAAGGTTACCTCTAAGTTTGTATGACCTGGTTTCTAAAATAACTTACGCCAATATTAGTAAAAATAAGTTTGCCAAAAATAGGCTTTTTTTAAAGTGTATTATACTTTTTTCACAAGCCGTTTTTTTCCTTTTTCATGTATAAGGATCAGAACCACTCCTACCTTGCCACATAAACTTGCATTAGTACTTTTCGGTTCATAAACAACATCGGAAACAGGGGACTACGAAGCCATATTTTGCTAGTTTTTGAGTGGGTGGAGCAAAATTGTAATATCGCAAATTTGGATTACACCTACCCCTCGGTCACTGGATAGAAATAATCAAAACTCCTCTATTTCAGGGGTATTTATGGTTTCTTGTTTAATTGTTAATTTCGGACGTTAAACGAACGACGGTCTTCAAATTTATTTAGTAATAAATTAGCTATTTAGCATTTATACAAATTGAGATCTGTTTTAATATTATAAAGACACTAAAAAGGAAAGAAACGCACGGTTTTGTAATAATTATTTTGAAGAAACAGCTGTTACACTGATTTACTAAAAGTAAGTGGTCAAGTTCAAAACAATCAAAGCAAACTCATTGAAACAGTTAATGTCCTTGCCACAAAAGGTTTATCAAATTCATCCTTTATTCACCTGAGTTTAAAAGTAACACTTAAGCATGTCAATACGTGTGTCTAAAGCAGCTGTTTTTTAGAGCAGAATTACAAAAAACGTGTTTAACTAGCTTACAATAATGCATCTGACTATACACGAGTCAGTATTAACTCAATGCGTAGGGAGGGATTATTACTGATTGAGATATCTTAAATCGGGTGAGTTACGTAAACATCCTACGATTGTGAAACCATCTTATATTAGTAAATTTAACTAGGGTAATTAGAAACGTGAACGAAACAGATCGCTAGATTGTCACAATACGCGACAGGGATATAAACCGAGATATACGAGTAGAAGTGGGCTAGTATAGGCCTACTACATGCATTTGGTCATCTATTTGTGAGATATTCTATTTGTTACTTAAGCGGTGTTTCATACAAAAACTAACTCGTCATCTGTGATATGTTTTTAGAAAGGACTGCCAACGTTTATTTTGCTGAAAGAAAATCCAGCTGAGTCCACTACCAAATAGTAAATTATACCTTTCTAAATTCGGTTCTAAATAAACGGTGAAAACCCTTCAATAAAACAGTATCGGTAAGTGTGTGACCATTTTGTGTAAATACGAGACCTTCTGCAAAGATCGCTCCTTTTCAAGTAGAGTTTAAATCGATGCATTCACGTCAATGTCCTTTACAGGAGGTCAAATTATTGCCCTACATTTTATCTCGAATCATTTATCCGCGGCCGACATTTAGATTTATCAATTTGCGAAAACACCTTTTCAGTTCACTTGAACTGGAGGTAAACCCGTTTTATTTTAAGCTACACACGGTTTTGTGACAGCAATAATTATTGTGTGCCATTCAACACGGTTATTTGTTGTCAGTACTTTCTACTGCTATTATGTACTTGGATTTTCATAATTTAGTGAATGTGTAAAATATATGGCAATCCAAATTACGAACAAAAAATGAATATGTTTACGCTTATAGGTATATCTTTCACGCCTAGAAAGCATGTTTCGAGAGTTCACAAAGCACCCTGTATAGCCTTTAAGGCACAGCCTTTTGCTGAGTTCGTCGAACGTCTTTGTTTTAGAGAGTGTGCCATTTAAATACTCTTAATTTTGTATAGAACTAAAGGACAGTTGCGTTATTTTTTCGAAACAACCTAAATAAAAAGGCTATTCTAACTATAATTTAACAATTTTAAACGATGGTAGCAGAATATCGTTAGTGATTTAAATAGAAACTAGTGTTATCTCTTGTGTCCTTACTTAGGTTGATCTTTATGTCTTTCAAATGGACTTGTTTCGTGAGATTGGACTCATTTGCATATCGTGATTATTAATTTCTTGCAACGCAGATTAACAAGAACACGAACGCCAAAGCAAACAAATTCGTAAATGTGCAATGGTCTTGCCCTTAATTTTTAAACTGTTAATCTTCAATAATTACTGAATTTCAACAATCTATATCCGGTACTTCTATCAAAAGTCGTTTTTATTAGCTGACAAATACATAACTCTCTAATAGATTTTTATTAATTAAATGTTTAGACACTTTGCACTAAAACAACACTTTTGAAGAAAGCATATAATTTAGATTATCATGAAGCCAAATATATACTGACTGGGACTCGTGGCATGGGACCTGCTGGGCTTCTTAGATAGGAAAATAGGTAAAGGTATCTTAACTTAACTAATCTTTCATTATACTTGATCTATAAACTAACCTTGAACATCTACTGATAGGATGACATATCTGTAAAGTATTAAGCACGTAGTTTATACTTTGAGGGTTTACACAAAAGCTACGATGTGCTAACCAGTTTATGCGTCTGGTCAAATCCTCATCATCACATTGTCAGGTTCCTCCAAACACTCCTTTGACCAAAAGTACCTATCCACCATTTGGTAATACTTCCACCATTTCTGACACTTCAAGGGTCTCAGCGTTTCGTATTTCAGCAATGGCTGATAGAACGAACCCCAGGCCAGGTTCCTGTGATCAACGAACTTCAGGTTCCATGTCATTTCGCACTTGTGACAAAACTGCTATTTAAGAGCAAATAGGTCCATTTCAGGTTTAATCTGTTTCTTTAGAAGTTGGTAACCGGAATATGTTTTCTTATAGTTTTTAATTTCCGTTGGGATTGAACATACTCTATAAAGGTTGTCTGGTTTAATTCTAGAAAATTAATAAAGCACCCTTTACACAATGTCTTACGTATAACAATGACTGGTCTCGTGAATATTTTATCGTCTTCTCGGTTGTAAATCAGTAAAACAAAATTATACTTGCTAAATGTGTCTAGTTTTGTTTATATTTTTAAAGTAACTTTATTTTGCTAAAAGTCGTGTTTTCAATATTGTTTAAATAATACTTATTTAATACAAATTACATCTAGCATCTAAAGTAACTTTATTTTGCTAAAAGTCGTGTTTTAAATATTGTTTAAATAATACTTATTTAATACAAATTACATGTAGCAAAACAGTAATTAGTACGGAACTAATATTGCTAACGAAAGCTTTGTAGCTTTATTACTAATTGTTATTTACCATGACGTTAATAGTAGTAGCTTATAAAGTTTGGTTACATAATTATTTGGTTTTGCGAACGGAATCCTGGGTCCTGGGCTTCAACAGTGTAACCACCATTAATAACACTGTGTCACTAAAGTATTCATAACAGTGATAAAATCCCTAACTTCAAAAGAGGAAGGCGCTGTCTTGTCATTTCCACGGCATAATTTGTCAATATCAAGTTTCAATTTCCAATATTTCATCCCATGATAAAATGCCCTGAGTCATCGCATATTGCTTTGTGTATTATTTTCACCCATATATAATGTAAAATTAATTACCTGTCTACAACCTTTCTTTAGTAGAGAAATTAAAACACCCCAAGTCTTGAAAACTGCAATCACTACACAATTTTGTACCATGCACTTACCTTAGTGATGTTTACGCTACCTCCTTTATGCAAGTAGATTTGCACAATATGGTTTTCCGTCAACATAAAAAAGTATTGTTATTCATTTTCTAAAAATGTTTTTCCCACTCGACCACTACTTGGTGCTCGAAAACATTTACTTTCGGTGTTAGTGATGATTTGTCAATATCTAACAATTTGTAAAATTATAAATAAAGAAGAAAATAATATTACTGTTTCTTTAGCAATATTGAGTAAATTGGGTTTAACAACTTGTCAGTTCATTTACAAAAGTCAATGAAAGCTTGGCGTCAATCCCATTGTGAGTTACAACGCCCTGGAGGTCTCATAAGGCTCTCTCTCAGAAGGCTTTACCTTCCACATCTCTTATTTGAAATAGACCTTCCACGTTTAAAACAACTAGGCTAGTCAAATTAGACAAAAAAAGGGCAGTTAGAGGAAAGTTTAGGTACAGTCCTAATTCTTTTTGATCCTTATGTTTTCGAGGTCGCTGAACACGAATTTGAGGTTTGCTGACAGATATTTTGGCCGGAACATTGTTTTTTTTTTGCAAAAACAGTGAAAATTTTGTACTTGTTTTAGTTTTTGGCCTAAATCTTAGTAAATATGCATTTTATCGAAAAATGTGCCCTATATTAAATTAAAGGTAAGAAAATTTACCACAAAATTTATATTTGACACTTTTTCCTCCAGCCAATATTTACGCCGCTAGAGCACACGGAAAACCCTGCAGAATTTTCAATTATTGAAAATACGCCATACTTTGCTTTTTTATCCGGCATTCATGGAAACAAGCCGTGTTACAATAATTTTGACTACTTATAAGCAATTTTTACAGGTTGGACATTAAACTTTTATTCTATACTATAATACACAGGGTGTATTTTTATTCTATACTATAATAGCGTTCAGGGTCGATAATATACAGGGTGGCCCATAAGTCAGTTGACCGACATGCATTCAATGAAATGCATGACTGTCAACTGACTTATGGGCCACCCTGTAGTTATATCGTAGGGATCAAATCGAGAAAAAACGACGTAGTAGTATAAAACAATGTCAGATTAGTTTTGTCTACTCAATACAATTTTTATTTGGAAAACATTGAACTCAATAAAATACACTTAAAAATACTCTGTCTAGCACAAGCTTTACCTATATTTTATTTAATTGGTAGACAATAATTAGAACAAAATAGAGCCCTTTCTTTGAAGGTGGACCAGAGATGGGAAATACTTATGAAAAGAATAAATATTATGAAAATAGTTTCACACTAAGAAATTATAACATATTGGGAATGTGATGGTATTTATATAAGTAAGAGAAAATGTAAAAGCAAGTGTTGGAATATTCAGGTAATTGAATATTTAAGTATTTTCACATATCCTTTGGCAGGGTGTTAAGCATACGGGAATTCAGGGAAAACCGGGAATTATGCGAACATTTTCAATATACGGGTAAATACGAGAATTATGCGGGAACGTTGTTTTTCCTGAACGCTGGACACTCTGTTTTGAGTACCCTGGTGTTCCTCGTCTTCTTCCTATGCTGCCAAGACCTCTTCACCGCTCTAAGTTTCCTACCGATGAAGAGGTCTTAGCAGCATAGGAAGAAGACGAGGAACACCAGGGTACTCAAAACAGGGTGTCCAGCGTTCAGGAAAAACACCGTTCCCTGTGTATGACAACCTTCTGCATCACGAGATTATTTCTATTATTGACATATTTACTCTTTTTAATATACTGCTTATGTATGTATGAAATAACTGATCTTACATGTATATAAAGCAATTTAATAATGTATACACTAATAATTGTATTAATTTGCACAAATATTATAATTGTACAAATTCACTCATTTGTTCTAATTATTGTCTACCAATTAAGTCAAATATAGGTAAAGCTTGTGCTAGACAGAGTATTTTTAAGTGTATTTTATTAAGTTCAATGTTTTCCAAATAAAAATTGTATTGAGTAGACAAAACTAATCTAACATTGTTTTATACTACTACGTCGTTTTTTTCTCGATTTCATCCCTACGATGTAACTACAGGGTGGCATAAGTCAGTTGACAGTCATGCATTTCATTGAATGCATGTCGGTCAACTGACTTATGGGCCACCCTGTATATTATAGTATTATAGTATAGAATAAAAGTTTAATGTCCAACCTGTAAAAATTGCTTATAAGTAGTCAAAATTATTGTAACACGGCTTGTTTCCATGAATGCCGGATAAAAAAGCAAAGTATGGCGTATTTTCAATAATTGAAAATTCTGCAGGGTTTTCCGTGTGCTCTAGCGGCGTAAATATTGGCTGGAGGAAAAGTGTCAAATATAAATTTTGTGGTAAATTTTCTTACCTTTAATTTAATATAGGGCACACTTTTCGATAAAATGCATATTTACTAAGATTTAGGCCAAAAACTAAAACAAGTACAAATTTTTCACTGTTTTTGCCACAAAAACAATTTTCCGGCCAAAATATCTGTCAGCAAACCTCAAATTCGTGTTCAGCGACCTCGAAAACATAAAGATCAAAAAGAATTAGGACTGTACCTAAACTTTCCTCTAACTTTGCTAATTTGACTAGCCTAAACTCTCAAACACTGACGTCAATAGTAGAATCCCGCTACATAGACTAGATATGAGATTCCCCGTTATACGCTCAACGAATACTATTGCGACGGTGTTGATGAGATGAGAGTACAATATACAAGTGGTTGTGAGAGTGAGAATGTATGTGATCAGGATGGCACAGGTAAAAGCAGCAAGTATTATGCTTGTGTACTGAAGCTAGAAACTATGTGGACGTGTTTATGTGTGCAGTGTTTTCATAACATCACGTTGACCTCATTTGTGAAGTAAACATTCTTTGAGAAAACTGTTTGTCCTGCACTTAACAAACAAAGTATCACGTACTTGTCTGCTTGTGAGAGTTGAACATGCTCTATTGACATTCCAAGATCAACTCTACAGTCCATGAAATAGTTCCTTGTTCACAGTTGTTTTTTCAAAATCCTTTTTAATTACGTGATGATTGTTGAATTGATTAACTTTAAATACCTTTTGTTTGAACTTTGCTGTTGACAATTGGAGAATTTCCGAGTTTGAACAAAAAGAAAAAGTTGTGTTCATGTTCACTAACGAAAAAGCCCGTAATAATATTTCAAACTCAGAGGCTTTGAACACGTTTTTAGCTAGGCTTCCGAACTGACAAGAACGATACACATTACACAGATAGCATTTATTGATTTTGGATATCATAATGGTGCTTACATATCGAAACAGTTTATTTTGAAATCCCGTGTGTGGATAAAGATCTCAATTACACCTGAGGAAGAAGGCAGAGGTAGCAGCGCTTCCTTATATCAACGTGGTGGGACTTCATTCTCTTTACAATTTACTCTGATGTTTTCCCACCTCATTACCCACAGAGTCCATCCCCACTTTATTAAACTGAGCACTGTCTTAATAAAGGTTCGGGTCTTTAGTTGACATCTCAGATCCGTCATGTAATTTCTCATTGTGTGTCTTAAGTTCCCTACATCATGGAACAATTAAATGAATTAACAACCAAGCCTAATAGCTACATGATTAGTTTAAATACATTATGTATACTGTGAAACACTCTAATTAAAGACTTAGATGAAATCGTTGAAATAATTATCACAATAATATTGTATCACTATCTTGCATATTCAATCTTAATATGAGCGAGTAGGCCCTCAACTTTCTACAACCTGCATCGTTCTTAAAGTTACAAATACCAACTACACTCAGATATTAAGGTATTTTTAAATTAATAGACAGATGATGAACACGCCGTTTGTATCATCATGCATCAATGACTATTATAGAACTAATGGTCAATTCACCAAAATACACTTTTAAAACGAACTTAGTTTAAACCATTAATCCCTCATAATGTTTAGTGGAATTAGAAACCAACAAGATAAATGGTAACAGTTTCTTAAACGGCATCTCTTTCATTGGTTTTCAATTTATACTGCCAAGTCTCTATCGTTCCACCTCATTTGCCTCGCGACTCTTTTCATTTGACTTACAGACTCGCCACAAGTTCTTCAAATCTCAGCCAAGGTGTCTGCTCTCATAAAAGGTAAAAGTACTTCTTTAGAACCTTAAGTTGCTTAGTATACTAAAATACGTAGAATAAAATTCAATCGTTTTCTGAAATGCACTCTTTTTAAATCTATCTAGGTAACAAAGTTCTATGTAATTTAAAAAAAATAGTTAGACACCAAGTTTACTCACTCAAAAAGCAACAAAGTGGATGAATTTTGTTTAATTTTATGTTATATAGAATGCTGAAGAAACTCAATTAAAACCGGGCGTGATATAATACTTCTTTTAGTATTAATAAGCAATTAAACTTGTATCAGCGTCAATATTATTAATGGTGAGGTGAGGTGTCAGTTAACCTACTACATGACTGTTGAACAGTTAAAGTTCACTTATTAAAATATTATTGGAAACTTCTAAGCACAAACTAATATGAGTTCACCAATAATGTTTTACAGAATTTTCAATGTAGGTGACAGAACTAAAAGAAGTCTTATGCTATGTTTCCTATAAAAGAGGTGACCGCTATATTACAGCCATAACATTACAATGGATTTGTTATGCAATCATATACCGGTAGAAGCGCCAACCGGTCACTTGTAAAACACTCTCAAATGATAACATTGAAATCAAAAGTTCACCGACGTGTTATAGCCGTTATGTAACGGTGGCCGCTATCTACGAAACCATAGCTTAAGAAGAAATAATATTAGGTCGAGGCCAAAACCTGCTGATTAGCATTGAAAGTTGGTTTAAAAAACGCTAAAGTATAACTAACGCTTTAGAACCTAAAGTTGCTTTGTACTAAAGTACACTAAAACAAAACTCAACCCTTTTCTCAAATGCACTGTTTCAAAAACTGCTTCATTCGCGGATTCTATGAAATGAAATTCAAAATTTAGGAATTAGAAACCAAAGTTAAACACCGTGTATAGTACTTTGCGCACCTGATCATAATATAAAATCTGCACTTCACGTTAATATCATTTGTATTTATCCGAACATTGGACAGAGCATCTGATGCCAAATTGTAAATAACACGCGTTTGGCGCAGTATGTATCTCGTGCTGTAAATAAAAAAAATATTTGATTAACACGACATGTGTTTTATGACGAAATTCATGTATCGTCAATAATTATTTTTAAGGGTCCGCCTCAGCAACGCTTCAATGCCAGGGCTAATGGCGGCCCGTTTTCACCTCTCAAAATAATTGTTACATTAATAATATATGTATTTAAAAACTAGAGGAGTTTTCCGACACGCGTAGAGAGTTTTTTTTTCAAAATACTGTATAGTTTTAAGTGTACAAAATGGAGTTAAAAGAACTTACACTTGGACCATTTCAAAGTTTATTTGTGAAATTATTGAACAACTTATGAGAAATCGGGCTCAATACTCATGTTGGAAATCTCTTCTAGTTTCCAAATGTATTAATGGTATCATGGTTATTAATGTAAAATTCATTTTGATAGGTGAAAAACTCGCCGCGTAAACCTTTATGAGTGCTTGGTATGACAGTTAGCCCGAATCAGTTGAAAGAACGCCTCTTCTTTAGCCAGTTGTTACGTGCACAGTGTCGTGTGATCCTTGGACGGACGAATTCTCTGAGGTGACCACTGAGGCAGACCCTTAAAACATGTTCCAATCAATCACGTCTAGCCGTCATTCAACGTACAAAGTCAATCACATCGTATAAGTGACATTCACTTCAATTCCCCAGTCTCACCCCACATTCAGTCTGTCTGTTACCGTTCTTTTGATACTTTGCTTTAAGACACCGACCATGCTCTTAGAGGGTATTTTAAGAATAATATGGAATGCTGGTGAGTGTGATGAGTGTTTTGATGGATGATGAGGTGTAGTCTTGTTACAAACTATGGCCAACTGCTCCCCAAATTGGGTCATTAATTAATAGCCCAACGCCAGTGGAATGGACCAACGGTTTAACGTAAAAGGTTATCACTGCACCCGGGAATCGAACCCGGGCTGATTTGGTGCGAAGCACGTGCTATACCACTGAGCTATGGCCACCCTCTATACGTGTGCAATAAATTATTTTGTACTATAAAAAGCTACCGAGCTTTAAATTCGTTTGGCATCGAGGTACTTTTATTCGAATTTGAAATTCTGCTTATGAATTCAACACCTGAGTCGTTCCAATAAGACACACGTTCATACATTGGCGTTCCGTGTCTTCCAATTCGGTAGATCTCTTGCCTTTTACGTTTCATGGGATTACTGTATTTTTATACGTAATAAAGGATAAGAATCAACCTCAAAGGAAAGCCCAAACTCAAAACATTTTTAAAAAGGACATGACGAGTAATATTTTTAACTCGATCGGTCAGAGAACGATTTTACCCTGGATTCGTATCAAATTTAACTAAAAGGATCTGAATGTGTACACATGCTAAATAGCTAATTTTTTCCCTAAATAATATTGAAGACAAAATTTAACCCCAAGTAACCAGTAAGCTATAAACTATATTTTTAATATGTATATTTCATTTACTTTCTACAACTCAAACTAAGCCTCTAGGAAGATAACACAATCTTTTTAGGAAATAACCCTCGGGAACCTTGGTAAGACACTGCAGAGTATATAAAATCCTTTAACTTTAAAACCTGTCTTCTTATATTTGTTTTTAGGCCACACTTTGTTTACTCTTTTATACTCTTTGTTCATACTGCTGCATTTACTTCATGGAAACATTCACAAAAACTTAGAAAAAAAAACTAAACTACAGTAGGCTATTTGTAATATATAAACTAATATATATATATGCCACGTCCAGCACGGCATTCAAGTAAAATTATTTAAACCAGAACTAATAAACTAGGAGGCATCTGACATCTGAAAAAATGCCTAAACTCCAATTAATTAAAAACTTTACCAAAATGTAAACTTGTTTAAAAGGTGGGACAACTTGTAACTTTACTGACGAACAGCATTTTAGAAGAATGTACCGTTGTACGTAGGAATGTTAATACGAGTAACTTAAGTTTGAAAGAGACTTGAACGTCAGAATAAATAGACAGTTCTACCTTTCAACAGACTCATTTGATAATTATTGCTATGCATGTATCCTCATATTGTTGCATAAAATATGTATTTTTTATTTATTTAAGTATTATTGTATAACTTTTTTTAAGTATTATTATATTATTATTATTTATTTAAAAGTTCTCATCCAAATAGGAAAAAGCACTTTTTGGAGAAAGGAATAATTTAACCGTTGTTTTAACAATACACCGAATTTAGTATCATGAACAAGGGTGCTGATATCAAACAAAGCTGGTTATTATTTCTTTCAAAGGAAATGTTAATTATTACAAAGCCAAGCTTTGGGAGCGACCTCACTACAAACAGTGCTTTATAACATGAATAATACAACATTGCCTTTGTACTTTCTATGTATTTATACTATATGCAGTGTTCCAAATTTGTACGTTTAAAATACGCTGTATCCATATTAAGCTTTCCACAATAATTATGCTTATAACACATTAGCCTTTACAAAGTCAGCTTTCCACGATTTGTGGTATCTATAAAACTAAATGAGCTGATTTCTCCTCTATTTATATTCCAGTAATTTTCAGATGGTAAAGTAACCAATAATTCATTTTTTATTCAGCATTTAATAGACTCAAACCGTGTGGTTTGTAGGTACTTCACCACTGTATAAAAGGTCGGATGCTCGGTGTGTTGAAAGAGCTGAAAAGCTATGTACGTAATCCTACGCTATATAACACCACCAATTATAAAAACTCTTTATCTAGATGAGTAAATGGGAAATGTTTATCTGTCAATAATTTACAATTGCTATACATGTAAAATGTCTTGTGTAATCAAATATGTATTTATTTATTCATTATTATTTCCAATGCGCTTTTCAGCCGCGTTTAAAGAGGTTGAGCAGTAACTTGGTGTCGTGAGGCAACTTGTTGGGAAAAATGCGTCTCTCGTGGAGTGTAAAGGTAAAAGTAAAGTTTGTCTTGTTTAACAAGGCGAAGTTAGGACTACAAAGTCCTCTCTACCACTCAACCTCAAAACCTCAACCTTGGATTGTCGGTAAATCTTTAGAACAACTAAAACTATTTTTATTCAACTAAAGGGTTGACCTGAGACTACCACGTTGAACACGTTTGCTCCAAAATTTCCTCAGGCATTTATGTCTAAAGACAACTTTCAAAATACTGCCCAACTCAGGTACTGTGACGGCGTATTATGGAGTTCCACACCTTACATACGGTATGGCCTTGTGGGGAGGCTGCTCAAATGCAAATGTCTCTACGCTTTTCATTTTGCAAAAGCAAGCAATCCGAACAATCGCAAAACTTCAATGGAGAGAGTCGTGCAAGCCAGCTTTCAAAAAACTAAAACTGTTGACACTACCCTGCCTCTATATCCTTAGAACCAAGTGCGACCCCGTAAGAGGTAGAGACATACGTAATAAAGGCAGGGATGATTACCGAACTGGGAGACAAAGGATGGTAACTCATGAACGTTACCGTCCTAAGGCAGGAGTTCTTTTGGTCAAACAGACTTTCAAACTCAATTAAAGGTATTTAATCTCTATGCCAAAGGTATTTAAATCTTCCCAAAACAATACTAGCTCAGGAAGCATTTTACAGCACAGACAAGTACATGGCACATTACTGAGAGACCTCTTAAAACTGACAGACAGGCTATTGGGCTGGAGTGGTAATAATTCGAATGAATGACATGAATGAATGAATGAATACCTCTGTATTTCTGAAAGATACTTCCATGTGAATGTATGGACAATTTTAGATAACCTAAAATACTGACGATTGCGATACAATGTATATTGTTTATGCAATAAAGATTTATTTATTTACCGTAGTTATTGAGATCAACGTTGAATTGTCGTGCGCTGAAGTTGAGTGAAAGTTTTACATCTCCCAGCGTGCTTTTCCGACTATAGCTTATTCCAGCTGTTGCCAGTCATATAGCAATGGTCATGACAACAAGTGAATAAACTATGGAAATGTATAGGAAGCGAGATGTTTTGTAGAACCAGACGTTGGCGATCTCTCAATGTAGGCCTTATAACTTGAATAACTGTGCGAGATTACTAATAGCTAACCACGTCACGCAATCCTTGGACAGGCAGCCGCGGACGTAATTGTATCGTCCTCAGACACAGGTTTACTATTTTTTTAGTAGAGGCAGCTGTGAAATTTAAGTAATGTATCTTTCACTGAAAAAAAATCAAGATCATTGATCTTTTTTATGAGTATTATAGTTATCTTCTCTGGTTTGTTCAAGACTATTGACCTCATTCTATTACAAAGAAAAATAGAGAGGGGAAACGAATGGTTTTGCAAGACAGAAAAGGTTAATAGACTCTGGGGCTAATGAGGTGAGAGAGCATCCAAGTAAATTGTAAAGACAATGAAGTTCCACCACCTCAATAAAGGTTTGGGACCGTACTTCTCCTCCTTCTCGCATTTAAAATAACTTTTCCAATAAATCATAGCTTTTCCATTACACATAAATTATACTGAAAAGAAGTTAGTACAGCTAGTTTTAGTTGGTTTCCTTGCTATAAATATTTTCCATTTAACTTAATCTGTTTGCTAACATAAATTACACGTGCATACAACTGCAAGTAAGGTCGTTTGGTTTTTTTACATTTCATTTAGAGGCAGACATGATTTGCACTTTTTAAAATGAAAATGAAAATAGAAATTTAATTACTACAAGCCTCGGTAACCAAGAATTACACTTACATATGTACAAAAATTGTGTTTGTTATTTTGTTCCTTGTTGGTTTTTGATATTACTCGTAAATAAACTAAAATTAAACAGTGTTTTAAACTTAGCAGTCTGATTTAATTAATTTTGAAAAAACAACTGTTCCACTGGTTTACTTTTAAGTTTTAAAATTCAAAACAAACTCGTTGAAATAGCTGATGGCCATGCCACAAAATGCTCATTAAAATTATTATCAAAACAACCATTTATGTCTTAGGAAAAATAAAATTCAAGTTTAGCACTGTCAATACATTTGTCTAAAGCAGCTGATTTTAGATCAAAATTACAAAAATAAGTTTCATTTTCCTCTAAAAATATATACTTTAGACACAATGTAGTGGCCTGCTAAAGTTGCACTTTTTTTCTCAGGGAAATAAATTTTGGTTTGGAAAAAATATTTTTAATGAGCTTTTTGTGGCATGAAAATCAGCTGTTTCAACGAGTTTGTTTTTTATTTAAATTTTTTGTACTCTTTATTATGGCTTTAGACACAATATCAAGACAAGCCAGCTTACAAACAATTTAGATACATCAAACAACTATACCACATTACTTTTAATCCTAGCTCATTTAACGTCCGAGGCGCACCCGGGGTCAAGTTTACTTCGTACTATAAAGCTCACTTTAGGACCTAGTGATAAACTATACTCCTTTTATCCGCAACAATATGTGTGCAGACGTTCTTCAATTATACATATTAAACTTTCATCATAAGAATTGTTTGTTGCCAATGTTTCTAAGTGGGTAACCAAGTTCTTGATACAATAGTTTTGTGCAATATTCTTTCATCCAATAACTATTGTGAACCGGTGCAACTACCAAAATACCGCTACTCTATATTTCATGTACATACTCGTACACACACCAAACATAACTATTACCGGGGTGAAATCCAATGTACATAATTATTAATAAAAATAATAGTAGTAAACTGTATTTAAAGTGTCTCAAAAATACTACTGGAATTCCATTTATACTAGTTAAAAGATTTTAAAACAAAGTGAACAAAGAGGTGGAATTTCTTTAACAAAACTGTTTTCTGAACAAATAATGTAAATGTAAGGCTCCCTTTGCATTTAAATGAATATTAACTCCGATCTTGATTCAATATTTGAGACTGCAAATTGTTTGATCTAAGAAAGTTGCTTTTTGTTCACATGCTGTACTCTGTATTGTGCAGTAAAAGCGTTTTATAGTTAAATGACTGTTTATTCCTTTTTTAACTATGAATAGGTACAAACCAAGATTTAAATATTTGATAATAACAATTTTATAGAAAACAAGCTTTTCAATAATATTTCAATCGTTCAATCACTATTCCATTAATTCCGAAGTTAAAAGACCAATACTGTAATTATTTAACAGGATATCAGCTTAGTACATCAATAACCTAAATCTACTAGCACATTTGAAAATGTTACATATCGCCTTCATTTTAAAATAAATGATTTAATGCTATTTGCAACAAATCCCATTTACGTAAATAACAAAATCTGATTTGTACGAGTATATTAATTACTCCTAGACTGAATCACTGTGATTGTATATTAGTTAATCTTAGCTGGAGAGGTACCCGAGGGCGCTAGGTGCTATGCAACTTTGCCCTGGAGATTGCGAGGTCATGAACCCTAACTTAGGTTAGGTCATATAGTTGTAACGGCAGGTTAAGTTAGGGTTAGGTGGAAGAGAGGATTATAAAACATCACATACTTTTCTATGCTCTGTGACGTAGCCAAGGGAGGGAAATATCCAGGTCGTAATCCTCCTCCCAAGGACACATTAATTAAGTACACTCTATATATACCAGGTGTCCAAAAAGTCCAACCACTTCCTTTAAACTTTTGAATTAATACAAATTTTTTAACGCGCTTTGGCGTATGTATCTAGAGTCAACTGAAGTACGTTTTGGCATATTTTGGGGGTTTACTTCCCCACCCAAAAATTGACCCCTCAAAGATATTGCACAACAACTTTGTATCGATACCTTTGTAGAGCCCTTATTTGAAAGGGTATAAAAACACAAACTCAATTAAATTTTGGAAAAATAATTACGGATTCAGTTTTTAGCTTTAACTTTATCAACTTTACCTTTACCGTCTCAATACATTTTTGACACGGTATTGTTATTTTTATCAAAATTTTCCTTTGACCAGCAACCAAATTATGCATACAATATTAGAAACCAATCAATTAGGCCAAATTATCACAGACTCCATATTTATGATAAGCTTCCTATCGAAGCCGGCCGAAAATTATACAATAAATTACCTGACAATATAAAAAGCTGCGGTGTAGGTACAATAAAAAATAACCTTAAGAAATATTTAATTCAAAAATCGTTTTACAGCGTACAAGAATTTTTGGATAGCTAGTTGAAAATTATTTAAATTATACTTTCCTTCCAAGTTCTTACCAGTGGTAGTAGAATTTAGTTGTTATCATTGTTTTAATTTTGTTGTTTCTTTTAACTTTCTTTTTTTTATTTTGTCTTGTCATAGAAACAATTTATTTTGTAAAAAATGTGACAATAAACATATTATTATTATTATGCTATAAGATAGTTTTTCTCAACTTTTGAAAACTAGCGGTTTTAAAAAAAAAGGTCGTTTTCTCAAGTGTGCAAAATGTATTTTGTAGCATTTCGTTTAAAGGTTTTATCACCCAAAAAATGAATCAAATAAATAAATTCTTCTTAGAAAGTTTAGAAAATGATACAGAAGTAACCATTTATCTGAACTTCAGTAGAAACTGCTAGGCACATCCTATTAGACTGTCCCTCTCTGGAGATTAGGAGAAGGCGTCTACTAACGGGGCGTAATCGGGATGAAGTTCACTTGTCTGAGCTTGGGGGAGTCATCTTGAGGCTTTGTGGTCCCACATGGGTGGGTCTTCCAGGCTAAGATAACCGGGACAGTACAATAAACCTTTAATTGACGTACAACTGGTTCACTACCAGCCCTACTTAATCTAATCTAACCATTTATCTGCAGTTCAAACAATGAAATACGTTGTGCATCGGCGTTTCGAACAGGGGGGTCGTACAATTCTTTTAGTTGTATCAATGAATTTGTCTTTTTATGCCCTTTCAAATGAGGTGTCACATTATGGGTTAAAATAAACATTTCAAAGGGTCACTCACCTCCTTCCCACTAACCCTATTTTGCGGTGAGAGGCAACCCCACAAAAGGACAAAATGTGGTACAAGTATTCAGTAGACCTTTAATACATATACCAAAGCGCGTTAAAAAGTTTTCTTTCGTTCTAATGTTAAGGCGGAGATCGGACTTTTAGACACCTGATACTAAAAATTGCTAGAGGAATAAAATTGAAACTCTTATTTGCTGTATTCAAACCGTAATGCTTCCCCGAAGAAATCAATATGATCGTGCCTAGAGAGATGAATGTGTCTCAGCAGTGGTCCATAACAACATCAGAATCTACTCACTAGACATTACTTCCCAGGGTGATGAAAGTCAACACAATGTAATATTTCTTGTCCGGGCTTTTCAACTTGATAACGTTAAATAAACCTCTAAATAAATGTTCTTGTTTGCTAATCACAGTTAGATTCCACTATATGTCCGCACTTATTACCACACTTGGGAGTAAAGATTACAAAATTTTAATCGTTACAGTAATCGTTACTGTGTTTCTGTAACTTTGTAATATAATCGTTAAAGTTGAAACGCAGTAACTAGTAACGAATAATTATTACAATTAAGCGGTAACGAGGTATGTTACAATACATGTAACAAGTTACTTTTTGTATGCTAAAAATAGGCAAAAAACGGCGTCTTTTGGATCGACTCGAATACTAAATTTTACACATATGCCATGGTTGTATTTGTCTTTCCTCTTTATTATTTGGTTTCTCTATGGAGCTGGCCACATTCAGATTGTAAACTGCTCTTGAGAGAACGAATGTGACATTAAAGAGTACACGTCTTGTCGTTCTTACACACTTGCCACCGAACGGCATTTTATTTCATTAACAGTACTGTAATATTTTGAAATTGTTTGTTTGTTTATGCATGAAGCCAAAAACATCATTTAATCTATGAAATATTAAAAATGAATTAATAAAATGCCAACCGTATTGCTAGTCTTGTTATACGATCACTAGAAATTTAGCACCCTAATCTTAGCAACTGTAAATTGAAACAATTCTTTTTTTTGTCGGCTTCCAACTCAAAAACCAGTTAAAGTGGATTTTCTTTAATCCATTTGTCCCCTTTCTAACTTAGTTCATCATTACTTAATTTGATCAGATTCAACAAACAAATTTGAAGAAGGAAACATAATAGAAACATTTATGGATCATTGGCAACAGAAAACGAAAGTAAAATTTTAAATAATTACCAATTAATATAAAAATGAAAGCATTTAAAAACTATTTAAATCAAAAATAAAAGCCTATTAAACCCAAAGTCCTTCTATACTGGAAGAGTTTTATGAAGACACTGAGAAACATTGAAAACTGGAGGATGACAGACTCTTCTAGATGTAAAATTAGTTTTGTTCATTTTTTCAACATACGAGGGGTATCCAGAAAGTAAATTACGTTATGAAATAAAAATTCTACGAAGAATAAGACAAGATTTTAAGAACTTGGCCTTCGTATGATCGCGGGAGTTACAAGATCATTGTTCGCTGCACTCACATCTTCGCCACGGCCTTCGGCCTCAGCTTGGCCTTATGATGATCACGGAAGTTACAAGATCATTGTTCGCTGCATTCACATCCTCGCCGGCCTTCGGCCTCAGCAGCCTTCTGATGATCACGGGAGTTACAAGATCATTGTTCGCTGCACTCACATCCTCGCCACGGCCTTCGGCCTCAGCTTGGCCTTTTGTATGATCGCGGGAGTTACAAGATCATTGTTCGCTGCACTCACATCCTCGCCACGGCCTTCGGCCTCAGCTTGCCTTCTGATGATCACGGAGTTGCAAGATCATTGTTCGCTGCACTCATCCTCGCCACGGCCTTCGGCCTCAGCAGCCTTCTGATGATCACGGAAGTTACAAGATCATTGTTCGCTGCACTCACATCCTCGCCACGGCCTTCGGCCTCAGCTTGGCCTTCTGATGATCACGGGAGTTGCAAGATCATTGTTCGCTGCACTCACATCCTCGCCACGGCCTTCGGCCTCAGCAGCCTTCTGATGATCACGGAGTTACAAGATCATTGTTCGCTGCACTCACATCCTCGCCACGGCCTTCGGTTTCAGCTGGTCACGGGTTACAGATCATTGTTCGCTTTGCTCATCCTCGCCACGGCCTTCGGCCTCAGCAGCCTTCTGATGATCACGGGAGTTACAAGATCATTGTTCGCTGCACTCACATCCTCGCCACGGCCTTCGGCCTCAGCTTGGCCTTCTGATGATCACGGGAGTTGCAAGATCATTGTTCGCTGCACTCACATCCTCGCCACGGCCTTCGGCCTCAGCTTGGCCTTCTGATGATCACGGGAGTTACAAGATCATTGTTCGCTGCACTCACATCCTCGCCACGGCCTTCGGCCTCAGACTTACGGTTTTTTACTTGAAGTCATAGTACATATTCTGATAGGAAAACTCATTTAAAATGTCGATAAACTCGGACTACTAATTCCGCTGTTATTGCGAAAACCACTGTTTTGGCCGCAACTTGTTTTGAAACAACTTGATGTATGTTCATACCTTTTAGTATAGTGATGTATATTAATACAAAACATATTTATTTCAAATTTCATCAAAATCTGATGAAATTTACTGTTTTTAGACCATTATATCCCTGTGGTTATGAAAGGTCCCTCAAAAAGGCGTGTTCCGGTAGTTCGTTTTTGTAAACTGCTTGTAACCTTGTACTATGTTTCTGAAAAAACGTTTTGAATATTATCTATATTAAACTTCTTGAAATAGTTGTTGTTCTAGATACCCCTAATTCCCTAGTATCTGAACCCAAACTGCCTTACAAATAATATTGTTATTATTATTAGGGTGAAGGGGTTGAGTTGTAGAGTGGAGGGTTGACGTATCACACAAGAGCGTCTGCGTCAAACAGTTTATAAAAGCTTACACTTGCCTCACAATCTCTCATTCCTTTCCACCATCATTTGCTTTATGTTTCGCTCTATTTTCCCCTATATGTAGTAGTTTTATTAGTTTGATGCTAGATTCAATTTAGCATCATTGTATGAAACAGCTTTTTCGGTCAGATAAGATGGGTTTTAAACACTCTTTTGCACAAATGGGTATGTATGGTATCGGCAAATTGGTTTTCTTTAATATATGAGATTAAAATTATTATTGTTACTTAATTCATATTTTTTACATACTGTACTGTGTAAATGTAGTTCTCACTAATTTATAATCAATACTTCTCTGTTGATAGCATTTGTTTGGTTCAATTTGAATAATGGTAAATTTAGCTGTAGGTGCAACTCAAATATTCTTTTACTTTGCTCTACAGCTGTATTATTATTAAAAAGGTCATTCATATTTAAATAAATTAAGTGGCTTTATTTATACACAGAGTTAAGTTAACAAACCCAGTAATGTTTATCTTTTCAAAGAATGTAACATCAAATAATATTTAAAAATACATATGGTTATTTGTTGTACCAACATTCATTTTCATATAACGCCACGTTCTTCCCTCACTAGTTGAGTCGATTGGGAGCCTTAATGGTTCGTTGAGGTCTGCTAGAGTCAGGAAGTTTATCTATTTTTCTTTCTTGGGCCTGTCCTCTGTTTGATAAAGCAGTTAAGTGAAATTTATTTCTTCTTAACCTGCTGCCGTTTTCCATCTCGACAACGTAGGACCTTGGACAACTGTGTGGTTGTACTATTTGACCAGTTACTCCCTTATTATTTACGAAGACTAACTGTCCTTTGATCAAATCTTCACTTTCCATAGTACCATGTCTGTTGTTGAAGTACACTTTTTTCTTTCTCTTAAATCTTCTTATCTAGATTTCAGAACTTCTTGGTTCGGCAGTTTTGGAACAAGGTTGGTAGGAGCGATTGGTACTGCTCCTCTCAGCTTCTGGCTCATGAGGAACTCTGAAGGCGAGTAACCATTCTCCAAGGGGGTTGATCGGTAACCAAGGAGGCCATGAACAAATCTTCACATTTCATAACTATTCTCTTAGAAGTAGATACTGCTGACTCAGCCAAGCCATTTGACTGTGGATATGAAGGGCTACTTGTTGTTACTGTAAATTCCCATTCCTTTGCGAGACTTGAGAACTCTTGACTGTCAAAGTCAAACGAAGGTCCATTGTCGCACCTTAGAGTGTGAGGAATGCCTAGCCGTGCAAATATCCTCTTTAAAATGTTAATGGTTGTGTGAGCTGAAGTTGGCTTAGCAGGTATGATCTCTAGAAACCTCTAGTAATAATCTTGTAAAACAAAATAAAGCTGACCATTTACAGGAAATCACAGCCCAGGGTAGACCAGGATAAATCTGGGAACGGCGTGTTAATCAGAGGTTCCTTTCTTTGAGTCCGATGAATGGTGCAGTTGAAACAGTCTGTTACTTTTCGCACAATGTCACTAGAGATGCCTGGCCACCATACTGTATCTTGGGCAAGACGTCTACATTTAGTTATCCCATAGTGTCCAGAATGAAGTGTCTCTAAAATTATAGGTTGTAAGCTTCGCGGAATAACAATGCGATTAGCCATCATGAGGATTCCATTATTCCAAGAAAAAGAATCACAAAATTTGTAGAACGTTGATAATTTGTTTTTTTTTTTTTTTTAAGTAAACCCGTCCATTTTTCAAAGCATCTTTTACCATGTTAGTTGTTATATCAGTTGTTGTTGCTTTTTCTATTTGTTGGTGAAGAACGTCTGACACTGGTTTTTGAATTACCGGACTCAGAAATTAAAAGTTCTTTAAATTCCCTTTTCTTTTTGTTACAACAACGTTCGAAGTGTCCAGCGACATTACAGTGATGGCAGCGCATCTTGAAAGCAGAGCAGCTGTCTTTAGAGTGAAAGATAGTATCGGCACATCGAAAGCACTTGAAATGTGTGTGGAATTCTGTGTGGATCTAATTGATAACTTTGATTTTAGACTATGTTTTACAGAAACAGCATCAAATTCCTATGAATCCCTCTTACTACCACCTTGCTGACTCAAAACAGCTTCCCAAAGCTTTACCTTCTCAATAGCCTTGGCCAATGTCAAACTAGAGTCCATTAGTAACTACTCTGATAATTTGTCATCTTTTATAAATTATACCCACAACAATCTTATCCCTCAACATGTCATCATTTCAGGAACCAAAATGACAGTTTTTTTACTAGTTTATGTAATGACGTCAGATAATTTTCAAAAGATTCATTTTCTAGTTGGTTTCTGTTGTTAAACCTAGCTTGTCAAAAATAAAATTGATAGATTTTGTAAAGAAATGATTAAGATTCGGGAGGAGAACTCCATAAGATGCATTGTCTACATAAAAAGAGTAATAGATGTGTTCAGCATCATCGCTCATTGCAAGCAATAAGGCACTGACCTGAGTGTCTTGTGGTTCAAAGTTTTAAAGAGATGTCATTCGGTAATTTTCGAATCCAAGTGGCCCAGTCAGTGTCCTTCTGTGAGCAAAATCTGTCAAATGGTGAAGGAACATACGTGTACTGTATCTTCGTTGTGGCAGTGTGTGTTCCTGGCATGGTGTTGTTGCCTGTGTTGAAATTTCAGTTGACTCGGATACTCCTTCCTTACCTCTGAACTCATGAGTTTCTTCTTAAGATATGTAAAATATTGGTGGCTGTTTTCGTTTTTCTCTAGTGTAACGTAGCATGGTTTTGATAATACACTTCTGACACCATGTATTATTATTGAAAAAGAAAAGATCATTCATATTTAAATAAATTAAGTGATTTTGCCAACCATCAAGGCATGAATGGCCTTGAATAAACTGCAGCATTAATGGATATATGCTTCTATTGAAACACATTTCTCATTTTAGTACATTAACCTATTTAAAACATTGTTTGCAAATTTTCCCATGTTAAATTATCCATCCCGAAAAGAGGCCGCTCGGGCTTCATCCTACGGCCTCTTTACGTATAATTTTCAATGTTGGTAACAATTTAACACTACTATAAGTTTAGTATTACATTAACAAAACACCTTTGTCACAATTAACCCAAAGTTTTATGATCTTTAGCGTGTGTGGAGCTTGAAAGCGTAAAATATCCCTCTAACTAAATAGCGTGGATCCTTTACCATTCTCGTAAAGGTGAATTTTGTCAGCGGTACAATTTAACTAATCGACAGTGTTGACAGCTGTTCTGAGCGCGCTCTGTGTGAGTGTCGTGATGGCTAACGACTCGAACAAGTCTACTCCGGACGAGTGCCAAGTTACCCCTGTCATCCATGTGCTCCAGTACCCGGGATGTGTGCCTAAACCCATCCCTTCCTTCGCCTGCACCGGCAGATGCAGCAGTTACCTCCAGGTCAGTAACTCAGCATACAATTTCAATACAAAGTTAACAAGATAAAACTGTATTTAATAAATGTTGTTAACCATTAAGCCAGTATAAATTTAAACTTTAAAAATTATACTTTTTGTCTCACTAACAAAGCAAACAGCATGATTATAATGAATGTAAAGTCTTGATTTAAGTTTTTTAGCAGCAACTTATTTATTAAACAAATTTAACAATTCATGAAATGTTAGTACAAGTCCTAGAAAACCATAAATATGGTTCAAATTGCCTTTTCTAATAAAAAACTTTATTTGCAAAATCAGTTTAAACTACTAAATTTGAATGGTGAATATTAATTTAAGATGGAAGAATCAAGTATATTAGTAGAAAACCTTATCAGTGAAACAGGTACTTTATTTTCACTCAATTTATGGAATGTTCACTTAAACGGCGCAAAACTATTGAAACAGATTTTATGGTATAGAAATAACATTTTTCTGATTTGTTCTTGCATAAACATATTCGTGTTTTAATAAATCATAGTCATATACCCAAAAACATTGATTTCAGAAGACAACCCCATATGTATTTACCTAATACAAGCATTGTATGACAGGTGAGCGGGTCAAAGATATGGCAGATGGAGAGATCTTGCATGTGCTGTCAAGAGAGTGGGGAGAGAGAGGCCAGCGTATCCATGTTCTGTCCTAAAGCCAAGGCAGGGGAGAGAAAGTTCCGCAAGGTAAGACTTACCAACAGATATCCAAGCTAGTTCAAGAACAACTCTAGAAGTTTTCATCCTAAAACTGTTTTCGACATCACCCAAAGTTTTTGAGTTTCAAACAAGGAGTGTCAAACATTGTTTGATTTCTCATTCATCTTACATTTCTTATATTTACATAAATAAGTTGACTTCTTTACCATTCTCGTGAAGGTGTATTTTCCCAGTGGTGTTTTTTCTTATATTTACATTTCTTAAAAGTTTACTTATAAAACTGCAGCTTCAAGGAGCCATCAGGTTGCCTGGAAAAGACTCTTAAGATCTTGTTGTTGGATAAAAATAAAACAAAATGAAAACTGGCCTATTTGTTTGTGGTTTTTTTGACTCAAAATTAATATTATATTATTACTGCTTGTCAATAGTATATAGTTTATTTCAGTTAATGTTTTTTATCATCTACAATTGTAAGTTTTCTATATGGCAAGATGGTTGTTTTGGCTTTATCCTGCAGCTGCCATGTAAATGAAAATAAATCAATAAATAAATCATATAATTAATATATATAAAAGAAAAATATACTTATATTAGCAACATCTATCTTTAATATTAATTGGTCCCTTAGAATTTAAATTCATTCTTAAACTCATTTCACGAATTGATAGCATTGTTCATTGTAAAACTCATACCATAAAACTGATTTCCCAACAGGTGATCACAAAAGCTCCCTTGGAATGTATGTGCCGGCCATGTACCGGCGTGGAGGAAAGTGCAATAGTTCCACAAGAAATTGCAGGCTACGCTGATGAAGGCCCTCTCAACGCCCATTTCCAGAAATCTCAATAAACCTCTACTTCATGGTGACTTCTACAGCATTTTTATGTGCTTCTTGTTGTAATATTTTTATTAAATATTTGGCTTTTCATACAATACTTTGGATGATTTACCATAATTTTATAGTAAAAAAATGAATGGATATTTCAAACATTGAATATAAAACATAATAAGAAGACCAAATCTTTGGGAGAAAATCTCACAAAGAGTGGTTGCTATCAGGTTATGAAAGCAGTCAAGCAAACCAATACACTTTGCTGCAGGAGTTTACATTGTTTGTAAGTTCTCAGTGATTCGTACAGACACCAACGCCTTTCCTTAACCAGATAAATGTTACCGGTAGCGCTCTCTGTCCACCCAGTGCACATCTTCTTGACCATACAACAGGCCTGGAATTGATCTGATCGCTCTGATAACACGGAATCAGTTTGTCTTACTAACACATCATATAGTCAATGATAAAAAAAAAACTATTACCCAGATTGCCATTGCAGTATACAAATACAATATGAATGAAGAATTAAATTACAAGACTAAGCCAACCACGCTTAAAAACCAAATCTTCCAAACAATGAAAACAGTAACATGTTTTGTCTACAAGACATGATCACACACAGGAATTTTATTTCTTGAAAAATGTGTTTTGTTTTACTCATTACATTTTTTTACTATCAAACAATTCTCAGTTAAAATAATTAAATAATTGTTTGATAAATAATAATAAGTGTTTGGAAGAGACAGGTCCCAACGCTATACTGAATATGAACTTTAATGACCTTGGCCACTGAAGGAGCTTACAGTCAGCATTGTCGATTGCACTGGTTCTAACTCATCCTAATAGCCAGCTGTTCCGGTCTTCTTAAACAATGAAAATAGGCGGCCAGAAGTCTCTACAATTTTTCAACATACAACCAACAAAATACACTTATTTTAAAAATGTATTTTAGTAACTAATAGACTAGTACACACTGAGAATTTCACTGGAAGTTACCTTTATTTAGTTCAAGAAATTCCCGTTTTTTTAGTGGAAGAGCCAGGACTCCAGAAAGCAGTAGACGCTCACTGTGACAATGACAATGGACCAATCCCTTTATTTAATTACCTTTATTTAATGATTTTAATGAGACAAAGTTAGTAATTATGGGTATAGTTCCTTTTAATAATAATTTGTTTCTAGTCAAGTACACAAATATATGTTGTTTTTACTTTTTTCTACATGAAAATAAAACACACAAAAAACTTGGTACCATTGATAAGACACAAGTAACAAATGTGTCATTAATTATATAGTTGTCTGCCAGATTCAATAAGAAGTGTACGGTATGTAAATATGAAGTCTATGGTAATTTGGTAAAATCAATCAGTTTCCAGTGTTGTATGGATATTTTTGAATTGACATTTTTGAAGGCATAGACAAAAAGAAACATTCATTCCAATGATAGTTTCCTTTTGGGAACATTGCTGCAAACCAAGTCAATAATATGCTGATTCCATGATAGCTTTCTATCTATACAAAGGCCTGAGCATTTGACTTATCAGTTTCTTGAACACAACCTTTATTATTATTTATTAACAGTGACTGTAGGATTCAAACGCACGCTCCAGGAAGGTTAAGTTATTACCTTCAAAAATGTTAGTTCACTCAAAAAGAAACACATTTTCTAGCTGGTCCCTGCTAGTAACTGAGGAACTATTTGGGATCCAACAACCTGAGGAGTTAGAGGTAAAATAAAATGTACTAATATTAATAATATTGATAAGTTTAATGACTAGATTCTAGCATTAGCTAGTTTTTTTGTGGAAAACAATACGTTTTGAAATTGCGACTGACCGTGGTACAAACATAAGTTTCCTTTGTAATGGACGGTTTTTTTCTGGTGAGTTCTTAAGATTTGTGGGAATAGATGATGAAGAATTTTCATACTCTGAGTGTTTTGAAACTGTACCACTGGCAAGAGAATTCTGCACCTTGAACAGAATTACCATAGTGAATAGAGAGGGTGATATTTTAGAAGGCTCTAATGCTACCTTAAATATTCTTTTTTAACTAAACCTTATCAGTTGTAGCTGAGACTCAAGTTGACGCCAGGGTCAGAACCCTATGTAATGTAATAACAATAACATAATAAAAATAGCCAAACCGTTACTTTGATCCAAAAAGACCCCCCAAACCTGTGCCGCCAAAGCAAGGCCTGAGCAAAGGAAAGCACAAACCCCTTTGTGCTTGCTAAGAGCAAAATGATCGGCCTATAATCTGCAAGCTTGCCGTTAGCAAAGTCCTCAAGGCCAATGGACAAAGGGCCACCTTGAGCTGAGCGATTGCTCTTACACTCATGCGGCCGAACTGTAACTTTGAGCGTAGCAACAGCTTTTGTACTTGGTAGCTTTGCAAAAGCTTGAGTCCAAGAACCAACCAATCGAGCCCAAAGGCGGTAGAAGGGTTTGCCTCTTACCTCCCCTAATAGGCTGAGGGGTAATAAATTCAAGATTATATGCTTTACTAGGTTCAAAAACATTCTTGATGTACAAAAGCCAAAACAAATATAACTTTTTAAGGTAATTTCTTTCAAATAAAATATTATAAAAAATTGATGGTTATCAAACTAGTTGGAAATTGTAAAACAAAATGTTGTTTATCACAAAAACGAACCGACTTTAAAAGGTTAACAAAAAAGCTCAAAACGTAAAAGTAGTTTTGATGGACAAATATTAGCGCCTTAGTCTAGCTAGCACTTACAAGTGGACAAAACTTCAACTACGATATGAACTGAAAACTCTTTGTTCATTATGCTATAAGTTTCCATCAGGGCTTCAAAGTGTGAATAAGCTGTAAGAAATTTGCTATGAAAAAATATCATAAGTTTTGCAATTAAAAAATATAAATTGTATGCAGTTATTAACAAATTTCCTTTGGAAAATGAGATATGCATGCCGTAAGCATGGTAAGAACCAGGCCCGGGACCATGAAATGAGCACCAATCCTTATCCCCAGAACTCGTTTTTTCAAAACTTTGTATTCATATGTATTTACTATTTATCTATATATGTGTGAACTCTCTATATGTTGCATTTTTTGGTACAAAATTAATGTTCCTTTTGTAAATATCTCAGTCAAGTTCGTTACTTAGCAAAATCATACTACCAGAACTACCTTTTGGGGAGTTTCGCTAAAAAGTGGTTATAATAGTATTAAAACAATGTATTTCATCCGATTTTGATGAAATTTGGAATAAATATGTTTTTTTTATAGTACTCATCAGTATACCAAAAGTTATAAAAATCCCTGAAGTCGTTTTAAAATGGCGGCCAAAAAGTTTATTTTCCACTATAACAGCAAAATGAGTAGTCCTATTTCAATGACATTTTTAATGTTTGTTGCCCTAAGATATGTAATAAAACTTGCAGTAAAAGAACATGTAAGTCTGAGACCGAAGGCGGAAGCAAGGCTGTGGGCGGAGCAAATTAGTGTAACGAATTGCGAAGGAAATTCAATTCACTCATGCCAGCGGCGCTTTAGCGCTTAGCTCACATGAGTTGTTTAAATGGTACAAGATCTAACATAGAGTTCATGGGATGTTTTGTGTTCTGGGATCATTCACTGCTTGTTATGACATCTTAAATCTTCATAAGGAAAAGTCAAATTTGTCTGTTAGGAGACAGTAGGATAAGAATTAATGATAACAATATTTTGTCTAAAGCAGTTTTAATTTTTGCAAGTTAACTTACTAACATTGAATGATTTATTTCGATGGATGAACTGTATTACAGGCTAAAGGTCTCAAAACCCATAACTGGTTACTACCAGTCTAGGCATTGTTACTCCAATTATTTAGGATAAAATATCCTCTCACTTTGAAGTTGGGGCTGTATATTTTTGCAGGACAATTTCAAAGACAGCACCGACTTTGAAATGACATGACTTTTTCTCTTAAATAATTAAACCAATGATGCTTGAACTGGTGGTGGTTTAACTAGAATAATCTCATATTGATTTACCTCATTTTTATTTTTATGTATTTTTCACACTTGTTTAAGATTTTTCTGATTTAGATTTACTCAGCATAGAAATTTTCATAGAACTTTCAAGGTAATAAAAAGTTTGTCTTGTTTAAGGAGGCGAAGTTAGGACTACAAAGTCCTCTCTACCACTTAACAAACTGTGGTTTACCTAGCATTGCCATATTAGTCACATTACAAATTGTAAGTGGTGACTGCAGGGATAGAACCCGCGCCACTGGAGTAATGAGCTCCAGAGTCGCGTGTGATACCAATCCGCCACGGATCCGCTAAAAAAACCTTTAACCTGTACAATATTTCATTTATGGACATAAAACATTCATAACCCTAGTAAGATATCTTGCAAACACTAGAACTGCTTGCTTCAGAAGAAATATTATTGGTGGTATCTTAGTGCATAAAGAACAAAGAGTCTTTGGTTCAATTAACAGTTGAAGTCTTGTCTTAAAAGTGTAGGAGCGTGTGTGCTAGACCAAGTTACTTTTTTACACTATTTTTCCCTTTTTCAGAGTTTTTTATGTAAACCTTTAAGTTGTTTGAGGGTACCATGCTCACACACGCTCGTAATATGAGCATCAAGTCCCCACTCCCGCTGCATTGATTGTGCGTGACTGTCTAACCATGCCTACGATATGGTAACTAGAGTGAAGTAGAGCCTATGTTGAGACACCATTACTCAATTAATTTGCTTTTGTCTTCTTCACTGATAAGGTATCAGCTACTCGAGCTATACTAGAGATATACTAAACTAACCTTGATGTTTGTGCCACCCATAGGTTCATTTGACTCCAGTTTGCTTGTATTGGGTATGATAATGGTTTTGGTGCGTTGATTATTTTCTAAGCATGTAGTTTGGCTCTGGATAAGGTAGGAAGTGTTACTGTAACAAATTACTAAAATTAATTAACTGACTAAATCAGATCTTAAGATTTTTTTAATAAATAAGATGAAATTGTAAAAACAACCATGAAGAAAGCTACAACATTATCAAGTTTATAATACAAGGATGCCAAATACTGGAACTATTTTAGTATTTTGTTGGTGTACAATTTAGTTTTGTTAGCCTAAGGGCGGTTCCCCGCGTCAGTTAACTGAGATCGACGTTAAACCAGCGTTTTATCTGAGGAGGTGTTTCTCCAAAATTTGTACGTCGATTTGGCGGAACAAACTAACTGGCCTAGGCAGGTGGTTTAAGCGGCTGATCCAAAGTTATACTAGTCAAGTAAACAAAACCTAACCTCAAACCTGTAAATCAAAAACTAGCCTTACCATAATATTAAGTTCACTAATTCTTAGCCTATTACTTTTATAAATCGTTGTATCTATATTTTATTATTTTTAAATGCACAAGCAGTTAAATGGAATAATTCATTCAACTATTGGAAATATTATGGAAATTAATAATATTGGAATGAATAACTCCTCAAATTTGGAAATCAAAGCCTAGCCATAATATTAAGTTTACAAATACTTAGCCAGTAGCCTACTTTTAATAGTATTCTTTTGTTTAGTTTTAAGTACAGTACATAATTTTTAGTCAAATGGATGAACTGTTGAAAATATTAGAAGTTGAGGAAGAGAATTACGAGAATCAGGAAAGACTGATAGTTAATAATTTCGAGATGGGAAGAAGGAAAAGTTTTGAAAGATTTGAATGAGGAAGGAAACTGCAATATTACTGCTTAATTTTATTAGTGATTCTTTGAGATCCACAAGTAACAAAAATCGAGCCTTGTCACCTGCGGATACATTTTAGTGCGCATTGAGTTTCTATGCCTCCAGTCCTTTTATCGAGGAGTTGGGCAGAATGCACAAGTCCTCCATTACCAAAATCATTAAGCAAGTGTCTGATGCTCTAGCCCGTTTGTGTCCGCGTTTCATACTTTCATACCAATGGAGAAAAGTAAACGGAATAAGATAGAAATTGCGATCAAACAAAATAGGCCTATCTTCTTTACATTGGGAGTCAGTAAACATAACCTCAACTCTGATCGAACACACTTTTTTTGTCTGTTTCTACCGAAATCAAACAGAAAACAGACATGCGAGGTTTAATCTATGCTGTGCCAGTCAAAAGTTAGGAAAGCCTCGAGTTTAAACCGAGGTATATATTTTTGATCGGTACAAAGTAAACCGGGATAACGAGAATTTGGGGAAACCGGCCCTAAATGTATTGGTTAGCCTGAATAATTCCCGGAATTTTAAACAAGTACTTTACAGGATAAAGATTATATGTTTCTCTTATAATTGGAGTCATTAAAAGTCAGTGAGTTTCATTTGCATTGTCTTGACACAACTGCAACTCTTTGTTTACTAATGCCTTGATGTTCACCGATATTTGAAAATCAGCTATTACTCCTAATCATTGATCCTTCTGGTTCTATAAATAAGCCTTTACCAAGGTCTCTGAGGTAATTTATCAGAATTTAAAAGACTAATTGCGACTTTGACCTTTGTGTGTAACAAAGAATAGGTACTTTTACCCAGTAGTTTGGCCTCATATTGTGGAAAAAGTGCCCTGAAACAAACATTGCAAAAATCCTAACACTCCCAACATTATTAGAAATATTCTGCTATTTCAAAAAGGCAGCTGAAAATGTAAAAAAAATCATTTTTACACAACTTTCTGAAACTGAATATTGTTTAGTACTTCACCAATCTCCTCAAAATTGAAAGGAGTTTAAATTATACACATCACCTGAAATGTTTACATTTACACCTGAAACCAACAAGATTTGAACCTATGACCCTGGATTTACAGAAAGGAAACACTGGGTTTTTCTGTATGCTTGAACGCACACAAAATTCTCTTATTCTTTAAGTAATTTTTACATGGATTTTTTTTACACTCAAATAGGTTAAACTGTCAGTACTCAAGATACATATAATTATTGTGGGGGGTCCTAGACATCCTACCTGTCCAAAACTGTTATGTTTTTATGTACTCAAAACTTTGTTTTTTTTCCTAATTTAATAGACCCAACTAATTTTTATTAGATGTGCTATGGGAATATTTTAAATGCCACAGCCTTCAATTAGAAATGTTTAATTAACAACCAACAAATTCTACAGGCTTTTGGTCCGCTCTGCGACAAAGTCGCCTGTTGTTCTGCTTTGGGTTGTGATATAGCTTTCCCTCGATTAAATAATATAAAATTTTGGTTGTTCATTCCTTCTTTATTTTTATTAACATCAAGTTCTTATATCATTAACAACTTTATTTTTACCTGTTGTTTGCAGAATTTGAGGAATCACTAAGGCCTTTCCGCTTTATTCTGGTAGACACTTCTTTTCGTCGATTGATCAGTTTTTCCCGAGTTTCACTAATCGTTTCCAGTTCTGGTGCATAGCATACATGAAGGATTCCTCCAAAAAACTCTCTGCCATCTAACTGTTTCTTAGCATACCTATAAAGATAGCGGAAATGTAAAAACTCCTGTAGCCTTTAACAATTTCTAAATCAAGAATTGTTCTGTTAAACAGTTGTAGCACTGAGAAACGCTTCAATAAAAAGGCATTCTTTTCATTTACATACATTTTAATTTGAAAAATACTTAAAACAGTGACATAACAATTTAGGACCATTACTAAGGGATACCCTAGTACTATCAAAAATGAAACCAGTGTCGCTCATATACAGTAATACAAAACAAAAGTAACAAGTTACTTTTTTCAAGTAATTGTTTCAGCTCGGTACTTTTCAAACTACTCTCTTCAAAAGGAAATACATTGTACATTGGCTGCAAGCTTCACAACCTTCTAGAAAAAGTAAGAAGCCTAGGTGGAGCAAATCTCAAAAGAGAACTTATCAACTAACTGCGCAGCCAGCTGTACAGCAAGGATGAATACTTGTGACAAAAACTGCCCTGCCGTACTACTAGAAGGTAGCAAAAAGGGGTATAAATGAAGAAGCCGCTTGACAGAGCAAGTTTATAAGAGTGCTTTTTTTATAAACATTGAATTCATTTACTATGCAATAAAACTTTAATGACTAGCCCCAATGTACAAAATATGTCCTCAACCAAATTATTTGCTGTACTAAGACTTAATTCTTATCTACTAAACATGTACACAGATTTTAGAACACCGGCAAGGATTATGTCCGAACCCTTGTGCCCCAAAAATGGTATGTACGTTTTCTATGCATTATTGACTTTTTGTTCTGAAGTTTTTAATGGTTAAAACAAAAAATCCAGTGTAGCTGATGTGTTAATTATTATTACCCGAGCAATTAATTGTAGTATACAATTTCTTATTTTATTATGTCTGTATTAGGTGGTAATTCTAAAATGTGTTTTGGTGGTGATAACACATTCTTGATTGTTCAAATTTTAAAACTGTATAGCCTCTTAGACTCTGTGTTGAACACCTGATCGTAGTCAAGTCCAGAACATCTAAGTGAACAAATAATATGGGTCAACCAACAATGGATGAAAACTAGAAATAAATACTAAAATAAGAAATAATTCCAAAAAGCTAATGAGTACCTAAACAATAGTTACCTTGCTGACTGTATTCTTTTGTATTTAACATGAAAAGTCTCAGCAAACTGTTCTTCCCCCTCATAGTTGGGAACTGAGAGGCAAATGCTGACATCTCCAAAACGCCTGCATAAAGCACAAAACTCACTGTGGAGTTTGATGGCAGGAACATTGCTCACCAGTAAATGAGTAGATTCATCGCACGGAGTGAATACCTATAAACTTTTTATTAAGGAAAACATTCATGATGTTGTGACTCCATCTGCTTTCTGTTGGTGATAAACAGAATCAATTATTTTGGCAGATTCTAAAACTGGAAAATTAATACATTTCATAAAAAAAAAATCAAATGGGAGTCATTTCTACAGTTTGTTTGTAAAGCTGCATTCAATACTTTTAATTTAATTCTTCATACGGATAAGACTGGCCTTGAATGGTGATTTAGGTAAACTGCTCTTAGGTAATTGTCTATTACTAAACAACGATAAGATGATCTATGATATTCAATCCTCAACCTTACCACTTTCACTGCTATTGACATGTTAAATCAGGAAAATTGAATAAATTTTCATGTAAATTGCTAAATTCACTTAGTCACCCATTGATATTTATTGCCAGAGATGACAAAATATAGTGAATCCTGCTAATTCAAACTAATTGGACCCAAACCCTGTTCAGATTTGTTCGGACTAGCAGAATTATAGTCAAATATTCCTTACTTATTTCACTTACTTATTAGTAAGCGCTGTTATTGAGCTACCGCAGTATTACTCACAAGCATGACCATGACGTATGACAGAAGTAACAATAACTTTCTCATAATAGCCAAACTCAGTTCTATCCTTTTAGAAAAATGAGATATTCATGCCGCCCTCATGGTAAGACCCAGACCAAGGACTACGAAATGTGCACCAATCTTGACCCACAGAACAGGATTTGAGCACTTTTTTAAAACTGTGCATACATATCTATATAATTATGTGTGTACTCTCTACAGGTCCAATTTTCATAAAATTTGATACAAATGTTCATTTTGTAAAAATCTTGGTCAAGTTTGTTAGCCAGCAAAATCAGGCTACCGGAAGTACCCTTTTGGGGGGTTTGGTCAAAACAGCGGTTTTATTTATCTGAAAAAGTAAATTTTTTCATATTTGTAGAGCAGAGCGAACAGCCTCGTAGTGCCCGTGGTCACACAGGAGGTCAAGCTGAGGCTGAAGGTTGAATCTAAGCTGTGAGCATAGCAAACAGCCTTGTAAAGCCTGTAGTAATAGAACGGCCGAATGCCAAAGCGAGGATGTGAATAGAGCAAATGAGAGTAACAAATTGCAAAGGAAATTCGATTCACTCATGCAAGTGGCGCTTTAGCGGTTAGCTGTATGTCGGCCTGGTTTATAACAAATTTTTCTACCTGCTTCAATTGGGAGTTTATCGTATAAAGTCTGAGGTAGGTTGGTCTAATTAAATGGTTTTTAGTGGTGTGTGCATAATTTGGATCGTCAAACAAATACGTAGATTTAAAAAAATAAAATCATCTCAAAAATGTAAAGGGATGAAAAGGACATTATTTAAAACGTTTTAAATGACTACTTGCAGGAATCTCTATATTTAAGTCACGATATTATTCTTCCAAAAATACCAAGCAATTCTTTCGACAGATGAGGCCTGTCAAACCAAGCGTTTGCAGAGGTTTACAGTGGACCTTTTTTTTACAAAATACTGTAATCTTTACATAATTAAACCGGATAAGTTAAGAAACTTGAGAACATTTCTGACTATCTACATAGGCAGATATTTTATAAGTAGTTTATTAGTTTCACAAATAAAGTTTGAAATTGTCAACGTTTTTGTGTTTTTCAACTCCATTTTGTACACATAAAAGGATTTTTTTTAATTACTCTATATACATGTGTCAGAAAACTAGTTTCCAAATAAATCATTTTTTTAAACGTTGTTGACAATGGGAAGCGGATATTTAAGCTGCTAAGATCAAAGACACAAGTGACAAATAATCCAACCTTTCCTCCCTCAAACATTCCGGACTGGATTGAATGGTTTTCCAAACTCGTTTGAAAACTCAGAACGATAATAAGAAAATTTTAGACAGTGTTTGACTTGACAACATCACAAGGGTCACTTATATAGCAATAGACTCTACATTGAAAAATGACAATTGTAACATTATGTTTTCTAACAAATGACAGCTGTTTTTAAGTATGATTGTTAATGCTACAAACCAGTCTGCAGCATTGCCAATTCTATATGAACGCGCCCTTGTTCCTAGAGAAGGCTATGGTTAAAAGTAATTTGTATGACATCCAAGATAACAATGGCAATTTTTTTTAAACATAGTAAAAATGTATCTGGTTTATAGGGATTTCAAATAAATAAATGGAATGAATAAATGGAAGAAATAATGGACTAGCCTTAAATGCGCCTTTAGGTCTGCATTCTTTTAATTTTCCAGGGGAGGGCCCCAAAAACACCCAGTAATGATACCTCCTATCTGGCACCACCACTTCTAAAGTCCTGGCCATGCCTATGACCACATTGCTGTTCAGCAACACAAAACTGGTTTCACTTAGTGTACACAATCATGTAGTTGCTCAGCAGTGAGGTGCCAACATTCATGCATGCATTATTGTCCAGATTACTCATCAGATGGCAATAAGTGTAGGTATTGACTATTTTCCCTCTGATTCTTAGGTACCATGCTTGTCCTGCAGGTTGGAAGGCGCAGGTGTAAACTTTAAAAATTGGGCTTAAAAATTTCATCCAATATTTCATTAGTAATCAACAACATAATATTAATGTTCAATGATACGGTTGATATCACTTTTCCTCCACCACTGTGAAACCATCATTATAAAAGGGATGTTAGAAATGGACAACCAACTCAATGTGTTTGGGAAAATGAAAAATAAAATATTTGAGAAATACAGGGTATTTGAAAAAAAAACTCCCTAGTTTTAATGTGTCTAGAATCTGTAAAAATTGAAATACACTATTCTAGTTTGTGGTGTTTGATTCAGCAACTGTCTAAGATTTGCCGCCCTGCAGTTGGCAGACATGCTTGACCTTGAGACGGCGCGACCTGCTTGAATAGTTCCCTCAGTTGTGTTCGGGCGTGCAGTGCGGTGCAATGGCTACTCATAACAAAAGCAGTGTGTTATTTGGTTAGTGCAAACTGAGTCTGTTATAACAGTCCAACGTAGTTTTAGACGTCAGTATGGTGGTGAACCTCCTACACCAAAAACTATCCGTCATTGGCTAAATTCTTTCAAGGAAACCAATAGTGTTTTAAAAACGAAATCACCCGGTAGGCCTAGAACTTCTGAAGATGTTGTTGAACAGATATGTGTTTCGTGTGTTCGGAGCCCAAAAAAGTAATTGGCCAGACGTAGTCTACAATTAGGCGTTCCTAAAGGTACGGTCTATGATGCTGTAAGTACAGTAGATTACAGTAACCATGTGCGCGCGGCTCTAGACACTCGCTTTCCGGGAAGGTGGATAGGGAGAGCTGGCCCAATGGCTTGGCCACCACGAAGCTCGGACTTAACCCTTCTGGACTTTTTCTTTTGGGGACATAAAAAATGTTGTGTACAGTGAAAAAATCCGAGACATTAACCATTTACAAGAAAGAATCGTCACAGCGGTTGGGACAGTTACACCTGATATGTAGGTGAATACATGACAAGAATTTGAATATCGTCTCGACATGTGCAGAGCAACAATTGGATCCCATGTTGAAGTGTGCTGGTGTTAAACAAAACTTGAAGGTTCTCTCTTTCACTGTATGTACTTGTTGATGTAGTTTTTCATACATTTACACATTAAATTTATACCTAAAACAAGGGAGTTCTTTTTCAAACACCCTGTATAAATATTTATGAAATTATAGTTTTAAAAGTTACTAGCTTGCATCTGTGAGTGAGAGCAGCTGCACTAAGAAGCCGGCCTACCCAGCATATGGGTCTCAAGACATGTACACATTGCTCTGCTATTATAAGACTTACTAGGCTAGCTACTGGAAACAATTAAGCTAGCCTAATACAACATTTCATAAGTATATATGACACCGATTAATTTCGCACTACCATTTAGCAAACATAAATTGACTTATCATAGGATACATTACAGTCCACACCTTTACTGCAGTCAATTTCCTTCCTTGTCTGTAGGGTGGACGTGTCAAACAAAGAGTTCCTTGCTCATGATGATTTTGTTTTGAAATATCCATCTTCCGTGGTCTCCAATCTCTGAACCGAATCTGTAAATAAGTTATTGATATGCATACAATGATATAAAGCCGAAATCGTGCTTTGCAAACTACCGATAGGCCTACACTAAGGTTCACTAGGTCACTACAGGCCCTAATATGTTAGGTAGGGGCTTTTAATTGCAACGTTGCGTTGCACTGGCACCTAAAAGAAGATTCAAAATGTAGACTTTTTAGTTAGTTCTAAACTTCATTGCAGTATTAAAATAAAATTTAGACAACAATTCAGTGATATTCTCATATTCATGATATGGGCTATGGCTAAACATCATTCGACTTTTCTTTTTTCTTTTATTTAAGTGTGGGGGCTCAACAGATCGAAGTTTAACAGATCGAAATTTGATCATTTAAACTTCGGTCATTTAACCTTCGGCTTGATGAACAATACTATAGGGTGGCTAAACTCAGAGGAGGGTTTTGTAGGGAAAATGACGAGTAAGCGGTTAGGGCAGTGCATAAAATAACATGTTAACTGGGCGACACTTGTGTCGCCCAGTGAAGGGATTATGTCGCCTAATGGCTGCAGGCTGCGCCGGATATGTTTTGGTTCAAATTTTAAATAACAAGTAGTTTCTTTTAATAATCAAGCTTTATAAGTTAACAATTGACCTACTAAAATATATGTATTATTACAATGGATATAACATGGTAAATAAGGTTAAAATTTTATTTAAAATGCAGGACAAAATTCTGGTATTGTACTTGTAATGTCTCGCCGCGGCGGTAGCCCGATGTAGCGCGGGTAGCGAGAGGGTGTCTAGTTGAGTGAGTGCATGGTGTGTCCGTTGTGCGCAACCGTCTGCACGCGGTACACTAGACAAACTCTTCAGCGGATTTTAATGTTGCTACTTGAAATAATCCCTCCCTCCCTCCACCAAAAATCAATAAACATCTAATTACTTCACGTGTTCTTCTAAGTCACAATAAACTATTACTGTACATTAATGAATTGGCATATGGTTAAAGTATTTTTTTTTATTAAACTCATATTTATACATGCATTGCAGTTAACATTTTATCCCCCCTAGCTATTGCTAATTGGGGGGAAAAGCTAAAACAAAGTTTACAAATTTCGTCATGCATGTATATTATATAAACATATAATATTTTATGTTAATACTAACATACATATATTAAGTAATTCAAACAAGTTGATGGAATTTAGAGGAAAAAACATGTATACATTGCAAATTGGAAGAATAAAATGTCTAAATATTATTTTTTAACATTCATAAAAATAAATAATTTTGGGACAGTAAATAACTTGCAAAAATAAATAACAATAAACACTTATAACTATATATCTATACTAATCTATACTAATATATAAAAATGAGATAGTGTGTGTCTGTGTGTCTGTCTGTTCCTCAATCACGCAAATACCACTGGACCAATTTTAATGAAATTTTACAGGAATGTGGCTTATATACCTGGTTAACACATAGGCTATTAACATGTTTGATAATTTAATTATTTTCAAGATAGCGGTCATTAATAGGACCTCACTACATGTGAAAATTTATAACTCCAAAACTGTCACTTAAAATTCTAGAAAAACCGTAACAGATATTTAATTTTTGACAGCACATACGAGCTTTAAAATTTAATTTCCTACACAAATGGTCCTGAGCACTTATGTCATATCTTGAACTGTTTGCTCGGAAAGCTTGCTTCAGCGTGGAAAAACAGGCTCATGATGTGCGCCGCTGCACGCTCAAACTCGGCACTTCCACGGGTTATACCTCTCCTCGGCGCGTCAGTACGTCTGACCGACAGTGTTTGTTGACCATATTACTTACTATTCATGCTTTACAGCGAGTGTTGTACTATAGCCATGTAGTTTTCCATTTTCAACTAAACAAAATTAGTTTATTTTGGATTTAAAACGTATGTGGTTTGTCATGATACATTTAAAATAAATGTACTTTAGCCATGTAATTTTTTTTATTTTCAACTAAAGCAGAGTAGTTAATTTTGAACTTCAAACTTATGTGGTTTGTCATCGTAAATTAAAATAAAACCTTTGGGTCAACCAGATTACAATAAACATTGTTTTTTATTGTGGTCGACCCAGAAGTTTAATTTTAATTTAAAATTAGTTTAATAAAAGGGTTTTAATGACCGCTTATAACTCAAAATCAGCTGAAACTATGGTGGTGAAAATTCGTTTAAGGGTAAAGCCTATTATGCAGTGTGTTTTAGCTATATTTTATATCCATACAACAACCACAAAATAAATGGCGAGGGACCAAAGTAGGCATTGAACATGTTTTTACGGCATATTCGACCGCTTAAAACTGAAAATCGGCTGAAGATATGGTAGTGAAACTTCGTTTAAGGGGTTAACCCACTACGCAGTGTGCATTTAGCTATATTTTGTATCCATATAACATACACAAAATAAATGGCGAGGAACCAAACTAAGCTCTGAAAACGTCGGAATGACGGGATTACTACGACTCTCACGAGGTAGTCAAACATCGATAAACACTTATTTGGTTTCAGTTTGTCTGTACATTGAAATGAATCCATCGACGTTTGGTTATTAAGTTTTCTTGCACTTTGTAAAGTGTTAAAACTGACGCTAAGAAAATTCCTGTCTGTAAGTATGTAAAACTTTTAAGCCATTTTGGAACTCCAGCCTATCCAAATTGGCCTCTGAAAAGGTTTTTTCCCACAGGCACTCTCTGTGGTGTGTCCGGCGAATTAGTACTGTAATGTTTTTCACGGGTACGAATAATAAGGCGTCAGTCTTTGTTAACTCACTATTTATTTACAGTCTAGTTGTAATTACACTAATATTAAACGCAATAATTAATAATTCACTTAATGGCTACAAACTATTACACTTTGTACAGTTTCTTATTACATTATTTGCACTTCACAGTCAGTTTTGCACTCCGGCGCGAAGCCCGTTCACTCACGTGTCCTTGTAGTACTCTTCAGTCGGAATCCAACGATGGGTGACGATCCCTCGAAGATCACTCGCAGCCGACGTTCGCAGCGGGCACAATAAAGATCACTGACACTGAGAATTCACACTGACACTGTTCACGCACAAGGGTTGTGACCCTGTATGTTCACACAGCACTTACACTATCACGAGGGTACTCGGCCCCTATTACACAGGCTTGCTCTGCACTGAACTGAACTGCCCGGGGCTCCTGAGTGCGGGCTTATATATCCCCGCAGAACATGCTGGAACCTTCTCCAAAGGCCTCGAATATCACGTGACTAGGCTTTCAGCCAATAGGATTGAAGTCGAGAAACTTCCGTGGTTATGGCGCGTGCACTAAACCGTAACTAACGTCGAAGGCAATATATCTGCCAGTCAATTGGGTCTCCAAATTCACGCAGGTTCATTGAAGCGGCCGGCCTATTGTCTCTAGGGTAGGCCCTGGCGTCCGCCACAGTACCCTACTCTTCGCTCACGTGGCCGCGGTGGCGAGACTGACTGAAAAAAAATCCTGTCGTCTGTCTGTCTTTAACGTTTTTAAGGCATATGGGACTGCTTATACCTCAAAATCGGCCGAAGCTATGGCGGTGAAACTTCGCCCCTCTACTCAGTGTGTCTTTAGCTGTATATTATATTCATACAACATCCTTAAAAAAAATAGCAAGGGACCAAAGTGGACTCTGAAAATGTTTTTAGGCATTTTGGACTGCTTATAAGTCAAAATGAGTATGAAACTATGGCGGTAAAACTTTGTTTTAGGGTTAAGCCAATCACACAATGTGTCGTTAGCTACATTTGATGTCAATATGACATCCTCAAAATAAATTGCAAAAGGCCTAAAAACGGCCGGAACGGCGGAGTAACTATGACTCTCACAAGATAGCCAACACTTATAAGGAGGAGATGGTGAACTAACAGGCAAACTAAATGAGCTTTCGAAGGATATACGGTATAGGAAAATTTTTTACTTTAAATTTGTTTTTTATTAAAATAGACACACAGCAATTATAAGAAAGCCCCGAGGCGAAGCGCGGGTACTCTCAGCTAGTTAGTTAATAAATTGCTGGTACCCTTCATTATATAGTAGTTATAATACAAGCTTGTGAAGTTAACAGGTTTATATCTCAATTTCTACTTGAACTGAGTGATTTGATTCTAGACGTTGGAAACTTAAGTTATGGATATTAATATTCTAATACAGTTAAAAAAGGTCTAATTTACTTTAAAATATGGCTTAAAGGCAGGGTATTAGGTTTCAAAAATACACAAATTTCCGGGGGAGTACCCCAGGACCCCCCTTTTACTGGGCGTATTCCATACCCCCAAACCCCCACAATGGTTGTCTCCCAGTTAAAATTCCTTAAAATACGCTCTGTGTTAGGGTCATAAGTAGGGTAGATAGATAGATAGTAGCAAAAACGAGTATTATGCATTGTATTGTAATTACTTGTTGCTTATTAAAATACTTAAAGCTCAAGTTTGTAACTGCTCCATTATTAAAAGCATAAAAAGCATGTAACCTCAAATATAATATTCAGGATAATTATATGTCATTATACTATCTTTATTACAAAATATCATAGCTTGAAATATTTAATAAGCAACTAGTGATCACTATACAATGCATAATACTCGTGTATGCGATTATCTATTTACCCTACTTACTTGAAATATTGTATCTTTGACCGACATTGTCGGATAGACTGCGTCAAAGACTAAACAACTACTTACACTATATACAATATATTATACAATTTACTAGTTGGCGGAGGCTTGGTCCCCAAAGAGTGGCACCTCACCAAGTTCCTGGAGAGAATAGAGCGGTTTCTCCACTAGATATTTTTTATGTATGACTTATCGTCGAGAGCTTGTACACTTAATGGCAGCGTGTTGAACAACTTGATCGCGAACCACGGGAATAATTTTTCCGTGCGGCTTAATCTGCAGCCAGGTACGTACAGTTTGCGGGCTTGTCTGGTGTTATATTTGTATGCTGGTCCTCCCGCTTGGTGTACTCGCCGACATTGCTTTTGCTTATTACCCTAACCGCTTACTCGTCATTTTCCCTATAAACCCCTCTTCTGAGTTTAGCCACCCAATTCTCGTATTGTTCATCAAGCCGAAGGTTAAATGACCGAAGTTTAAATGATCGAATTTCGATCTGTTAAACTTCTATCTGTTGAGCCCTCACCGTCCTAATCCACCTTGATAGAGTGGTACGATTTTATCTACGTTATACACATGTTAATTTTCTCAGCTGATCTGAGCTGTCTCTAAAAGGTTCCTTTCCTGACTAATGTCGGCCATGTCCTGTCAATTGTCATAACTGGCAGAAAGGAATACTAAGTAAATACTATTTATATAGAACTTGGATTACACCTTTTAAAATATTGTTTACCAGTCATAAATTGTTGTATATCTGTATGACGTTTCCAAGCTAGGTTAAGTTTAAATAAACGCTCGGAATGTTTATCGTGGGATTAACTGGTGGCATAGCCACTGGAAAATCAACTGTAAGCGAGATGTTCCAGGAGTACGGTATACCAGTGATTGATGCCGATAAAATGGCTAGAAAAGGTAAACCACGTTATATTTAGTTTTTAGTATGCCAAATATAAATTACGTACTTTTTATATGTGTAATTTCTTTTGGTAGGCCCGTATTTCCATGTTATTGTAATGCAGGCTGTAGGCAGGCCCAAGGCCATATAAACAGAACAGATTAATCAATAAAATCTTTATTTGTTTTGTATATACATACATAAATAGTGTCAGTTCATAAATTAAAATTACTTCTTGTTTCATATTGATATTACAAAACTTTTGTTCACAACAAAACAAAATTACAACAAATATTTCATACAATAGTAAAAATTAATCTTAAATTACAATCACAAATTCAAACAATATTTGACTTTAAAATAAAAACTTTAACTTAAATTTCAAACAGAGCTTAATAAAATTACTTTCTTACTATTGTTTAAATATTAAAAAAGAAAAAAATGGGGATACAGAATGTTTACGTATACAGTAGGGGGCCTATTAAAACAAAAAACATATTCACTGTAGCCTAAAAAGAATTCTTCTAACGAATAACAACTAGTTTTAATAGATTTTTTAAATGTGTTTATAAATTATTTCTCATTTGTGCATTTGGTAAAATTCCAGAAGAGTGACTTATGGATTTTTAGCACTTTTCTAAGTTCAAACCTTTCAAAAAGGCCAAATAACGATGTTTTAACTTCGGGAAAGTTGCGGAAACCATTAAAAACTTTCTTTTTAACAAAAAGAAATAAACTAACTTAACTTTTGCTAACCTAACTTCACGATAACACCTTATTCAGCCTCTAGGTTAATTTGAAGTGGGTGACAGATACTGTCGTCTGCTATAGAGTGCTGCGCACACCGCGTCCGCGCGTCTTCCGCTCGTAAAATAGTCCCAACTTTAAAGCCACTTTTAAATATGTTCAACATAAAAATAAACTAACTTTTAAAACTTAATCTAACTTCACGATAATAACTTATTCACCTTTAAGTTAATTTGAAGTGGGTGACAGAGACCACAGAGTGCCGCGTCCGCCGCTCGTAAAATAGTCCCAACTTAAAAGCCACTCTAAGCCACTTTTAAATAAGATACGCACCCCAAAACAAATTTTTATATATTTAGGAGCCTTCTCCACATTGTGTTAAATCAGTTTTAGCTCATGAAATCATAAGTCACTCTTCTAGACAAATACCGTGCAGTTTTTTAAGTACTGAGGTAAGTAATTAAAAAACTTTATCCCCATGAATGAAGCCTTTTTAGTGTAAAAACTGAGCTTGTGGTGAGGCATATCAATTTGGTTTCTACTCCTGGTGTTGTACACTTGAACATCACCATGTAAGTGAAAATTACAAAATTGATTTCTGGCCCAAAGAGTACAGTCTAAAATATATTGATCATACACAGTTAAAATAGCTAATTCTGAAAAACAATGTTTCACTGAAGCATTCCCTTCTAATTTTAACATAATTCTAATAGCTTTTTTTAAGGATTAGAATACTATCTAAATTTTTCCGTGACGTCCCCCCATAGACTGCCAAACCATAAGATATATGATAGTGGATTTGGGCAAAGTAGATTGGTTTTAGTGTTTCTACATTGCAAAGCAATGACATTCTTCTCAAATTACATAACTACCGCAATATTGAACCATCTAGTACATATTTGACTGGGACTCGTGGTGTGGTCCTGTAATCCAGCTTCATGGAGGTCAGGTTTTGAGGATGATATAGATCTAAAGCGGATCAGATAGTCTCAGTGATCATCTAAAGATACCCGCATCAACTCCCACCATCGTTTGGACATATCAGACCATCACCTGCGTGGTTCGGAAGTCACGTTAAGCCGTTGGTCACCTTGTATTTCCATCGGTCATTGGGATATTAATTAATGACCCATTCTAAGGTCATACGCTACCGTATAATTGGCAGCGGTTATGCTTAGTGATTTGACCAGGGAAAGAGGCTTGCCTGACAAACAACTGAGCAGATATTGGAATTTTGAAAAATCGGACATAGAACTGTTTTCATGAATTGTTGTGTCAAATAAATTGATAAATGACACCCAGGAGTGAGGTTCCCCAGCGAATTGTTTCAGCTCGAGTTTGGGTAGTCTCACTGAAGCTTGGAACTCTGAAGTTCCTGTACGAGAACCGTTCCCTGTGATAGGCGAGGGAGGTTCCTTAGAAGGAGTTAGTGATTCGAGAGTATCGTTAATTTTGTAAAATAGATCGGTGATTACTTGTTGATCATCCCCAAATGACCGTCTAGCAAATTCTTCTTCAGTTCTCGGATTCCTCAGACTTCCGGGATTCACTCAGGTCAGTGTCATGAAAATTCATTTATTACTTTTCAACTATTTGTGGATTCACTATATCACTATTTGAGATGCACCACTCTCATGAGGGTATTTTACAAATATGTGGTGAAAGATGAGTGTGATGAGTGGTAGTAATGAGGTATGAGGTGTAGTATTGTTACAAACTAAGGCCGACTCTTCCTTAGAATGTCATTAATTATAGCCCAATGACCAATGGAAATACAAGGACCAACGGCTTAGCGTGACTTCCGAACCCGCGGTGATGGTCTGATATGTCTAGCGATGGTGGGAGTTGATGCGGTATCATCAGATGATCACTGAGACTATCTGAGCCGCTTTAGACCTATATCATCCTCAAAGCCTGACCTCCATGAAGCTGGATTACAGGACCACGCTACGAGTCCCAGTCGATCAGGTCAAACAACCGTTCGTACACTACAAAGGAACTAATTGGACTGTCTTCAACCATTTTAACAACAACAAAAAATAGTTATACAATTCAATACAGGTAATTAGGGGAACAATCAAGAACGTAATTAAATTGAAGTTATTAAAGTTAGGTCCTTAAAACAGTTAGATAAGCACTTAATCTAAAGAGAGTAAGCACGATACAATTAAGTTAGACCAGCATTGATGCAAGAAAGGCAATAGCCAACAATAATAAAAAAAAACGGTGTAAAGCTAAGACAATAGGTACACTAGGGCATCTAACGTTGGCAGAGGTTTAAAAGAATAAAGACATAAACAAAATAAACTAATTACAAATCCCAAATAATAGAATAATAATCATACAAGATTAAAAGTGGAGTAACGCATCAAAACAAAACCCCAGTTGACTGGGCAGTTGACAGAACAAGGGGAATAAACTCCGTCAGCTGATGTGATAGCGTGTCAGGTTTGTTTTGGAGTGAAATGGACAGAGAGAGACCCTGTGAAAGCAATTTATGGGGGTGCGCAACACTAGGGGCCTCGTTCCACATCTGGTAAATCTCAGCTGTGACAAATTGAAGGCAAGGGGCAGCGTGAGAAAGGACACAAAGCAGCGACAGCAGTTCAAGTGATTGTAACATACAAGAAAAAAACATACAGTACAATAAAGTATTACAATAAGTATTAGAGAGAGAGTGAACTAATATTTCCAAAGGACTGATATCAATTAAGATCCGGCTCTATCAGGACCAAAATGTTGCGTAGGGAGTAGAAATATCAATTAAGATCCGGCTGGAAGGATCAAAATTTTTTGTTTGGAGGTTCTAACTAGATTTTAATAATAATATTTATGGACAAAGAACACCTTAATTACAATTACATACAATTACATAGGAACTTCGCTCGAAGGACCACCCACCATGTGGGAAAAAGAGAGTCTTGTACAGTGCAAATCAATTGGAACTACAGTAAAATGAAACATAGAGTTTTTACTTACCTACCACACCTTGTAGATGGTGACGAGAAAGAGAAAAGGTAGGGATAGATTGGGTAGAGGTCAGCACACTGTACTATGACGGTCGACCATACAGCTTAAAACCACTCACTCGTAGGCAGTACTCACACTGAAGGGCTTACGAAATAAAAACACATTTAACGTTCAACAATGTATTTGTTTCGTTCAAAATACTGTATTTTCACTATTTATGTACAATTTATATTTACAGTAAAAAAGGTTTCTAATTTTAATAAAATTCCATCGTAATCACACAGTTTAATCACCCGACACACTAACACAAGTTATCACAAAACAGATATCACATGACGAATCAGCTGCAGGTGACTCACTGTTGTTTACATCTGTGACAATGCAGGGGTGGGGAGGGGTGACTCGCCGGTGCGCAGTAGATAGCCTGAGATTAACTCCCTGCTCCAGTCTGCGCGGTGTATCACAACCCCAGCATCGATTCGCAAACTCAGAACTCAGTTGCGTTTCTGCGTAGCTCGGTATTGTCAACGTTAGTGCACTATATTGTCATTGAGTATTGTTTAAATTACTAGCGTTTAACGTTGATGTTAAAAAATACTGTATGTAACATAAAATAGGTTTTTTGCTTATTTAAATTTTAATTTTTTACCGAGGGTGGTCAGGACCATCGAATCGATCGAGGAAGCGTCTACTGTACAATAATAATAAGCGTATGAGCTAGCATGAGGGCATGCGTCCACGATTGTGGCGTTATAAAGACGAGAATGAAAGATGCAATACCGACCAACACCTTGTGTGTTGGTTGGGAGTTCAGGGTGGACTGTCTTTTGCGCCAAGCGTGAAGCGAACATGTGTTTCTAGTCTTGGGCCAATGGGGACAGGCGTGGGGCTGGTGCTTGACCAATCAACTGGGGAGAATTTAGTTACGCGGGTCAACTGTCCAGTCTTTATTTCAGTACAATATGAGAATAAGAATGATACTAACAATCAAAATACGCTAATGAATAGCATTCCGTACGTAACAATTGGGACTAACTATAGGATATTTCTTTTTCTGTGTTGTAGCAATATGATTTTAATTTTAAAGAATTTGGTTTTATAATTGATTATATTGTTATGTTAGTGTAATCTGAAGAGGGTTTCTGTTAGATACCATTTAATATAATTATTTCAAATTAAAAATAGTTTTATTTTTTATTAAAAAAAGGTGTGCTGCCAATCAGCTATATAAAAAATTCCAATTAAAATTGTCCTAAACCGCTTACATTTGTATAGTAATTTTGTTTGAATTGAAAAATGTGTTAATTTTACTTTTAAGATTCATAATAGTTAGGACTACACTTGATAAGTAGATCAAGCAAAGGAGGGAAAGCCCATTTCCTCTCGAAAAAGAATATTTAAAGATGTCAGTTCGGTCTTTAAAAAAAGTTCTCAGAGGTCGGGAAAGACTCAATCAATTTATTCTAACACTGACTTTTCATAAATTGAGCCAACTTCCTGTCACCTTGGCCCATTTGGTTTGTAATAATTGTTTATAAATAATATCAGGATTGTATTTATGTATAATTTTAAACTTTGTTATCTCTTCTAGTTGTAGAACCTGGAAAAGTAGCTTGGAAGAAAATTAAGAAAGAGTTTGGTGATGCCGTCTTCTACCCTTCAGGAGAATTGAATAGAGAAGTATTGGGAGAAATAATATTTGAGGATGTTGACAAAAGACGGTGTTTAAATGAAATTACTCATCAGGAAATTTATAAAGAAATGTTTTGGGCTGCCGTTCAATGTTTTTTCCAAGGTAAGATAAGGTTCGAATTCTAAAATAATGTACAAAAACCCTTTCTTTAACTTGTAATTAGCAATTTCTGGAAAAATGCAAATTAAAAAACAATAAATCATTAACAAAAGAATAAAGAAAAAATATGAGCTAAAAATTAAATATTTTTATGGTTGAATTCCACTGTACCAGTATTTACCTTTAGTTGTTTATTTGTTTTAGGTCACCAATTTGTTGTTATGGATCTTCCTCTGCTTTTCGAGAGTGGAAGCATGATCGACTATTTGTACAAAATAATTGTGGTTACCTGGTAAGTACAAAGTCTGCTTGAATGTTTATATCTTACACAAACAAAATTCTTTATTTTGAGTTTTAAATTATATTGCAAACATTTTTTATCGTTAAACGTGAAAAACATTTCAAGTTCTGCAATCTGATCCCGTTTTCATGTGAAAAGTAACCTAAAACCAAACTCAAAAAACATTAGCAAATGAATTAGCCTAAAGTAATCAGACTGGTTAGCTTACGCTGATAACTTTAGGTTAGCTCATTTTCCAGTGTTTTGTGTTGCAATTTAGGTAAGTTTTCGTCAGAAAACGGGATCAGATTGCAAATCCTAAAATGTTGTGCTCTTCTTGGTTTTGGTGTTTTTTTTCTTTTGAAGAAGAGGTAAAATTGCTCTCTGATTCCTTGAAGTCCGCGTCTCTAAGGGTATGTGGGTTTGTCGTTTGCTTCTTGGTGTTATTGGTGCCTCTTTATATCTTGATGATGACCCACTAAAACCCTTTCTGTCTTTGTTACCCTTTTATTTACCTGACCACCTTTCAGTATAACTTCATTGTCAGGAAGGTTTTTAGCCTCTCAGCTCTTCGATCTTTGCTTCCATTACTTTGCGGACCAAGCTCTCCCCCTTGTTCCAATGGTTTCCACTCTCCACCATTGTCCTTGTTAGGTTTCCTACAGTGAGAGTGTAGCCCTTGTAGTGTTCATCTTGAAGAGCTTGTCCTGCGATTGCATTTGCTGTGCACTGGAAGAGGACATGTTCAGCATTATCCCCCTCGCTTCCACAGGTGAGGCAGCTTCCTGATGCAGCCTTGTGGACCTGATTCTAGTGGGTAAGAAAATTAAGAAAAATACTGAACGGTGGACTGATTTTAGCATCTTGAGGTTCCTCTTTTTATGCCTTCGTTTCAGGCTGCATAGAGCATTTGTGATGTGCTCACAATTTAGCCAAGAGTTTTCCTCATTGTTTGACCTGCTCCACCTATGTTTGGCCTGAGCCTAGCTAGATTGCCTATAGTTTTGGAGGCCTTAACACTACACTAGAGTCCCGCTTATCCGAACCCCGCTAATCCGAAAATCCGCTTAATCCGAACACTGTTGAGGGGAAAAAACTATACGATTTTGAGTTGGTAAAATAAATAAAACTGGTTTTAATTACTGTATCATAATTTATGTGTTTAATAACAAACTCCTAAATACAGTAGAATCTCGATTATCCGAGATAATTGGGACCAAGACCACCTCGCATACTAAAAACTCGGAATAATACGGAGGTTAAGTGCTTCTACCAGGAAAAGGGACAAAAGAGAGAAGAAATCAGACTGTCCAGCTATGAGCCCACAGATATGAGGGGTGAAGGCAAAGAAAGAGATGACAGGTGGAAAGGACAAGGGAAGAGAAGGAAAGCAGAGAGGGGAAGAGAGCAGCTGCAGTATGTCCGCAGGAGGGGGAAGGCAGGTGCCCGGTTTTTTGTGCCAGACAGCTGTACCCTTATCAGTTGTCTACTATGTCATTTGCTGTTGCTAGGCAACCACATAGGAGCGGGATTACATAGCCAATAACAGCATTTTCTCTGTATGCTTGTGACATCGATCTTTGAGGAGAGTGTAGTGTGTGTTTGTTATTTCCTCATCTCATCTCCACTTATTTATTTATTTGTTTCTAGGGTAATACACCATTTTACATATACAGTACTGACATTTGCATTTCGATACTTATACAGAACTAGAAAAATACGTGCTACTTAATGCGTTAATGAAAAGACAGCGGTATAATACTAAAATTAAAAGACATTGAAATTAATCACATGCACAAAAAAAGAATTGAATGTAGTAATTTTAGTATTGAATAAATAATTAGAAAAATACATGCTACTTAATGTGTTAATGACTTACTCAATGATTAATTTCATTTGAAAAATAATGTTTTATACGGTACTAGTTTGGAATTACAGTAAATTGCAAAGGTTTTAGTACAAAAAAATCTAGAATTTGATCTAGTACGCGGTACAAAATGGATGTTTGGTTCTGTCTGAGATCGGCCAACCTGATAATGGCTGTCGGCCTCCATTGAAAATGCACTCAGCACGGATGTAGGGGAGAGGGGTTGTTTATTCGAACTGCTCGCCACTAGTTCCTTATCTTATCTTCACCAGAAGTACAGTACACCCCTGCAGCCACATCATCTTTGTATTGCCTTCATATCTGTGTGTATGCTACTCGCACTGTTTTGTATTCTAGTGTACTACAGCATTCAAACACACAGTTTCTTACATTTAAATATAAAATATTAGTCGCTCAAACTCAATATATGACTTTATAAGGTCAATATATGATAAATCCATCAATATATGCCTAAAAACCGCTTAGTCCAAATTTTCGCTAATCCGAACAGGGTTCGGTCCCAATTAGTTCGGATTAGCGGGACTCTACTGTACTTTGTTGATGTGGGGCTCGAATGAGAGGTTTTTGTCAATCTCTACTCCTAGGCAGGTGAGTGGTTTTTTTCCATTCTATCACCACTCCCTCAATAGCTAGCTTGGGCTTCCTGAACTTTCTTCTTCTAGTTATTAGAATGTCCTCTGTCTTGTGTACTGCCAGCTTCAGTTCCTTGTCCTCCAACCACGACTTGACCCTTGTGATATTTTCCAGCTGTGCTTTGTTTTCTGCCTACATGATAATTATTGCATCATACGCAAAGCCAATGATCTTAGCTCCCTGTGTGAACTTCATTTCAAGGAGTGCATCATAAACCACATTCCAAAAAAATGCCCCTAGTCGTGAGCCTTGAGGAGCTCCTTGAGACATTTTCCCCAAACTACCCAGCTTTTACTTTCGTACTTGATTTCTCTCTCGCTTAGCTAGCCAAAGTGATAATTTCTTTGATATAACCAGGGCTCTGTCACTCTTTCAGTGCTTGCATTATGTCGTTCCATCTAAGAGAGTTGAATGCAATTTTGATGTCTAACGCAGTAATGGAAAAAAATCCTTTTCTTCTTATTTCTCTGTCTCTTGCCAGTCTCAGAGTCTCCACTATGGCATCCATTGTTGAACAGTGTTTTCTGAAACCATATCGATTTTGGAATAATTGCTTGCTTGTGTCTAGGAAGCTTCCGATTCTTTGGAGGACAAGGCCTTCCAGGACTTTCCCTGCTGTGTCCAACAGACGTATTGGATGGTAGGAAGATGTCTCGTCCAAGGCTGTGTTTCCTTTTCCGAGCAATACTAGTTTCTGTCTCTTCCATCTCGCCGGGAATGAACCTACCTTCTGCCAGATATAAAAACAAAATTCACTGTGTTGTTATGGTTTTAAAAAAGTGGCCACCACTTTTATCAGAAACGATAGCCTTAAACCATTGGTCACAAAATGTAAAAAGAACAACAAGGCTTAGAAGTTAGATTAAGACATTCATTTAGAAAATCATGTTAAAACATGAAAATTGCATTTGATTCTGTGTACTAGTTCTGAACTCTAGTACCCCTGACAGAGTGGATGTGTTAACAGTTTTTATTCTATGATAATATAAAATATAAACACCACTGTGTAATATATTAGACACCGCTCATGTTTGAATAAATAAAATGGACAATGATTTTGAAGGTCTGGATTAAACAAAATGTTGAGCTCAACACCTAAATAAGAGGCTATTTAACAATCCTAAGGTTTTGTGATGACACCTCAAGGGTTAAGACAACGGACCAATCACAATGTGGGGTTGAAACTGTCCGAACGATACAGCAGCTATGTTTTCTATATTCTTCATAAGTTATGACAAAGCACTAAAAAAAAGAAATTTCTAAGACGTCAACTATTGTATTTTTTAGTGAAGAAGATATCCAGCTTGTAAGACTGATAGAGCGAGGAAGCTTGACAGAGACTCGAGCAAAGAAAAGAATAAGCGCACAGATGCCGTTGGATTCCAAATGTGACAAAGCTCAGTACGTGATAGAAAACTCAGGGAGCATTGAAGACACGAGAGAACAGGTAACGAGGATAGTAGCTGCGTTGAAGAGCAGTAAACACCACTGGAAACTAAGGCTGATCGCAGGCATTTTCTGCTCTGGCATCGTTTCATTTTTAATTTGGCTAGGGACCAGACTTTACCAAAATAAAATTATGTCTTGAAGAAGTCACAGTGTAATGTGTATCCTGTCAAATTGCATTCAAGTCCAAAGTAATCTGTGTTAGCCTTTAGACTAAGAAGTTATTTCCTTTTTACTATTATTGCATTTAGTTTTGTTTTTAAAGTAAGATTAAAAATCTATTGTTATTATTTGATTTACAATATCAGGGACTTATTGTTATTATTTACCACACAGTCTAGTTAAAGTGCATTTGTACAGGTAGGCTAGCAAAAACTTTACTTAATAAAGTAAATCGTCATTAAATCTTAACTCTGTTCTTATTAATCATTCCTGTTACTATTTTAAGTAAAAATTTAATCTAATATCCATTACAAAAGTTAATAATTGAAGAATACTCCAATTACTAACTTAACAAAAAAAACTAAGTTGGTGCAGGTACCAACGATTTATTAAGATATTATTTTTATAATTTAAACACAGTTTTCAATTAAATACAATGCAAAGTTATAGCGGATAGTGGCTCTAGTTAAAGTTTAGAACTGGTTGGTGCAATGGTCAAATGCTACAATATTTGAATTATTATATTACAAAAATATCTTAATTATATTATGTATAGTAGAATCTTGCCCATTCACCTCACAACTATACAACCTACTTAGTCACACAAAAATATGTAAAATGTGTAAACTTAAAATCTTGCAATAACATTGAGTCTATTCCCATAGTATTATTTTGTGAGCTTTGGACATGTGCACACGGTAAGGTCCTTGACCTCAATGTTATTTGTAACCACCACTCCCTGAATGGTAAACTCTGTGCCCTGCAAGGTGAAGGCCACTTTCTGCTACTGCACAAGCAGTATGTGCTACTCGAATAAGTGCGTTTGACACGAAACTATAAATTAATGTTAAGCATGTGCAACAAAATGGAGTTGTTGAATGGAATGGTTGCTGACCTTGTCCTAGATCAAGCAGACCATCAGATATTGTAGTCAAGTTACTTTTTAAATAAACAACCTATGAACAGCCCCATACACTACGGTCCCGGCGCGTCTCGCGTCAAAACAGTCCAAAACCGCCAGTGTGTAAGCGATTTCGAGCCAAGCCGATCCAAGACAGTCCAGTCCGCGCCGGGATCGTGAGGGCCTTCTGCGCGGATCATCTCGGACTGGACCGTGTTTCAATTTCCAAGTGTGTGGCGCTTCACGGTCCGGGACCGGCTCTTAAACTACTCCCCCTACCCACTATCAAACCAGGGCACTTGTTATTCCACCCTCACACTTTTAGGCAGCTGCTAGGATCTACGCAGATGCCAGACTGCTAGGGTGTTTGGTTTTCAGCAGGTTGTTTTGTTCTGTTGTGTTGTTTGTATCATGGCTGACGCCAAAGTATTCATGAGTCCAGATTTTTTAACTAAGTTTATCGAAGAGTACCGGGTGTTTCCTTGTTTATGAAAAGTGCAGACTACTCGAACCGAGTAATGAAGGACGAAGCTTGGGGGTATCTGCTTCGAATCTCAAAGGAGAAAATCCCAAGTGCGGACATGAACTTTCTGAAGAAAGGGTAGATAGTATTCTGGGTTTTAGAAAAGAACTAAGAAAAATTCGTGAAACCAGGAAAAGTGCGTCCGCGGATGAAACCCATGCACCAACGTTGTGGTATTTTGAACTCTTGAAATTTACCCCAGAACAGCAACTAGTGTAGATGGCTTTGTAGGTCTCTGGTATTATTTAACCCAATGCTTGGGGAGATATAATTGTTGAAAACTCGAGGTCTTGAAACGACTGTTCGGTTGCCAAAAAATGAATAGTTGCTGTGAGGCGTTCTTCTGGTGATATAGCATTCCGCAAATGTGTGTCTTTTTTTATATCTGTGGTTTGACTTTGTCCAATAACAGGTTAAAGTTTCGTTCTGACATCCTTATGTAGTTTTGGTAGTCATTGGGACTGTCAGTTCTTATGAAATTTAACAAGTTCATTTGAGTAAACTTGCCTCTGTTCTGCAACCAATTCGTCGCCCATATACGTCTTTTCTTCCTTCACAAAAACTCAACAATCATCATGCACTATCACTGCCGCCGCAACTTGCATCGACGAACTCATCTTTCCAACTGAGCAACGAGGTGAAATGAGTGTAGTCACGAGCCAGGACCGTGGAAAGTAATACAAGTGTGTGGTGAAAACCTTCCAGTCCCAGACCACCAGGACTGCGGTCCACAGCTGTAGTGTATGGGGTCCTTAAAGGTACTCAATTTTAAATTACTATCTATGTGAATATCTAAACACTTATTTTTACTGTTCTCTTGTAATATACCATTAATGACAATAACAGGTTCATGATAAGTTTTTTCAAGTAAATTTAAATTTATGTTATTACATATCCTATAATCTGTTTGAAGGCATAAATCAAGGAAGTTATAGTAATAATAATTTATTTTCAATATTTTTACAATGCAAAATTGTTTTTTAACATCAAAACTACTATAATAAATCTAAAATAAAACCAATTACCACTAGTAAGACTGTGATACAAGTTAAGCTTAAAGAATATGTATGCTTAATTTAGCTGCCAGTGAAATCCTATATCTTGTAAAACTAATTTAGAAGCAAATAATGTTTAATTTTGTTTTAAATTTTTTTAAATCCACATAATTTACGTGGATTAGTAATTTATTATATAATTGCCTACCAGCTTCCATAGGAAGCTTCACACATTTGTCTGTGGTAGGTTGGCCGAATTGACTGATTTCTGGTGTTGTGCGCATTATTCTGTTCTTCAAACGAATATTTGGATGCAAAAAACAACATTTGTAATATGTATTGGGATGATACTGGCAATATGGATAAAGATTTGAATGCTTCTTTACAAGATTCTCGGTGTTTAAGCCTGGCTATTATTCTAATTGTTTTTTTAGAACAAAATATAACAAAAATCAAGTATTGAACAGCAAAATGTGATAACTCATGTGCAATGGGTTCAATTTCTTCACTTGTATTGGCATTAAATACAAATGTATCATCTGTGTACTGAATTAAATGGGTTGAGTTAATTCGAAAACTAATATTGTTTACATAAATTAAAAACAAAATTGGTCCAAGTATGGATCCTTGAGGAACATCACATAGTATATTTCTTGGTGATCATAAACTTCCTACGACTTTTACTTTTTGAGTTCAATCTTTTAGATATAATTTGACCTACTCATAAGCAATTCCACAAATTCCATAATTGTTCAATTTTGTCAGGAGAATTTTATGATTCACACATTGAACACTTTACTCGTAATTAGGTCTAAAAAACTTGTATCGTTTTGCACTTGTTTGTCTAGGCCCATGATCATTAACTCTACTAATTATTAATCACATTCAAAGTGAAAAGCTTCTTTCTAAATCCGTATTGTGTTGTGTTAAGAATTGCACGTTTCTCAAAAAAAGGAACCAAGTCTGTCAAAGAATAATTTTTCTAAGATCTTGCCAAAAACCAGTACCAGTGATATTGGAGGGTAATTTGTTAATACCAATAATGAACCATTTGGCGTTTAGTAGTCTCCCACAGCAGTGTGCTCTATTTGCAACAACTGATTGTTCATATCAGTGAAAAGTCCACCACACCTAATGGGCAAATAGTTGGTGAATAGTTACTTGTGGTACTAATATCCCTAGTAGGCAGTTTCTTAGAAAGAACTTCCTCTGGAAAACTTCACAACTGCAAACTTTAACTTGTTATGAAAAAGGATTAATTGAGGGCCTGGCCAAAGGGTCAACAGGGATTTATTTGTTCATAAAAATAATAACAAAAACAGAACATAGCCAGTTTTAAAATATCTTTTATATCATCAATTTCATCAGAACACAAAAAATAATCCCTAACATTTTATATGTTTAAGGAAAAAGCCAACACGTTGAAAAATTTTACATAGTAATAATCATCATATTATGTTTTATTAAATGAAACAAATCCAATTGATTTTATAAATAAAAATTGGTACACAAGATATATTATCTGGATGTGACTAGAGACGCTAACCATCTAAAAATGTTCACAATGGTCTTAACCCTTTCAGACCTCCGTTATTTTCTAGATAACTTTTGTTTACTTTACCTGCATATTGTGTACAAAAATTTACACTGATACATAAAAAATGTATTATTTTATAATGGGTTTTAAAACTTTTGTAGTTTGGTAAACAAGTCTCGCCAACAAAGTAATCATATTCGTTGGACAGAGCTTAACTTGTAATCCGAAAGGGTTAAGAAAACTGGAGTGTTTTTTCAGCTTGCCGGAAATAAAGTAGAGTCTCGCTTATCCATCATAAACGGGCCAGCAGCAGGGGGGATATCCAAAAATGTGGGATAAGAAACCTTAAGAAAAAGCCATTTTAGTTAGGTTATAATAATAATTATGTTGTCTTCTGTTTAATACGAACATTCTACTGCTGTATTGAACAATAAGTGAAAGGATCACATGTATGATGTAACCCAACACAAAATATTCAGCCTGAAAGGAAATATATGATTTTCTTTTGACTGATTACATGTTTTTGTCTTGGTTGGATAATGAATAATACAGAATGTCAGAGAAGTGAAAGACAGATAATTGAGAATCTATTGTACTATGGAAATATTTAATACTTCACATTATTGTTATCATTGGCCTCATGGAAAAGCTTATTCTGAGTGAAATCAAACAACAATTAGCTGTTCCATAATATCAATGTCAAAAATAATGTGCAGCATATATACCAAGATACATCCAGTGAATTGTAAAGCTCTATTGATCAATATTATTTCTCTTTATTTTATTCCATATTTTAATAAACATTGTAGCATAGGCCACAGGTAAAAAATATGTTAAGATAAAGACAAATCGCAATAATTGTAGTGCTCAAATTGAAACAAAGAACTCAAGTTTTAAACAAACTTAAATACTCAGACACTCAAAAGATTTTTAAATAAAGCTTGAACACCATCTGAGAACAAATAAAAAATTCCAATGCATGCTGCTAAGATAAACATAGCACTGCAAGATAAGTCTTAAATTAAAACCAGGTATACCTAGAGTTTTAGAAATAGTTCAATAATTGAAAAATAAATCAAACTAGAGGGTAAAATAAAAAAAATATTACTTGAAAACCACTAATCGCACACACCTAATTAGCGAATTTCCTTACGACACTAGATCTATTCATTTCTATCACCATATAGAACGAAGCATCATTGAAAACTGGAAAGTAGTTTGGGTTTTCCAATACCCGAGTCAAATGGCAAAACTCTGTCAGATCACATTTTTTGTCAGATTTTCATGAAATTTGGTACAAATGTTTCTTTTGTAAACCTCTAAGTTAGGTTTATTAACCTGTCAACGTGAAGTGGGCGGTTTTCTGACCTTTCAGGTGGGCGTATCCCCCAAAATGGCTTTTCATGCTGTGAAAACTGTGTTTATGGTCTAATTTTGATGAAACTTGGCATAAACATTAATGTCACTGTACCCAACAAGTGTACCTAAAATAAAAAAAATCCTATGGGCTAGACCAAGGTGGCTGTGGTAAGTAGTATTTGCATTTATTAAACATGTTATTTTATATACACATAATTTTGAATACCAAGTTTCATCAAAATCGGATCATATATGCAGGGTTTTTATAGCTTTACACTTTCACTGCGATCAACATGTTGAAACATGAAAATTAGACATGTTTACATGCAAATTTCACGGATCCCATAGGGACCCGTAGCAGTGATAGTGTTATACTCCATTTTTAGGTGGAAACACCTTCGATTTGATTATCCCCTATTACAGGAAATTCGCTAGGATTTACAGTAGTGTTCGTGGCTATGCTTCGGCTATGTTTTTATCTAGGAAAAAAATCTTTTGGTTAAACCTAAATGGTATTATATTTACATTTCAATCATAAATAGATATGTTACAATCTTGAAATCAATAGGTATCTCAAGCAAGTCAACTTCACCTAAGAGATTTGCTTAAAATACAATGTCCGCAAAAATAAACAGTACTGAAATTGAAACAGCTGTACCTTTCTTTTCAACCAGCTGTGACAGCTTTTAATTGTTGCAACGTCTTCGTGATTATTTTGCCTTTCCCCTTTGAGGTTAGATCAGGCTGAAATGGTGTTGACGACTGTGGAAAAGACTTTTATTGTAGAGCATTATTTCATATACGAATTGAGTGCAGGGGCCAAGTTTTTCCCACACTGCATTTCGGTTTCAAGCGAATTTTCATAAAAATCCGCTGAGTAATGCTGTTATGATAAGCATCATTCAAAAGTTTCGAAGAACTGGTAGTGTTTTGACTTAGCGGAAGGGTGGCTCTGGGCGCCCTACTACTGTCTGCACAAATGAACATCACAGAAGAGTGCTTTTTCAGGAAGAGGCATAATTGGGCCTTAGTTTGTTGAAGACAATAATGAAAATCCTCTTACTCTGAATCAGGAAGGGTATATGACTATTCTTGATAGGTTTCTTAGACCTTAGCAGATTTTGTACTGCTCGAAACCTGAATTTTTGTTAACAATGGTTCCAGCCATATGGCCATCACCAACATTGCTTTTCTAATGAAGCGTTTGGCAACCGCCTCATCTCTCTTAGAACAACCTTTACTTACCCAGCCCACTCGCTGGATCTAACATCACCTGATGCGTACGTCAGGGGAATGTTGAAGGAGAGAATTTTCTGCGAGGATCCACCAACTACGATCGTCCAACTTATAGAAAAAATACATCCATGTGTGAGAAACATGGCACAACCTCTCTTTACAGAAACGACCCAAAACCTTCAATTACCGATATGAATGTTGCCCAATAATGGACAGAGGACATATTGAACATATTCTAACCCGAACCTATTGGATTTTGCTTCATTTTGTATGTTTATAATTATGTTAGTAACTTATGCAAATAAAATCTAACACTTTCAGTACTGTTTATTTTGGCGGGTACTGTACATAGACCTGTAAATGAAATATTTCTTCACAAATACAAAATTTTGATTATATAAAAGTCATGGGTTCAAGTTCATGAACCATATTTTCTATAAAGTTTTAAATTGGTGTTTTGCATAGTATATACAGTAGTTTTAAGGCTGGTCAAACCTAGATTTTGGCAGGTCAAACCAAATTGAGTTCTCAAAGAATCAAATTGTCATTCCATCCATAAATGTCAGAGTAAACCTAGACCAAACTTCAATAGTTTAAAGGCATAACTGAACTTCAATGTTTTGTCTGCTACATCAATCAAACTATAAAATGCAACCAAACTCTGTGAACCTCTCTTTGAGAACTTGAAGCAGCTCTGGGTTAGCCTAATGGAAACTTGAACCAAACCCAAACAAAATATTTAAACTGAAATTTGGTGGGAATAACACAATTCCCATGCCTTGTATAACAGGTAGGTTTGATAGCAAAGTTTTGATAAAACTATATAAAGGAAAGGGAAATGATCAATTAGAATAAATTAAAGAAAGGGAGAAATAATAGACTAAATTTTAAACACTATTGTTTATTATTTGTTCCTTTCTTTAATCATTTCTAGTTAAAAACATTATAATACAACAAAATTTCCAGATTCCTTCCTTTTTTATACATGGTTTTATCAAAAGTTATGATAAGTTAAGGCACTTCAAGAATAAATAAAGTAGGTTTGGTAAGAATCCTTATTGCATCATTTGGTAGGCCTACATTTAAAATTTTAAGAACTATCAACCCTGGTGGGGGAAGTGACTAGAAATAGTTTAATTAGTTTGTTAGGAGTTAATTAAAATGAAGCTAGCCGAATTTGTATTCAGGGCATCACTAAATCTCTCATAACTTAAACCATTACTAGTCAACCTAACTAACAAACAACCAAACTAGAATGTAGTGGGTCTGTCCAGCAATTAACACTGAACGCTCAGACCAAATCCCAACTTAGAAGTTGTGTGGGTGTGCAGTAAGAGCTTCAAAAAAAGACTAGGTGTAAAATAGACATAAGTATCTAAAGGCTAGAAACTACGAAACCTTGTGTCATTTTGTGTCAGTGCCTTTTAGGGACTTTACAAGTAATTGCAACCCGGAAACTGCTCCTCTCATGTGATGACTTTCTGTATGTATCGTTATAGGATAAGTGAAAAGTGTTTTATACATATATCTGTTTTGAGCTTTTCATCAGCTAGTCAGTCAAATGACAAAACTTTATTATATTAATATAAAGGCACTGGTTTTGGGACTGTAATTATCTGCTTCTTTTTCCCACTCGTACTGCACAGTCTTTAGTTTGAAATTTGGACTCAACACAAATTCTCCTCGAGCTTTGACACACAAACCCAAAATTTGCCAAAAAACCAATTCAACAAGCCTTAATTTTTTTAAGGCAAAACCCCTGTCCTTATTTGTTAACTTACATGTTAATGGACCTTTTCCTTCTCAAAATCAGTTGTTGGCCTGTAACTGCATCTATAGCTGGGTTTTATGAGGCATTTCTTCCAGTTATTAGCATAATTATTGTAAACTTAATGTTTGCAATCTTTCTTGTCTACAAATGATTGCAATACGATGTATTGAATGTAATTTTAATGTAGTAACATCCAGTCTTATCAAGAGTCTCACAGAAGAGCCTGTTGAAAGACACCAACATTTTACACTTCAAAATAGACAAAAAGTTATTAAAGGCAGTTCTTAAATTAACATGTACTATTTCTAAAGTCAAAATATTTCATTTCTATACACAAATGTATAAAATGAAGGTAACCCAACACAAACTATAGTTTAAACTACTTTACAGCAAGCAATATATTTTTCAAACTTAGTTTCAAAGTAAAACTACTATCCCAAACTTTGATAATTGTAATGCAAATTCACTTATAAAACTATTCAACTAACTGTGTTTTGTCAGTGCTAAGATTGACCACAGCACTAAACACAGGTATTTGGTTGGAGAGGGAATCTTCTCAAACCCGGTGCAACAAGAAAACCAGTGGCGACTGAAAACAAAGTCAAAATTAGTCGGGATGCCTACAGATTTCAAGAATGGCCAGGATAACAATTTGACTTCATAAGAAAGAAAGAAATTTTAAATAAATAAGTAGAAATATTTATAAAACCCATAAATGATTGTGTTTCAAATTCTTCAAAAGAGGTCTGTTTATTTTGAGCTAAAATGTCATCTTTTGAGTCGATGGTAAGGATTTCATTCACTCATCATAAAAATATTCAAATATATAGTTACTCGTAACCAACAAAGACCCTTTCTTAAAAATTGGTATATTTTTTGCTTGTTTTTAAAGTGAGGAAAAATTCTTTTTTTTAACAAAATGTTAATTAGAAAAACTAATTGATGTAAGAAGGCAATGAGTGCAGATTGGAAACATCTCATCAAATTCTATTTTCAACAGTTATTTTTCTAAGTATGTCAATCTGAATTTATTTACTGCTTCTGAATTAAACTTTAATTTAATGGTCTTAGGAAAAGGAGTTATTTAGGGTTCTGGTACAACAAATGCAGCTTAACTGTAAAGAAAAGAACAAAACGAACCCTTGGCTTACTATGCCTTATTTTGAATCACAACTCAAATTAATTAATCTACTCATTTATAATGAAGCCACAAGGTTCCCTCCTTATTTGTTTTTAACATAACCTCAGGAAATGACATAGTGAACAAAACCAACAAAGTAGGGTTAAATGTCATTGAATCTAATTTTAAAATGTTTTTCTTTTGTTTTCTCCTACAAGCAAAGAGTCACCCAAAGTGTCCTATTTAGGATTTCTATGGTATAAAACCCACCTTAGCACACCTGTCGTGACTGTCAGTTCCTGCTCAGACCAGCACTGACAATACAATTTCCTGTTGTTAAGTTTCCAGTTTGAATTTTTGGGAAAATCGGGACCCAGAAATAGCTGATTAGTTCCACTAGCCACAAGGTTTCCAGAAATCATCTGATGTTAGATTTTGTATATGACAAAATGTTTGTCTAGATAATGTAATAAAGATATTTGGTATTAAACTAATAGTTAATAACATCAGCAGGACTACATTATAAATGTAAGTGAGACCTTACCTTATAGATGAAAGCATTTTTAATTTTTACACAAGTAAAAAGTAGGTAAAAGGTACAAAATGCTTTCATTCTATACTAATGCATACCACAAAGTTAATGGAGACAACATTAAATAAACTTACTTTCATCTTAATGGGTGATATCAGACTGAAGCACTTGCCGAGTCATGATAGGGTAAGACACGAGGGACCCGGGAGGCTCACTTATAGACATGGGGATAGCCTGCGGACCAGCTGAAGGACTCTGTGCCATGGTAACGACTGCAGGAGGAATGGGTACTGGAGCCATCGACACGGTAGCAATGGAACATGGTGTTGCAGTAACAGCTGCTATTGACACTGGCACGGTTGCCACACTTGCAGTTACTGTTCTTATTGCTGCATTCATCACTGGATGGTTAGGCGCTTGGGCTGCTTGCATCTGACCAGTGTTAGTTATCGTTACTGCTGGCACTGTTACAGCCGTCAAACTCGGTGCTCCTTTTTCATTTCTCATTTGTGCATTTTGTTCTAACAAAAACTCATTTGTAGCTTGGAGATCATCAACTCTTTTTTTCAACTCTGCGACCCTTTGCCTTAATATAGCATTTTCTTCTTCCATAACAAATAAGGCTCTATCTGGAGGTCTGAAGTGGCCGTTCTGTAAACTTGACGGCGCATCCATGAAGCGTCTTCTTTTGAAATTGGGTTCAAACTCATCGTACACTGATCTCTGCCTATCATTACGCCTGTGAAATAGTTTACTATCACCATCATAATCTTGTTGATAGTTCGTAGGAAACGCAGGGGAACTATCCCCTGCTTCTCTTAATTTTAAATGGCGAAACCTACAGTTTCGCCTTATACATTCATTGTTTAAAAAATCCTTACAAACTGGAACTTTTTCTCCCATTTTAGTTGACAACACTTCTGCAGCAACCCATTTGTTCCAAGGTTCTTCCATCATCCTTGAAGGTAATTCGCCAGTTTGTCTATAATGTTCTTCTTCTCCATCTGTGCAATGAATGAATTTGCAATCGTACCTTCCACATTTACCATTCTGATAGTCATGACAGAAAGTTAACAACTGTCCTGGAAGTGTCTTGACTTTCTCCGTTGGATGAAGGAATTTACATCCTGAACCCCTTTGACAAATGTTTCTCAAAAAGTCTCGGCATATTTGTTTGGTTTCATCTCTCCTTGAAATACTTCCATCAGAATCTGACATTTTTCCTAAAGATTGTTTTGGTCACCTAAAACATATAAAAAATGGGTTAGCTTACAAGAGACCTATAAACCAAATCTTAATCTCAACTAATGGTAAAAACTTTATTAAATATCTATTTTTCCAGTTTTCAGCCGCACCGACCGCCCTGACCTCATTTCATCAACAGTCAGTCACACTCTCGCCTCGAATCATGTTTTTCCGCGCAGGCCCCCCACGCCGCCTGTGAACCGCGAGTGAACAAGTGCCGTGGACCATGTAAATAATTCTAATTAAGTTTATAGTTTTAATAGTGTTTAATATTAATATCAATGTAAATAGTGACTATTGTGTCTACTGATGATGCAGCACAAGCGCTGTGAAACACGTGTTTGGACTACAACCTACACCGTAGGATCTACAGGCCCTCAACCAAGGTAACTGTAATAAAAACTTTATTAATGTAAAGCCAATCTGCTGCATTTTTATTTATTCAGCTTAAAGCTACTATGGTTTCCTAAAAAAGTGATGACCTTTTTTTTTATGTTCTGACCCTTTAAATTTCTGACCTTGAAATATTAATGCAGACATTTTCCGTCGCCAGTGAACAAAAGGAACAAAACACGGCATTTTGGGATCTGCAATCTGATTCTTTAAACTAATTCCTTAATTCTATGACATCATTAAATAGCCAGGTTGACATACAGCTGAGTGCTCAAACTTGTAGTAATGAAGATGTTATACAGTTATCAGGGTGACTTATAACATTCACTGCTACAAACCTGTTTTAACATGAAAATTTGCATATGATTCAATGTTGAGACCATGGCATGTTTCAGTGCCACAAGCAGCTAGTTGTGTTAAATTCAACCAATCAGCAAACTGGTTAGGGTTAGTTATTTATTGAAATCCCGAAAAGTAGCAGCCCAGCCGAGTCCACTTGTCATAGGGAGTGACGTCTAAGCATAAATTAATATGCAAGTCAATAGAAAAGTCATTAACTTTTGTCTGCAGATTTTAACATGTACGTCTATTACAAGGACTTATGTGTGGCCTATTTCCAGAGCCACAGTCCTAAGTCCAACTCATTTGTGAGGCCGCTAAACACGTTCCATGCGATCTACATGATGCAACATAAAATTGAATTTGTTTCCATGTTAATTCAAAATGCCCAAAAGCACCCGACGCAGTGATAGTGAAAAACAGGTCAGGAAAAAGAATCAGGCAGAAAACTTACCCAACGCTTAACCTAATAAATTAAAATATTCAGTTAGGGCTTACCTTCTTATATTCTTACACTTAAAGTTACGACTTCTAATCACTTTTGGCTTTGGGAGACAATATTATTATATTAAGTCAAGGCCTAGGCCCTTTTAATAAACTAACCAAGTTTGCATGGTACTTCAGACTGCTATAAATCTCTGAAATCAGGCTACAATTTGATACCCCTCCTCAAATCACTTAATAATATGTAAGTTATACGTACTAATTGAAAGGATAGCGTCATAAAAGAATATTCTGTTAACAATATTGTTGTCTGCAACATAAAATAATAATAGGGCCTATGTAAATTTTGACACAAGTCTAGTCCAAAAGTGACAATCATCTAGAGACAGATCACAGACCAACCGACCAAAGAGAAGCAACCACCATTTTAGTAAACACAACTGGCTGGCTCTTTGGATCAGATTGGAGCCAGTTTTGCGGGATCCAGGTAGCGCTTGGGTCAGACCATCGAATTTATATAGTACTGTTTGACTGTGCTGGTCAAAATATTTTCGAGTACCGTACCATGACTGTGAAATTTACAGTATCATAGTACAGTATTCTTTAAGAAAAACCCCATAAAATGTGCACAGTTTCTGTTCCGTTCAGGGGGTTTTGTCCCTAACAAAGTATATATTTTGTAAAAAGGCAAGCGTTGCCATAATACACGATACACAATAATGTCCTTGCACTTTGAAAGTGGGCATAAAGTGACCTATGTTTACCTCTTTTGCTCCAAAATATGTCATTTGGAACCATCCGTTATACTTTATAGTTTATTCCGTTAGTTCGTAAAAGCTTCGAACTCCGGATGCTTGGTAATGTACACAAGGTAAGAGGGCTTGATATGTGCATAAAGAACTATGAATACTGTAAATCGTAAATAATTATTTTTGAAGTTTTGGTACTAGGACGGTAGTATAGTCGTTTTTAGAGTTTCTGTGTATGTATCAACTTGTCAAGTGAGGTAAACTATAAACTAAGTGTAAGCAGAGCCAGATTGTTTCAACTTTTTAAGTTGAAACCCCTGACCTACCGCGATGAGTGCTTTCGTTCGATTTCCTCAAATTAAATCAAATCAAATCATCTTTATTCAAAAGTCAAGCATGAATGGTGTCATCGCATACATTAACTTACAGATTTCAAAAAGACTTACTATAGCTTAAGTTATCTAAAAGATATTTTAAGTAACTACTAAATTATTATATTATACAATTTAGTCAAGGTAATTTTACTAATCTAAATTATACATTCTGTTCAATTTAGTCAAAAATTCATCAAATGAGTAAATTACTTTTGTTGTAATAAGTGCTTTAAGCTTTTAAATATATTTAAATTAGGTTCTTCTTTCAAATTTGAAGGCAGATGGTTAAAATACTTGCATTGTAGCATCTGTTGGTTTCTTGCATACATTTGTAATCTATGACTGTTAAATGCCAAAGTTAATTGTATCTAGTGTTGTAACTGTGAGGTTCCTAATGCACAAACACTGTCTAAGTTATTTTAAGGTGAATTATTATTTGATAAATGTAAAGCCCAATGAACAGTAATGAACCCCAATGACTGAAAATATTCTCAGAGTCTCTCGAACCCAATTTTAAATTGCCTATGGCTTTCTTTGTAGAATTAAAATTTATTTAAATTATGGGCATGTATGCCATACACAACCCAAGAAATATGAGATTCAATAAAAGCATAGTAAATTTGTTTTAATGTTTCAACACTACTTAATTTTACCATCTGCCTAAGCATAAAGAGAACTTTGACAAAACCCTATTGACGTGATCATTCCAACTTAATTGTTTATCAATGGTTAACCCAGAAATTTCATTAATAAAGCTAACTTCTTCTACCATATCTTTATCCATAAATTCCTCCTTGAAAATATCTTGACTGGGACTCAGTGGTCATGTAATCCAGCTTCATGGAGGCATCAGGTTTTGAGGACATATAGGTCTATAGCTCAGATAGTCTCAGTGACATCTGATGATACCCGCATCAACTCCCCATCGTTTAGATATATCAGACCATCACCTGCGTGTCGGAGGGCCCTTTTAATGACCTATTCTAAGGAAGAGTCGGCCTTAATTGTAACAAGACTGCACCTCATAACTCATTACTACCACACATCACACTCTTCCTTCACTACATATTTGCCTTAATATACCCTCATGAGAGTGGTCGGCATCTAAAATAGTGATTTAGCCACTGGCATATAGAACAAGTATAACCAGTAAGTATAACTGTTATGCTTATTCTATGCCACTGGGTTACAACTTTATTAATGTTGTTACGTGTACACATTTTAAAATCGCTTATACATTTACGGTACATACTACTTAATTCGTAGAATCAGCATAACAGTATTTTAATGATTATTCTATGCTACTTTTGTTTTTAAATATACTGTATATAAAAATGAGATGGCGTGTGTCTGTCTGTTCCTCAATCACGCAAATGCCACAGGACCAATTTTAATGCAATTTTACGGGAATGTGGCTTATATACCTGGCTAACACATAGGCTATTAACATATTTGATAATTTTGTTATTTTCAAGAAGGTTGATAAGACCTCATCACATGTGAATATTTATAAGCCCAATACTGTAACGTGAATTTCTAGAAAAAGCGTAAGAGATCATTTATTTAAGTTTCAACAGCTTATACGAGCTTTAAAATTTAATCCTACACAAAAATGTTCCTGAGCATTTTTGTTGTGGCTTCAACCGTTTGCTCAGAAAGATTGCTTCAGTGTGGAGAAACAGGCTCATAATGCGCCAGGTATGTTAAATCTGAGGTTGTTGGCAGCCCTGACTCACCTCCCTTCTTCTTAGGAAAGAGAAGATGGTGAACTAACAGGCAAACTAAATTGTTTTTCTAAGGATATATAAGAAACGGTTTTGTTTTTTTTTACTTGAAATTTGTTTGCAATTTTTTAAGATATACACACAGTTATGTTGACAAAGCCCCGAGGGGAAACGCGGGTACTCTCAGCTAGTTCATACTAAATTTAACAATTCAACATATTATTTCCATAGTTACTTTATAATTTCACAAATGATATTATATGATACGCATATTAACGATAACATCAAAAGTGCAACGTATAATTTCTATGACAACTCAAGACAAAATGTGATGGTTCATATACGAGTATATTATAAGATAGCAATCCTCGACCGGCTGCGAGCTAACCTCCACCAATAATACCCTATTAGGTCCCTTGGTTGCTGGAGGTTGGGCCGTGGTCACCCGTCTTGCTTCACGCTCGGGTCTGCGTTCATTCTATATGTACTCTCTGATGAGAGTACTTCGTTTGGTTTTCACTGTTTCAAATTTAGAATGTTGATAACACCCTATTAGGTCCCTTGGTGGTGGAAGCGAGCGTCAAGGAGGTCGGGTTTGCACAGAGGATTGCTACCAGGCTTCGCGCCCCCGCCTCGGGAGATGTGTGTTTTCACCACGGGTTTTATACATCTATAAAATAAACAAACACCTAATTTTTAACTCCCCTAAGCCGGTGACAAGCCCGGGACTCGGCAACGAGAAGGAGGAGTATCAACCTCGATAAAAAACCGGAGGTCATCTGGCCTGGATGACGTTTTCTCTGTAAGGGCTCCTTGCCAGGGTGACGGCAAAGTTCTCAACGGTGGAGCAGGTGGACCAATCATCTCTGGGGAGCTGCAACACTTGAACTTGAGGTGGAGAGTGGTGACCAGAGATCTGCAACGGATGATGTGACATGGGAGACTTGTCTCAGTGACTAGAGATGAAAGAAGACCTGACAGGGAGGAAGGTGAAGATAATCGAAGACAAATAGAATCAATGAGGTGAGGGACAGTGGGATTGTGTACGTATCAAAACTTACCTAATCCATACTAATGTATAACAATGATATGGTGTGTGTCTGTTCCTCAATCACGCAAATACCACTGGACTAATTGTAATGAAATTTTACAGGAATGTGGCTTATATACCTGGCCAACACATAGTCATATGTTTGATAGTTCAATATTTTCAAGATGGCGGTTATTCATTATGACTCTCACAAGGTAGCCAACACTTATCCTTACTAATACATAGAAATGAGGTGGTGTGTGTGTTTGTTCCTCAATCACGCAAATACTACTGGACCAAAAATTCCTGTCTATCCGTCTGTAACGTTTTAAGGCATATTGGACCGCTTATAACCCAAAGTCGGTGGAAGCTAAAGTGGTGAAACTTCGTTACAGGGTTTAGCTTATTACACAATGCGTCTTTACAGTCTATGGTTTGTATCAATACAACATCCACAAAATAAATGACAAGGGACCAAAGTGGACTCTGAAAATGTTTTTTAGGCATTTCGGACAACTTATAAGTCAAAATCGCCTGAAACTATGGCAAAGAAACTTTGAGGGTTAAACTAATCACGCAGTGTGTATTTAGCTACATTTAAAGTCCGTATAACATCCTTAAAACAAATTGCAAAAACCAAAGTGGGCTCTAAAAACGGCCGGAACGTCGGAAGTAACTATGAATCTCACAAAGTAGCACACTTATAAGGAGAAGATGGTGAACTAACAGGCAAATCCTGGTTTTTCTGAGGATATATATGAAACTAATTTTTGGAAAAGATCGTTCACAGTAAGGGCTACTTTTAGTATAATACTATTAAAGAAGTTAACAATGAAGTACCCTGAATCAAATTTGAATCAAATTTTGATTCAGGGTACTTCATTGTTAACTTCTTTAATAGTATATTAAACTAATTTTTTGTTTACTTTAAATTTGGAATGTTCTTAAAATATACACAGCTATGTTAATAAAGCCCCGAGGCGAAGCGCGGGTACTCTCAGCTAGTGAATTAATAAAATAATGAGTTCAACGGAAATCAAATTGTATTTAATTAATTGAGTTTTTACAAAATTGTGTTACAAAACAAAACTAACATGTGATTAACAAATTTTAATGTTCACCACACTACCCCACAGTAAAAATGAACGGCGAAAAACACAAAATTTAACCAGGATTAACAATCACTGACCATACAGTTTTGGGGGTCATTTTGTTCTTATCTTTACCAAATGTTTCTTCACATCCTCCTTGTACCCTAAAGCGAACGTTTTACATCTATCCAGTTGTAACACATCATATTTTGGTGTAGCTGTGGTATGATCAGTGAACTGTTGTCTCTTTTTTTTTGTAGTTTCTCCTCCGAGGAAAGAATGAAGGTTTGTTTTACTTGGTTTATTGACACTCGTGTTTCCTTTCCGTTTGCTGGTACTGTAATTATCTTGTCATCTCTGGTACTCATCAAACCATCCTAACCAGCTGAGGTTTTGTTTTCAAAGATAAAACAGTTTTACGAACTTGACCTTCCGTAACATTGTACGAGTATTAGGACAAATCATTTGGCCTATTGAATTTATAGAATAACTTAGTAGCTTAATAGCATCAGCTTTGCTTTGACTAACATTTTTCACTGTAATTAAGATAATGTGTCGTTTCTCTACCTCCTTGAATAACCAAAATAGTGCATACAAGTAGGCTGATGTTAACCTGTGAACGAATTAGTGGGAAATCATGCACGAGTGAGTGTGAATGTTTCGTTTTAAGTTATCTTTCTCGCTACACAATATTTTATTGTCTTAGGCGAATTTATATTGCTTTTATTATTCTTTGAATTTATACGTTTAGTAAGAGAGCAATGACAGTGAGCCATAATTCAATAATATCTTTTTCAGATTAGGAGCCCAAAATGTAAGTTTAAAGTTGAAATCAGAATAATAAACCTAAATTAAATTTTTATGACATTAAGACTAATTATTAGGAACAATGTAAAAGCCGAAAATAACCATCACACGATGAATTGATATTAATAGCACACGAATAGCCACTTTTTCTGTATAACAAAACATTGCCATATTTACATAACCAAGGCAAAGTATATATCTATAGCGGCCATCTTTACATTGTAAAAATGTAAAACAGGCATTTTCTTGAGACACATTTCCATTAGATCCTTATTGAAAAAGGTTTAATTTGAAAGACGACAATGTACTGCAGGGTCTCATTTTTTTCGCTGACGACATTTTTGAAATTTTGATGTGTTTACGAGTTAAACAAGAAATTCAAGTACAAAGTATCTTTAATTTTTGGATTTATATCGTGGATTTGTGTCCTAAGAAAATGGGTGTTTTTACATTGCTCCTATGGGACGAAATCCAAGGTCACAGCCACTACTATGCACCCTTAAGCATCCCAAATGAGAGACATATTATTTGGACGTACAAAATACTTTGTAACTTAAACTTTGAACTTTATCCTTGTGTAAATTTGGCTCAGGTTTGACGCCTCTTTCAGAGAATAATGAACGTAAATCCAGACTTTAAAAGTTACATTAAAATACTTTTAGTGGAAACGATAACAATTAAAAACAATTTTGCGTCCAAAACTTGATTTGTTGAAGTTAAAAGTATATACTGTACGTCGTTTCCCGTACGTTTTCACTTTTACACGAATTTACAAACATCTCTGTGACACGTATCCACACAATAGGGGATATGAAATAATTTCTCTATTATAGCCTACAATTTGATACACTTTGTGATACGCAAGAGTCTATCGATACCAGCACCGAAGGCAGACTTGCAGGGGTGTATGATAGTCTCAGATGGAAGCATTATTTGATGTTCGTATCATAGACACTGATGCTCCATCTTGCTCCAAACTTCCTTATGAACAAGTCCTAGAGAATACTGAAAGGGAGAAGAAAAGGAAATACGAAGCAGCAACAGAAGTTAGGAACGCTTTATTCACCCCTCTAGTTACCTCAGACGATGGAATGCTCATATTGCTTGCTGAGAGACTCTCAGTGGCACAAATCATACAGTATTGTCATGAACTGGGTCCAAGTTAAAACCACTTCTACAAGGGCAAACAGTATGTGCCTTAGGAGAAGCAGGAGAAAGTGGAGAACAGCCAGAGAGTTTGAAGACGTAGCGGGAGTTCCCTCTTTTAAATGACAATTATAACTTGTTTTTTGGCAAACAATACATTTTGTCTCTTACTATTTGTAAAAGTAATTGAGCCAATTATACTTTTTGTTAATTTCTACAAAGTTTAATTTTGTTATAGGCTACCATTAAGAAAAATTATAGTAAATGTACTTTTATTACTATTTGTCTGAGTAAGTGGTAGAGAAGACTCTCACAGTCCTAACTTTTGCCTGAATAAAGTAATTTTTCATTTAATTTAATTTTTTGTTTAAACATTAGTGTATATATGTTTATTTACTGTATTACTTTTTATTTGTACGTTCTTTTCATGATTTAATGTACTTTGTATGTAAAAGTTGTGTAATAAAATAGTGTTAACTTTTATTACACCCTTATTATTGTATTAGTTATTTTTATGATTTAATTAAGATTACAATAGTTGTATGCTTAGTAATTGTATTTATGTACTTTTTATAATGATAAATATAGTGAACTGAAGCTTACTTAAAAACAAATGCCGAGTTCACTTACAAAAGGGCTTTGGATAAGTTTTAAATTGCTAAAGCTTGGATTTCGCTCCTCTTAATCACGTCCTGAATAAAAGCTTTTGTCTGTCCCAACGTCTGAAGTTTATCCAAGACTAGCTGAGAATGTACTTACGACGGGCTCCGGCGTTTCGTTGTCCGTCTGTCTGTGTGGATGTATTTTTATTAAAATAATTATGGCAATAAAACTAATGCACCAATTTCACCAAACTTTGGTTCAAAATGTAAAATTTCATTTAGTAATTAGGAAAAAATAATTTTTTGGTTATCTTATTTTAAAATGGTGGCGTTTAAAGTTTTCAAAGTTAAGTAACTCAAAAACAAGTAGTTTTACAACAAATAGTGTATTTTCTTACCTTTCCAAAAATGTATAAATTGTGAAAATTGAATGAGAAATAAAAAAGTTATTGTCATTTCTGTTTTAACGGCCTTTAACCGTCAAGCGTTACCCCAGTCAGCTAGCAACAACACTGGAACTGACTACATCATTAATTTTGTACACTATTAATAGTCATACTAATAATATGTTCTAAAAGCACTCGTTTTTGAGTTATTCAGTTCTGCCGCCATTTTAACATTTAAAACCCAATTAAAAAAATATTTTTCCCTAATTAGTAAGTGCCTTTTGTAATTTTTGACTAAAGTTTGGGGAAAATCGGTGCATTAGTTTTATTGTAATAATTATTATAGTAAAAACTCATCCGCACAGACAGAAGGACAACAAAGCGACGGAGACCCCAGTTTTATGGTAAAATTTTATTATTTTTGACCTAAGGAACATGTCTACAAAGTAGGCTATGTCTAGAGAGTTCACCGACACCCTGTATTTTTGTACTTATTGTAACGTAAAATCTGAATCCCCTGTATAGTGTTCCTCATCACCAATGCTTTCACTTCCGAAATGGGCATGTACTGTGTTCCCTGAGCTGAGCTGAGATGTTATGTTATGCTGTAGGTCAGCTGAGATGGACAAACACGCAGGCGCAGACCTAAGTACGGGGTACTGAACACGGACAATCAACTGTAGATGGCCGGGGATAATGCTTCTTCTCTTCTGCACGAAAACCTCATTCTTCACTCGCTGGCTCCGTGCTTACTCTTTGTCATCCGAGTCTGTGTACTCTGTGGCTGTACTGACGCAACAGAATAGAAACCTCTGCAGATAAATTTACGTACAACAAATGGCAGCATGATAAAGTCAATGAGTACAACGTCAACAACTTAAAAAACAACACTGCGGAAAATTGCAGCCCGACATCCTTCACACTACCGACTTAACCTTACACGCCAATTCCTTAGTAACAAGTTTTCAACTTGTTGTTTTTAATTTGAGACTTTCTATAACAATTAACAAATCTTCTACTTGTTGCTCAAATTTGAGAAAAGTGCACGCAACTTTTTCGTCGACAACTTTTATTTTTCTACACACAATCTGTTGTCGACTTTTAATTGTCGATTTTGGTGATACCCGATTTTTTTATTACGTTCCATAAAAATCATCTTCCGGTAAAATATCAGCCACTTGGTGATATTATGAATGTTATTGAAATTATTCAAGTTCCCGTTTGACTCTTCTGGCCAAAAATCATAGTTTTCAAAAAAGCAAAAAATTATTTTGTTGCGTAACGCTCTCAGAAATTGTCTTGACGGGCTGCGTAACATATAAATGGTATATTACAATTGCCCTGTCCTGTTCTGTGAACGGTCTCATAGCGGAGGGGACTGAAAGACTGAAGAAGACCGCCGTCTGCCAGACAACTATGCAGGTGGCGCGGGAAAAGAAGAGAATGTTTCATGAAAAGGGCGGAGGGGGCCCTCCCCCAAGCCACCAAACCTGTCCTCGGCGTGCGCGCAACTGGTTCTCGGTTCACTCACTACCGCTACGCTCTGCCGGGAGAACTTGGTTCATCGTACATCGTAGCGAGGCGAGAGAGAGATGACTCTGCTCGCTGGGCGCACAGACCGAGAAAACCTCAAAATTCCACAGAAACGAGAGTGCTGATTGGATAAAGCTAAATTTGCACTGATCTGATATCAAAATAAAATGGTTTTCAGGGTGCCTGAGCTGTTTTTCGCGCATTACAACTACGTAAAAGCGTACGTTTTCTTTAGACACCTCGCTTCTTTATAAATTTTATTCAATTTTTTTATTTAAATGATGGACTAGTAGTGTCGGCAGGCTAAGCCTAATGCAATACATTTGTTTGTTGTGGTTTTGAAACACGAAAATTTTTTAACTTAGATTAGTGGTTTGGGCAGTAATAGATAGTATAGAATAGGTAGTATGATGAGCATTTGGCTAAACAAAGTCACTATAAAATTAAATATACTTTAAAAATCATTTTTATAAACATCAAACAAACATTGTAGTCCTATGAGCGAGGTACCTATCCGAAGAAAATGCATAAATTTATATTGTTCTTATGGTATTGAAAATTATACGAGTACAACAAGAAAGTAGCAGTAGAGTCAGCTTCAAAATTGAAACGGGTGTGAAGAAATTGTGAGTGGAACCTCGAAGTCGTATGAAAAGCTTAAAGTCAAAATGAAACATAATTTTAATGTATACCTATGTTGTTGGATTTCCTCTTGAAATTATTAACCCAATGAGTAACTCATGCAGAAATAATTTATGTATATAAAGTGTTGACAAATTCTCAAAACAAGTTCTGGGGGTCTGGATCGGTGCTCATTTCATGGTCCCGGGTCTGGGTCTTACCATGCTGACGGCATGAATATCTCATTTTTCCTAAGGAAATTCGATAACAATTTATTTGTACGTTATGTCGAAGTAAAGCTATCTAATGTGTAGCTATATAAAGTAAGATGCCCTGGTTCCTTTAGCCTGTGCTAATACTAAATCTTGTGAATAAACTGTTGTACAACTTGTAAGTTTTATTTTTTTAAACTAACCTACGAACAAAGTGTGCTATTTCCATTTAAATTTCGACAAATCAGACCCTAGCCCTAGCCAAAACAGTAATCGTATTGATTACTAAACACTAACTGGACAGGGAAGTGATATCGCATAAGGGTTAAGATAGCTAATAACAATGCACAAACATACAGTATCTCACGCATTATGCGGGCGGGCATGAGGGTTATGAGGCGCGTGTGCCTCATTCCGCGCACGCTCAAGTATTCTTCAATATTTATTGTATCTGTTGACAGCCCACATGTGCTAAACTGGCACACGCCACGCCAGCCCTAGAGAAACCACCCCTTTCTGTGACAGAGCGGACCTCACATATGCGGGCGGGGTGGCTACCCCCCAGGAAGCTAGTAAATGAATGAGGCTAAGTAATGACTGAACAATATGACGGAAATTCAATACAATGTTTTTGTTTCCAGTATTGATTGTTGGAAGGTAGACTCTACCATAAGTATTATACTTATTACACCATGAACTAACTCTACAGCCCCTGCTTCGAGCTTTCGTATTAAACTTCTGCAGTTCTTCCCTAATTGTCATTGCAACCCCCGGTGTTTTTACAAAAATAGTTTACAAACTTAGTTTACTGTTATAATTAAATCCACTCCGTAAAAACGCACTCCAACTGAATAGATACAAAGTTGTATATTTACCCCTTACGAGTAACTATGACTGTGTACATGTTGGACCAAAGCGTTACAACTTACAACTCAACCACGGGAAACACGATTTCATCTAGAAACATGAAACAAAACAACTTCCACTAAATTGTAGAGTTCATTAAAATTGAAATAAACCCCATTTCTGCACAGGGTGTGTCGTAAATTGAAAGTCATGAAATTGAATCAAATTTTAGCACTTTTAAATTTAACTTCTTCTTGAGAAGTACATAAGGTTAAAGGTTTTTATTTGACCAGCGTCTAAGCAAAAACTAAAGTCAATAGCAGTATACCAATTGCGGCCATAGACGTAAATATTATAGACATTTACGGAAAACTCTGTATCTCGAGTTTACGATAGTTTACTAACATTTTACGAGTTATAGTTTTTAAAAATGTCTAAGTATTCCAACGCTAGATGAGTACATGACTAGCCTATATACTCGTATTCTCAAAAATCATCATCATTCAAAAAGGAATTTCAAAGAATCGTACTTAAATTCAAACGTATGTTGTCATTGTTATTGTTTTGTAACGTTATAAATTAAGATTTCTCGCATTTGAACTATGTACATTTATTTTTACTAGTTTAGAAAATCGCAGAAATCACTCGTGTAATACTATTTTACTATATTGCCTTCGTGTATTTGTATAAAATAAAGTGTGTATAACAGGGTGAAACCGAGTAGTTTTAGGATATACCCAGATTTGAAACGAATCAAGATAAAGTTGTGGTTTGAACGCAATAAATGTTTACTTTTTAATATCTTAAAAATACATCCACACCAAACGCGTTTGTATTTAAAAGTGGGCTATTTAAATGCAACACTTAAAATATTTTTAAGTTTTAAAATATTGATAATTTTCAAATTTTGTCATGTGGCACGAAGTAGACAATATTATACACTTGCTCCAAGAATATTTGTGAAACGGGTATTTTATCGTAAATTTTAAGAAATTCATATACTCGTAGCCTAGTCTTTAAAATGTTTCGAAAATTTCCATGGTACGTTTATGGCCACGATTGGCAAACAGTTTTATTAAATATTGTTTTAGAGTATTTTTCACAGTATTGTTTAAAATTTTGTGGAAACAAGTAAGTTATCTTGAAATTAATGATGCACAGCTTAAATAGGTTAACTTTAGTTTGAAATGTTGAGATTTGAACCCTCGACCATATATGGTACACTTTGTATACAAACAAATAAGGTTGATTTCAATGATTTCTGCGGGTATGACGTTGTGGAAATCTCTTTGTTTAAACTTTCTACGCGAAATCGTTTTCCCATAATTGAGAATTGTAACGATTAATTTGATCCGCCCTGTAAAATAGCACTACCAGTACATGAAATCGTGTTATACGGTCATAACAGTACAAATTGCAATTTGCAGTCTTAAAATATAAATAAAACAATGCTTTTACCCTCAAAATAACAAATAAATTTATCTTTTCAGACATTCCGAGATCTTAGGTTTCCTAATCATAACAAACAGACTCGATACATACTGTATGTACAGTACATTAATATACCAATGTACTAAATATAAACACCAAAATATGTGGCATTGCAGTTGGAATTCCAGGAATGCATACTGTATAAGAACCGTGCAGAATACTGAACTAGGCAGAGAGACAGTTTGCTGAAGCAATGGTAAAATAATAGACAAAGCAACAGACAAACCGCATACTGTCTGCTAGATCGAATCTCCAGGTTAGATAAGCAGGAAGCAACTCGTCTAATATATATGTTTCGGCGAGCTGAAAGGTAATGACATACATTGGTATATACGAGTATGTATATTCAATGATACAGTATATTGGCCACATATCCCTTAACCTATTTGCAAAGATATCTTGAGGTGTATTCTGGTACCGTATTTCTCGTATCGGCATTTTTAGATGGGAGGATATGGAAGTAATCAACTAATGAACTTTTTGCGATCTGATTCGCAACATGTACCAAAAACCACGAGCCACTTAATTTTACGTAAGTCCGAAACTGTACAATTTTTTAAACTTTTTAATTAAAATGGTTTTGAAAGAAAAATTATTTTTAGACCATGAAATATATTAGGCTGGATTTTAGATCAAATTTAAAGATGAGGCTTAGTTGTAGCATATTGCCACATTCCTGACCTCAACATATCGATTCCGTCCACAATAGCAGTGTTTCAAAGTTTAAAGCCTTTTCTAGGGATGTAAAAGGTGCGACTGCATACCGTACCTATTAAAAAAACTTAACGCCGAAACATTATAAGGCCTACCATGGGGCTAAATTATTTTTAAATTTCAACTCCTCGCCACAAGGCCATCGATAGGTTACGGACGAAAATGACTTACTTACAAACGAATCACAGCATCAAAATATCTTCACAAATAAAAATGACAGAGGTTGGATGGTAGTAGGTAGGCTGTGGATGAGAGGTTTCAGTAGCAGATTGCAGATTCCAAGCTGATGACACGCGCAGCATCGCGGCAATGATGGCAGTCACAGATGATCAGATGAATGATGGCGCAGTCTTGCATGGCGTGGCGGAGTCGAGCCGTGGATGAGTGTGGATCTAGTCATGGACTGAGGCAACATGCACTAAACCCTCACCCATCCACCACAAACTCTGCACTCGGTAGTTTCAACTGTAAAAAATACAGTGCTCATTGCCTGAAATAATCACCGCTGAGATAGTTTTTCAACCGAGACGGTCAAATAGTGTGTAGGTGGATTTCCCGCGCCGGCCATGCGGACATCTATTACATAACAAACAATACACTTGCCACTATCAGCTGATCTACTATTCAAATAACTTCCGGTACCGGGGAAGCGGCGGAGCGTGCTTTTACAGGAGCATGACGGGTTCTGCGCAGGTGAAGGCCAGAGGTCAACGGAACACGCTACAGGCCTACTCAAAAGTCACCATACGGAGGAGTCTGGGGGAGGATCGACCAATCAAACGGTAGTAGAAACTAAACGGTTTCCAAACATATCGCTGGGATCAATTTCCACAGCTTTGGACGCGCGACCAACTAAACACGTAGGACCTTTTCAAACGGTTCATTCTTGTATTTAGAATGCACTTTAAATTTGAACCATTAGATGTAGGAGTGCATCAGAATGAAGTATGCCGTTAATATGAGGACACTTGCAAAACTCATGTTGTCTATTTTAGGTTAAAATATTTTTTAGTTATGATTATTATGGATGTTTTGTTTTTGCTTACATTCCAAAACCTCCAAAGAGGGACCCACTTCACTTTTTTTTATTACCATGAATAAAACGTTACGACCCAAGATGTGCAAGCTTTTACCGGGACGATTAAATTGCATCCTTCTCTACACATCAACATGTTTGAAAATATGGGATGCATTTGATTTTAATGTTTTGTCGATCCCATTCCCATCTACTAAACATATCGGATGCCAGTCAGTATGAATGCAGAAATCCATGCCACACTGTGCTGCACGAGTTCAAAGCGAACCGAAATTTCGGACAACATAACGAGGACAGTCAAAATTATTTACAATATGAATTATGTTCAACAAATGTTTATTTTTTTAGTGGAATATTCCTCACCACCAAAAATACTACATTCTGGTATTATTTTTGGGGAATGCGAGGCATTGAATATATTAGCTCAAACGTCCATAATAATAATTATTTTGGACTATTAAGCCAAATAGGTCAACTGTTTCACACGTTTTTTTTAACAAACCAACATCCTATCATATTTATTAATATAACATTATTTTACTGTCTAGTCTGAGCAATGATTTTTTGACAGAATAGTAAAAGGAAATGTTCACCGAACATTTTCGGCCTAGTCAGCTTATCAAAGCCAGAAGTGTTTGGAATTGTTTGACCTTGACCAACGTCTCATTGCAAAGACCAGGTGAGGTGACGTCAGGAGCTCCAATAGCAATGAACCGGAACAAGCCACTGTAGTTTGCACAGAATCGCAAACAACCTTGAATTTATCCGTGTCCATAGCCCAGGTAGCCATATAAAAAATCACATACCTACACTATATTTTTAATAATTAAAAGATTATATAAAGGTTTGTGTCTAGTATTTCCTACCAGGCCTACGCATCCATAGCCACCATAAGGAAATAACTACTCTATCATTGAGACATTGAACATACAGTATACCGACGGGCCCCTATTATATAGCTGTGCGGTATAGTAAGCTTGAATACAAATTATTTAATCTAAATCTTCAACCGTTAGACTATATTGTATAACAGGGTTACAATACGTTTAAAATTATTTGAATACGAGTAATTTAGTAATTGGATATTCAAAAAGATAAACAATTTAAATGTATATACCGTATTTATAGTTATATTTGTTATTACTGTATAAGTTTAAGATAAATATACCGTATTATATTAAAACTGCCGGTACGATAAGAGGTACTGTGTCGTGTAAAGGTTACATGAATACGCAAATATTTCGCGACCGCCTACCACTCAGCAATAGATAATATTACCAAAAGAAATTCTTAGCATATTTGTTAATGAAACTTATAACTAAAGAGTAAAGACCAAGCCTAGATCTTTTGAAATAAAGAATTTAGTCAACGTTTTTGGCTTGAAGAAGATTTTTACGTATTGTGCGTATGCCCTATCGGTATAGCCTATGCACTCAAACGAACCCATCGTAGTGTGAAAATTAATTTAAAGGCTGCAACTTACCTGGAATCCGTTTGGCGGCAATTTTGCATCAAGCCCGAGGTAAAAAGCAAAAGTAAGAAAACACTGCAAAAACAAGGCACTTTAACACCGTATGCAAAAGCGTCGTATCTATAAACCTGCACGTTTTCAACAAATCACAAATGAGTAGTCTGAGGGAGTGCGATTCAAACAAGTGTGAAGAAGCAAGAGGGCGCCAACTGTACAACGGAGCGACGCTAGCGGGAACCGAGGCTGATGCGGACTGGACTTTCAAACTGTAACGGACAATGAACAAAGACGCGAGCGAGCGCGTCTCGACCAATAGCAGCGCGCCTGGAGCCTGTAATCATTGTAAATCGGTGATGAGGGGGTGGGGTGGGAATCCACGACCGGCGAACAAAGGCAGTCCTACCAACACCACACATATTCCGCACAAATCTCATATTCCGACTTGGACATCCGTCAATCCGTGATACATTACTAGCTGACAATACCTGTGCTACGCTACGGGATTTAATATTGAATTTTTGAGATTATATTTACCTAAATGTTTCTAAAAAAATCAATGTTTGTGTCGTTTGGTAAATTGTACTGTTTCCCATGAGTTCACCATTTTATAGGTTTAATACATAACCAGGCCGACACGCAGCTTAGCGCTAAAGTGCCGCTGGAATAAAAAAATCATTGCAATTTGTTACACTAAATAACTAATTTTAACTCTAATTTACTCCGCTTACTACCTCGCTTCAGCCTTAGCCTTAGCCTTTTGTGCTATATTACCACGGGGGATTATAGGCTTTAAGCTACGCTCACAGCCATGCTTAGGTTTCAGACTTCAGAAGTTCAGAGCCCACTATTATTGTTTGTATTATTAAAAATTCTATAGATGAAAACACTGTGTAATGTGTTATCCACAGTTAAATTTTCAACGCAATCATTTCAGCTGATTTTGAGTTATAAGAGTTCCAAAATGGTTTAAAACCATTAAACGAACAGGCAAAATTTTTAGAATGTCAGTTTCGGTCTTGACAAAGTGTAGTAAAACTTTATAACCAAAAAACGATGGATTTATTGTACAAACGGAAACCAATAAGTGTTAATCGGCTACCTTGTGAGATTCATAGTTACTTCCGCCGTTCCGGCGATTATAGAGCCCGCTTTGGGTGTTTGCCATATTTACTTTGATGATATTATATGGACATAAAATGTTGCTACACGTTGCTAAAGACACACTGCGTATTGGGCTTAACCTTTTAACGGCGTTTCATTGCCATAGCTTCAGCCGATTTTGAGTTGTATGCGGTCCAATATACTTTAAAAACGTGTTCAGAGTTTACTTTGGTCCCCGCCATTTATTTGGCGGATTTTGTATGGATATAAAATATAGCTAAAGAAATAAAGCGTAAGTTGTATAATGGGCTCAGCCCTTAAACAAAGTTTCATTGCCATAGCCTGAGCCAATTTTGAGTTATAAGCAGTCGAATAAAAAAACGATACAAAGAGACAGACAGGAATTTGTTTGACGTCAGTTTCGGTCTTTGCAAAGTGTAAAAAATTACATATAACCAAAAACCGATGTATCATTGCAATGTGTACAGACAAAGGTCTGATTTTATTTATATAGATAGCTAACTTAAATCTTTTAAGCTAACGATTTCTTTTAAACCCACTGCTAAAATACTGCATAGAAGGTTTCGTATTTATCTCCGCTAACGATAAAAAATTATTATATCACACGGAACCAAACCTAGGCAAAACCAGCGGAACAGAAAGAGGAAAGGAAACAAAATGTCACAGGTAAATTGAGTAGAATAATAGAAGTGAAACCTCTAGCAAGTGCCAACTGATACTACCAAATAAAGTCAAAATGGCCAGGAAGTGGTTTACGGAATGTTCATAGGTGCCAGCGTTCTAGTAGTTTAAAACAAAATTCCTGCAATTTTCTGTAGCACTTTAACCAATACAATGTGTCAAGATTATTTTAATAGCATCTGAATTACTCGTACCTTGGTTGGTTCCTTGGTTCAGAACCCATGTTACAAATATATGGACAGAAGGTAGTGATTTTTCTTTGATTCTTACTTTTAGGATTTAACCACAGTTACGCGCGAGGTTCGTTGGGTTGGGAGTTCTGCAGACAGTGTGGAGTGGAGAGAAGCGTTCTCCCCCTTATACAAACACCCCAGCCATATAAACTAAAACTGTGGCAAGTTGCATATCGTCAAATAAGTATTTTTCACCAAAAATGATCCTGCAACTTAATTTTTAACAAACTATTCCATCAAAAGTTATTGCCGTTAAAATTTGAAATTTTAAGTTTTTGATTGGCCAATTTCCCAGAAATGCTGTTAGCGACATTGTTTGTGTTAAAACAATACCTTTTCAACGATATGCCATGTCCTATTCCCAGTGCTCTTAATGTCAAAGTTAAGAAATTCTGAGGTAGTTTTTCCCAAAATTAAACCCCCTTAAAACTCACCTAAGTTTTTGAATTTTGAAAGATTCTTTCTTAGTGGGTACCCATATTGTAAATAACTAAAGACACACTGCGTAATGGGTTAAACCCTAAGTTTCACTACCATAGCTTCAGTCGATTTTCAGTTATAAGCGGTCCAGTATGCCGTAAAAACGTGTTTAGTGCCCACTTTGGTCTCTCGCTATTTATTTTGTATACGTTGTATGGATACAAAATATAGCTAAAAATGCACTGCGTAATGGGTTAATCCCTTAAACGAAGTTTCACTACCATATTTTCAGTCGATTTACAGTTATAAGCGGTCCAATATACCTTAAAAACGTGTTAAGTGCATGCCCACTTTAATCCCTCACCATTTACTTTGTGGACGTTGTATGAATGTAGGGTATAAAATGTAGCTAAAGACACACTGCGTGATGGGCTAAATCCTTAAACGAAGTTTCACCCCCATAGCTTTAGCCGATTTCGAGCTATAAACGGTCGAAGATGCCTGAAAAAAGTTACAGTCAGACAAACAGGAATTTTGTTGACGCCAGTTTCGGTCTTTGCAAAGTATTTAACCACTAAATAACCAAAAACCAATGGATTCATTGCAATGTACAGACAAAAGTCTTGTTTCATTTGTTTAGATTAGGTTAGCTGTGCGCAAAATGTATATTTTTAAAACTAATTTGTTCCACAAAACTATCGTTAGACCTACAAAATATATAATGTCTTTGAAAATTCCTTAACATTAACCTTTTTTAAACTAATTTTAAACTATCTGCTGTTGCCAATAAGCTGAATCACAAGGTAATACTCGTATTTCGTCAAATAATACGTTCTGTCGTAAAACTGTTTTACTTTAATAGTCATCCGGTGGACAATTTTATAAAACACTCAAGAATTAGACTTTTAAAGTTTGACACCAGCATCCTTTACCCATGCTTATACTTTTAATTCAGCATGTAGAAATCACCACTAATCATTCGATACATCTTTAGAATTCGAAAATTCCTTAATTGCCGTATTGAATTACAGTACAGTTGCAGTATTAAATAATTTGAACCTATAACTACATATTCTAGAACAGTAATATAACTGTTTCAACGTACAGGTAAGTATCTTAGTCTGAATAAACGTTCAATAAATAAAGTATTCTGCAAGGACTAAAGAGTAGATTAATAAGACATCGTTATCTGAAATTTACCTAAACAGAGGCAGTAACTGGATGGAAGAGGGGGTCGATACGGCAGGGTGATGCGCGGGGGAAACTGGGCCAAGTGACCAGTATTTTTACATTTTGCTCAATAACTCGGAAACTACGAGAGATAAAAAAAATGTCTGAAATAAAACTTGTAGATAATTTCATGCCACACTAACGTTTTTTTATCAGATTGAAGATCGGATTTCTCTTTAAGGCGCTAGCGATCAAATAGTAAAGACGCACACGACCAATTTTTGCTTAATTTCACCCCTCAAAAACCACTCTTAAAATCAAAATTTTTCAAACAGTTTCAGTGGTTTTGGGCAACACAAACAGGTGTGCAAAGTTTCAACTCTTTGGGCCTTGTGTTTTGGCTCGGCGATGAATTTTATTAAATCTTCAAAGGATCGAGGTTGATTTGACAGAGTGCAGCTAAACTAGTAAACAAGAGTCCATTTTAAAATTAACTTTTATGTGTTAATTCAATTCAAATTTATAAAAGGCTTTGTCTTGATGACAGACTGATCACACACTCATCATCGCCAGCCAAAACTAAAGCCAAAGAGTTGAAACTTTGCACACCTGTTTTTAGCCCAAAATTCACTAAGAAACGTTTTGAAAAATTTGATTTTAAGAGTTTTGAGTGAAATTAAGCATTGGTCTGTGCGTCTTTAATATTTATCGCCATCTGAAAATCAACTTCTCTGATAAAAACGTTTTGCATGAAATTATTAAAAATATAGAGATCACAGTCTATTGTAATTATTTCGTAATTTACCACGTTTAACTAAAAATATGAGTTTAAGGCTAGTAAAATTTACATATAGTACCTTTAACGTTTATGTTCTGTTTTTTTATAGTTTTTCGAAATTTCTAATTTTAAATCCCGAGTAACAATATTTATTTAATGACGAAAGTAAATGTTTTGTTGCTTAAATCCAGCAGCATCAATAGATCTATGCTTCTAGAGAAACAGTTTCCACATTTAAGTAAGTTATCTCGCTTAAAACATCGTTTGCTGGCTTTACCCCATATTATAAGCGGTACTCAGAGTTGGATCTGTATGTAGAATGCACGGTAACATAGATTGACTGCCGCGTCTTGTACTCGCTTTAGCCAGACTTCACGTAGTTCACAGACGGTAGCAGCACCATACGTTCGGTTAAAAACTACATTAAACACGCTTAAAAATACTTTAAAACACTTAAAACGCATTTTAATTTGAAAAAAAGTGATGCTAAGGTGAACGCACTTACTTTTATAGTAAATGATTTGATGTTGTAACAAGTCTTGTGTATGTTTATACTTTTATACACAAACGGTTCTCAATGGTGGTATTGGTAGTTAGTGCAAAGGCTTTTGACATGACGCACATTCTTAAGTACATGGTTAACGGCGTGTCTTAACTTCAACGAAAATTCAATCTCTGCAAGCCGGCAGTGGTGACCTTCACCTAGGTCTCATTGCCCGGCTAATAATGAACCAGTAAGCAAGTTGGATATACCGCCGAATTCAGAACCGACAGTAAACGAACTTTCTCGATTCTATACATTTACGCGGGGACTACCCCTCTTGTAGAGCAGATTTCACCGCTGTGTTGCCTACAGTGACAAACCCGGCACCTAACACCTAGGCGAGGTGTGCAGCGGTTTCGCCCGACCAACGACAGTGTTTGTTCACCATATTCAATGAATACAGAGAAGCAATTGAATTTTAGCGAATTTCTAACAATGTTTGTGAAAGGGGGATAACTTACCCCAAACATTGTGTTTTAAGCTATAACAACTGTAATTATAATCAGAATTCAATAAATATAAACATATTTGACACCATAACCAACATGTTTACCAAAAATCTACCAAATCCAAACAGCCGAACAAAGATATGGCAGCGTAAACAGATTTCCACCGCCATCTTGGTCTGGCTCAACAGATATAGTTTATTTTTGCCAAACATGTTTGTTGTGATAGCATAATGTTTGTTCCAAATATCATAGAAATTGGATCATAAATACCGATTATGCTAGTCATCAAACATAACATGGAAACTTATAAAATGATCAGGTGAACCATATTTCGTTGAAATTGGGCAAAAATTGGTGTAGTCACACATATTTACAAATAAATGTTAAACATCTATAAAAATGTATAACATTTGGCACAGTTGGTGTTGGGAAGCTCAAAACTGCTTTCCGTTTCGGTCTGTGTATGGCGCCATGGCGGTACCTTTAAGGCGCGGCTACTGACACACCTCACGTCACGTCACGTCACGTCACGTCCACCTCCGTCCACCACCGTCAATTCCAGAGTTGGTGTATACTACCGTCACGTCTCGTCGTCACGTCCTATCAAAATTACTGAAGATTCTTCGGTACTTCCAGATGAACTACGAAACATTTTGTGAACTTCACTGATTTGATAGTGTCTCACATAATAATAATAAATTCTTTATTTGTACATGAACTTACAATGGTGTACACTATACATAAACACAAAATTCTCATCCGTTACAGTGATACAATACTCAGTAGAGGTTACAAAATTGAAAACATAGGGCCCTAGGACAATTTTGTCCGATTAGGGGTTCCATCATAATAGAACAATGTAAAGGAGCTAAAAGACATACAAAATAAAATAATTATATCCTAAAATTTCCTGTTAGCTGTTTGACCGTCCCCTCCCCCCGCACCGGCCTCCACCCAGCCTAACTAGAACTGTATAATGGTAGTCGGTGAATTTCGTTTTAAGCTTCTTCTGTTACACAATCAATTTCATTCTTGTTTAAAAATCTTACAAATACGTGATCAATGCAAGTTTAAGATTGTTATAGTTACTCTGGTGGTTCATTAACTTTGATTCTAAACCAAGACAAGCCATTGATATTTATAATTATCTATATCGGCATTGTTTTCTGCACATCAAATATATGCGTTTAAATCCCCCAGTCAACAAGTTATAAAAGCTACGTTTATTCTCTACTTTTTAAAAATCAGTATTCATTTACGAAAATATTTACCGTGAATTGGTGAAACCCTATAAACAGCTAACAGCTGAAACTCTCTTTCATTATATAGAGATTTAATTTTCTTAATGTATACTGAGGCAAAGTTGGTGTTTCCCAGGGAAAAACTAGCAGGTCTGTTTAAGGTATATAGTAATAATTACAATATTTTTTCGTCTTAAAAAGTTTATTATTAAAAACGCAATTAAAAAAATTACCCACAATTTTTCTTTTTTTTATTTTTTGTTTATTTAACATGACAAATTGTTTAGTAGGTAATAACAAAATAGACTAGGTTAAACAAACTAATGAGTTATAACACAAAGTATAATCAAACTTACACCGATTACAATGAGTACTACGAAGTAGACTAGGAAAAATGAACTAATGAATTAAAACAACTATTAAATCACACGATTAACAGTAATTACAACAGAATAAACTAGGAAAAATATACTGTATCTTTTTACACACCTTGTGCCTTGAAACCGGTTCCTACCCCTCTCGGAAATCCTAGTTGCATCGATTTTTGGCGAGTTTCATCAATTCTATGATACGCTGGACGTTGCTTGACGGTGAGGATACTATACCACCAATCACGTCATGCATTACGTATATCACGTCCACCGCCGTCATCCATGCCTCAAAATGCGTCGCTAGAATTCCGGCAGTGACGTGACGTGATTGACGTGAATGACAATGTAAACAATTCCATTGACTGATTACAGAAGCATACAATTCCGGCAGTGACGTGACGTGACGTGACGGTGTAGTATAGCTGCGCCTTAATACTTGTTGATACTTTGCTCTGAGACAGCGACCACTCTTAGTGAGTACTTTAAGGCGAATATGGCATGATGGTGAGTGTAATGAGAGTTTCGATGGACGATAAGATGTAGTCTTGTAAAAAATGTATAGTTCTATTTTCTAAAATTAAAAAGATAATCAAACGGCCGACCTCGAACTCACCAACTTTTAAGCCCCTAATTAGAGAGTCAGGAAAAGGTAGTCTAATCCTGACCATGAATTAACTAAGCTTTGCCTCCAACAGACTCCAACTTTAGTATAAGCGTATACCCAAATACGAAAAGCGTTGTTAACTTTTGGATTATTCATTAATTAATACCCTTAAGCTTATTACAAAATTGAGAAAAGAAGAATTGAGATCACCCTTGAACATGCACTTGTTTTGTACTCGTATTTCGTGTTGTAGCAGGTGAACGAGAGGTCGGATCTCAAAACTAATGAATAAACGCCAGTGTGTAATTGATTTACTTTTAACTTTTGCGGCGTTTGACATTTTTTTAGTTGTCAACGGTTACTGCGGTCTGCGTTATTTGTATTCAAAGTTAGGATTAGGCAAAGGTGCTATTTCTTTCTTTTTTATTAATCGTAAAAGGCATAGGAAATAGGGAAATAGTGTAAAAATAACATGTAAATCCCTACGGCCAAAAATAAGACTGTGACCCTATATAAGTAGAAAGGGAAAATATCAAACGTGTGAACAGCAATCTTTGAAAAGGTGCCAAACAAGAAAGTAGTTTTTACTGGGTTTTGTGGCCTAGCCATATTCTAAAGGTAGAATATTCTATAGTTTATCCTTGAAAGATCCTAGTACAGTATTAGCGAAAGACTCTTAGTAATTACTAACTAGTATTAACACTTTCTTATTCACATGAATTTGGGAATTTCCTAAAACTAGTTAGTAAATACTACATAGAATAATTATACTCGTTTTACTCAAGGTGTAGACCATGGTGTAAGAATACCCAGACATCGGCAAGTACTGCCCGCAGGCCAAGTACGGCCCACGACTCGATTTGAGGTTTTACGCTGACGTAAAGGTATCTGATTTGTATAGGGTCTACTTTTTATAAGCGTACTCTTAATTAAGGTATACTATTTTGGAATAGGTTTTCATTAAAAGGTAATAGGTTTTCATTTTAGTAAAGTACTAGCTGGCTATGATAACTATGGCTATTCTGTAGTTCAATGCAGTGCAAAAGGTTTAGACCCTCACAGAGAAAATATTTTTTCATAGAAGAAAAAAATGTGCTTTCCGACTTTGCTTGGCTTTCGGGTTGTGCATTTTCTTGAACTACTGAGCCATATTATTATTGTACACCAAATTGGATGTTCAAAATGCAACCACCCTTGGAGCTCTGTTCTCCGTTCCAAAATCTATAGATATTTCTCTAAGATACTTCGAAATCTTTTGAGCAGGACTTGGACGTCATTGATACAGACCATTCAATTTTGACTGTTAGTAAGTTATATCTAAGTTTTAACTGGAGCTAATAGAACTGCAATGCAATAATGAGTTGAAACAACTTTTTTCAATGTTACAAAAACAGAATTTTGCAGGCCCTACCAGAACCGAAATTTACCCATTTGAAACGTTTTTCAAACTTGCAGTAAGAGAACACGTAAGCCTGAGGCCGAATGCCAAAGCGAGGCTGTGAACGGAACGAGAAAGAGTAACAAAATAATTCGATTCACTCATGCAAGCGGCGATTAAGCGCTTAGCCGCGTGTCGGCCTGGATTTTATATATTTTTTGGTATCGGGTAATTATTTCTATTTCATATGTTTTTGTTAAACGTAATGTAAAATTAACAATAAAAGAGTATAGCAAATTAACCGGCTCAATACATTGCGCCTACATTCAAGTTCTCGAACTGAAGATGCTTTGAAACTGGGAGACGTGTTATCTGCATACTGGACGAGTTGTCCTCTTGTTTTTGTATCAATGAACCAACATCATAAATGTAGACCAGGAATAGTATCGGGATGAGTACGGAGCCTTTGGGACTCCAGCCCTTCTACCTTCCGAATAATTTATACAAAACCCAGCCAGTTAGAATTGAAAATAGCTTGTCCAACATTTTAATCTGTGTTTGTGTAACCGGAGAACAAAAACTGATGAAAATATCTAAGTGGTATTTAGTGCTAAATCGAGTGAAAATCTAGGGAATAAGTACTTTATGTGCTAATTTTCATAAAACACATGACCTTAAATGTCAAATGCCTAAAACCACAATTATCTAGTTTAGAATTGTTAATTGTAGCTCAAAATTGCGTGTTCATTGATTAAAAACTTTTTATTTATTTCGACGGCAAACGCCAGTTTACATTGGTGTGATAGTGGTTATGATACATAAATTCATAATCATGTGACAGATAAAAATAACTATGAACTAAATAACAAATTAACAATGACGGTGTATAGTGACTAACATAATTTATATAATATAAATTATAACGTGTCATAAATATATGTTCAGTTCATGTAGGTAACATTTTCAATAAAGCTCCGTGGGAGAACATATTGGGCGTTGTTATACAATTTTCTCGATGAAAATTCTTTTACAGAAGGCTTGTAGTTTATTTGAAATTTCGAAGTCCTTTGGTTACAAATACAAGTAGGTTCAAGTAAAATCTTGAAAATATCTACGTCCTCGACATCATTTTCAAGATGGCGGAAAATGCTATGGTGAGAATTCTTGGTTATGTTAAATCAAGGAAAATGAAGTGTCTTGGTCTAGCAGGCACGTACTTACTCTACACGATCAAACTTTAACTACAATTAAAGTTCGGTTTCTTGTTCATAATCCAAACCTATTCATCCAATTCTCGCACACTGCGATATTTTTCGCAGCCTGCTACAGCGCCAGTTAAGACAGGCGGTGGCGTTCTCTAGGCGGACATGTGCGTATCATGGGAGGCTTTGAGCGGTGCCTATACTCACTCGGGGGCAGGGGCCTCCTGCCTGTTAGCAAAATGTATCTGTAATGTTTCACAATAAAGCAACATGATTATTAAAACAGGCCCAAATATTTCGTGGGTCATCATCAAAACGCTGAGAGGAAGTGAAGCGAGCGGTGTCCAGCATAATCAGCACTCATGGGGAATACGCTCGCTGACAGCCTGCTCTAGTGACGTCAAGGATTCTGTGTCTAAGCTGGTAGCTTAACCAGAGTCGGGTCTTATTCTCACCCTGTTAATGAGTCTCCCTTTCTTACTTACTCTGTGTCCACTGATCCATTCCATTCCTTCCAGAAATTTCCTCCATTTGTCAATTCCATATACCCATACATCAAACCCCGATCATTCCTTCATTAACTCTGAGGTTTCTAAAAGAAAGAGTACCCTACAAAAAACATGTAACTTAAAATAATTTTAACAAGCACTACTGTACTAGAAAACTTGGAACATCATTACAGAATCAACCGCAATCCTCAAGAAATGTTGGAGTTCAAGACGAAGCTTTAATTAAATAGTAGAAAAATGTTTTGGACCAAAAGTACATTATACACATGATTTTATTTTCAAAACACAACATTATATAAAAATCCACCTTTTCCTCTTTAGTTTAAGACCTAGAAAAGTGTATTGAAGTTAATATGAAATTGTTGACTTTTTTAATATTGACTTTGTAAACTCTATGTATGTATGATAAAACTTATCTTATAAAATAGTATCTGACGATTGTAATTCATTTAATGTTCTTAGTTGTTTCTGCAATAAAAATGATTTACGGTATTTATTATCCACAAAATTAACCAATTGTTTTGATTTGTTCAAAAACTTGTACTGTTTACTAGATGACCCTGTACTTTCCTTTCAACAACCTTTAGTTTGATGTCCCAAATGATCTATACCTGTGGTCTCCTTAAAGGTATCTTTCTGCCTCTGTTCTCATGAGGTCTGTATCCCAGTGGTAACTTTGGGCTAGCAGAATATCAACTGATGATGCAAGAAGCATTTAAATTATTCTATTGCTTTCTCATTGGTAAGGATCAGGTTTAAAGACGGAGTGGTCATTGTGTGGATAAGGATCTAGTGCAACAGGTCACAGAGTATAATTTCCAGGGCAGGGAAATCATTCACAATTATTCATAATCAGCCTAGCTCAAGTCATAAATAGATAATGCCACTGGCATAGAAAAATAAACAGAGGTTGCGCCTTAAAACCAATTCAAACTGCAGAAGAAGGTAACAGAACAATGACTAGAGAAGGGGAGTATTGATTCACTCATTTTAATATTGAAAGTAATATGTTTCAAAGACTTCAATTACAATAATATAACCACTTCAAAATATTTTGAAAATGTAATATTCAACAATGAATCATCAAATGATTACTCTTACTTTTATGGGTTATTATTAGTTTTAGTATAAACCTATTTTACACAAATATATGAATTGATATTCTATACATACATTCTTGAAGTACAATAATTACAATAATTTCTATCTCCTTATCAATATATGCAAGCTCTTCAACAAGTATTATACATCTAAAAGAACTCCTTATTGGATTTATAATTTTAAACTAAAAAAAAACACATATGATCCAATAAACAACTTTTATAGTTGGTGAGGCCTTTCGAGAACCATGTTCCCATCTACAGAGGTTAAATTGAACCTTCAGTTGATGTTGTGGTCTGTAGATGGGAACATGGTTCTCGAAAGGCCTCACCGACTATAAAAGTTGTTCATTGGATTATTTGTGTTTTTGAGTTTAAACAGGATTATACAGTTCATATTTATTACTTAGTAGTAATCATTTTAACATTATTTAAGCCAAACACAAATAACTAAGTCAAAATTACAACTATAACATTAGTTATTTGTGAAATTTGTTTAATGGTTAATTTACCCTATTTTTTGTCAGCATACAACCAATCATTAATGATTTAAAGTAACGGTTTATTGCATCTTAATCTAAAGAACTATCTATTTACAATACATTCAAAATGAAATTCCTTTCAACAATGTAACCTTGAATGTTTAAAGAAATGAACATTGTGTATTTCCTTTTGTCTAATTTGTTTGAATGTAAAACGACTGATACAAATTATATTATAGTCAAACTTTTAGGGTTTTTGTTTTTGTGTCAGTTGTCTTTGTTTGTAACTTTGTGAACTCAAAAATGATAAGATTATTACCATAACCGACAGGTTACTTAGATGCACTGGTGAGTGTTTAAAAAAAACATAAAATAAGTTAGAGTACACTTTAAACGGTAAGGTAAAAGCTAACAACAGGATGAATTGATCAAAAAGCCTTGATCTGAAAATTAAAGCAGTAAAGAGCCAGTGAAGGAGCCCAAACAGTACTCTGTGCTTGACCTTGTTACCAAATCCCAAGACAAAAAATGGTAGTTTTATGTTTTAATAATTTCATTTATGTTTAATACTTAGTTTATTAGTTGCTAGAACATGACTGTTCACAGAACTTAGCATTACATAGTATTGGTGCTGCTTGATGTTTTCATTTAACCCCAAACTCTAACGTTCTGGTCCCAAGAGCAAGTTGCAATTCCTACTCCACTCGGGGCTACAGAGAGTGAAGTTATGCGGTTCTCGTGGCCTGCTAGAGTGCCTGAAACAAACCATCAACAATGTAAGAACGTTACTCTCATGATCCTTTACAACCACACACTCACTGTAATTACTGTGTCAGTTGGCTGGGTTGCATACAGTGTAAGATTATAATGTATCTGATGGAGGGTTTTTATCGTCAACTCTCAACATACAAAGAAGTATTTTTAATTGATGTTGCAAATATATGACTGGGACTCGTAGCGTGGTCCTGTAATCCAGCTTCATGGAGGTCAGGTTTTGAGGATGATATAGCTCTAAAGCGGCTCAGATAGTCTCAGCATCAACTCCCACCAACGTTTAGACTTATCAGACCATCACCTGCGTGGTTCGGAAGTCACGTTAAGCCGTTGGTCCTTGTATTTCCAGTGGTCATTGGGCTATTAATTAATGACCCATTCTAAGGAAGAGTCGGCCTTAGTTTGTAACAAGACTACAACTCATAACTCATTACTACCACTCATCCTTCACCACATATTTGCCTTAAAATACCCTCATGAGAGTGGTCGGCATCTCAAATAGTGATTTAGTGATTTTAGTGATTTATTCAGAGTTTTTCTAAAATAAAGTACTGACCCACAGATATGTTGTTATTCTTTGTGTTAAAAACAATGAGAAAATTCCTATGAATATTGAATGAAACTGATTTGTGCCGCTAGTCTCCATTTTGTGTTTTCCTCAAATTTGGTAAAACTTAATTTAAAATACAGGGACGGTGTTACTTGGGAAAGGCAAGGCAGGTATACATGGCAGGTAGAAGAGGAATCATGAAAAAGATGGTCATATAGTATAGAGGGGGTTTGAACATTTCATTTACACCCAATATTATGAATCGTTATGCAGCCTGGTGATCTTTCAGATGGCTTTTCCAACATGAGAATTTTAGAATTTGGAGTTTAGAAAATCCCCAAATGTGCAAGAAAAGCCTTTACATAGTTTTCAAGTGGGGTGTGCGGTAGTTGAAGTTGGAGTCATTGAGCCGCATTTGTGGACGATAAGGGCCTGGCCGTTACTGTAAACACAGATTGTTTACATTTGCTTTCAGCTCCCCATACTGCACTTACTTCAGTGGAACGTGCCCAACACTCTTTCCTTGAAAGAGTGGTTTCTGAGATACCGGTATTCTTAGGTAGTTTTCTTCGGTTCCCCGATTTGACCATCACAAACTTTCTTTGGGGATTCTTGAAAAAGTGTGTTTATGTTGACAGAGTTGAAGGAAGTTACCAGAAGAGAAATCCAAGACATTCCACAAGAAATGTTACAAGGCCTTACGTAAAACTTCAAGCAACACATGAGTGGTCGGCATCTCAAATAGTGATATAGTGATATATTATATAAACAAAAATAGGCAATTTGTCAAAGTGTAAAAATGTGTGGCATTTTTAAATCCATGCTATTCTTAAGTAATACTCTGTACAAATAACAAGCCAAGTGGAATTGTTAAAAGACTATTTCACTAGATTTTACCAAAAAGGAAACTTGTGCTGGAATCCCAATTATAATGAAAATGTATTGTGATGATGCAATATATTATTACTGATATATTTACTCAATAGTCAATACATATCAAAATACCATTGTGTTGATTTTTCATGGTGTCCCAGATGTGAACTGAGTGGTCGTCACTGCCACAGAGAAGGAATCTGCCAGATAGGGAAAGGCCGCAAGAGGTGAAGCCAGAAGTCTTGTTAGGAGGCTCGTACAAGGCTAGTTGCTGGTCTGAGCGAATGTCATACATTCTAGCAGTCTTGTCTTCTGAGCCAGTAGCAAAAGCAAACCCATTCGGGTGGTACTGAAACCATGACAAAAAACCAGAATGTTAGACTGTCTATCACAACTTTGAAAAAAAAGTGAAGAGTTTTTTTGAAGCGTGGGCTCCCTTTCGTTTAAAACATTTTTACACTCTTAAACCTGGGCTTTTGATATAATGTCTTTGTAAAAGTCTATGAAAATAGAAATTATGGGTTAGTTCTTGCATAAAAGTTCAAACTGGACTGGAATGTAGGAACGAGGGAGCCTCTAAGCTGGATTATTCAGGGGCCCTGGAGTACTACCGGTTGCCCTGACAGTAGTAACAGCACAAACTATTAACTTTGGACCCAAATACTCACACAGACAGAGTTGACGTCGGCTGAATGACCGAAGAATGTCTGTTTACATTTGTTGTCCCTCAGATCCCACAGCTTGCATGTGCGGTCCACACTGCCAGTGATGAAGGTGTTTTTGTCAGGAGACAGGCTCATGGATACCACATCGCCGGCGTGGGCCTGCTCTATGTCCACTGCCTTCTTGCCAGACTCCAGGTCCCAGATACAGCTAAAACACATGTTTGATATGTTATAGATAATTTAATGGACAATGAACTACCTGATTCTGGATGAGTGGTTTACCCATAATAAATAAATTCAAACAATACACATTTTAAAATTTGGCTGTTTTGAGTAATGGATTTGAAAAAATGAATCATTCTTTACCTTTGTATGTATGAAATTAGTGGAAAATTTGTAACAATGAGGAATATAAAAATTTATAGCACTAAGGAGAGTTATTAAAATGGTAATTTAGCTCGTTTAGCCATCAATTTGGACTTTATTCATAAGACTTGATTACAAGTATTTAGTAGTTTTCATATACTACAATTCGTCTTGAAACTGACCAAAAGTTAACAATGTTTAATTGTTTGTAATCTAATGAAAAACTATGTTAAAATGAGTTAAGATATGTTAGCTTTCGATTATTTTATACCACATCACCACCATATTTTCTATTCATAAATCAAACACTGTTCAAAATCCAGTTCATATTGAAAGCCCAGATGCTCACACAATGACACCACTGCACCATACTGTAGATGTAACTTCCTGTGAGAAACTTGTCGATAAAAACAAATTCTAAATGTATGAAACAGATCAATCGAAAATAATCTGGACAACCAAGTGAAAGTGGTAAAGATTTTCCTGTCCACTTTATTTAATAATAAGTAATAACTAATTTTATGTGGTATTAACATCAATAACAATTAATCTGAATCTTAATAATTTCTAATTATTAATTTTCCTAATTTCTTATTAATTATTTTTGAAAGTGTTCGGAGTTACACAATTTACTTTGTATTGTTCAGGCATACTAATGTTCTTGCTGTTATAAGATATTAGGGTTTTTTCAGTTTACAAACACTCTTTTTTTTAAAAGATCTTCTCTAAATGATTTTCTTTTATATTCATAAAAAAATTGTAGTAATATTTTTCCTTTAAAATGCTAAAGAAAAAACCAAAGGCAATGGTAAAACAAGCAGATTATTCTTCTTGAGAAAAGTTATTTGCAGTTACTTACATTTTCATATCTCCTGAACCAGTAATTAAGGTTTTGTCTTCAGTAAATCTGCACGATGACAGGAAACCTTCGTAGCTCAACAGCTCACGAGTCATTTTTGCTGCTCCGGTTGAATCTCGGTTGTTGACGTCATAAACTGTGCACATGTTGTCCATCCCTCCACAAGCTATAATAAACAAGAGTTTAAGACTTTTATTAATTAAATTGGATGATAAAAGATTGAGAGACACTTAAACTACATTGTTTCTATGAAAACAAAGTAGGTAAGAGTGGAGTTAGTTTGAACTTTTTTTAATATAAGTACAGTAGAACCTCACTAACTCATCTATTTGTAGGCCCAAAGGTTGTTGAGTTATACAGAATAATGGGGTTTTATTTAATAAATGTTCCACAAACTCAAGTTTTATACATACATTGAGTAAAAATTATCCATGTTAAATTGTTACAATTGAATTACACTTAAAATACAGTTCAAGAATATGTGTAATTGAAGATTGCCTTTCCTGCTTACTCTGGCGCTTGGCAGCTTTGTCACGTAGTCAACATAGGAATTAAGTGTATTTTTTAAAATCAGCTGTCAACAGGGGTGTAGTGGTGTGAACGTGTGGGAACGGCGTTCCCACACTGAAAAAATGCTTTTCAATTTTTCATGACTTTTTAAGAATTTTAATTTTCGAAGGTTTCCGGATTTCCTCTTCCCCTAGGTGCTCCATACTCCTTAATCTGCTTCGAAAAGTGCCTAGGTACCATACAATTACATTAATAGTTATGATAACCCACATACAATTTTGCGTTCCCACTCTGCCGAATTTACCACTACACCACTGGCTGTCAATTTGCAGTCTGTTTAGTTTGAGAGGTTCTACTGTAATTGATTTAAATAAATAAATATTGATGTAATTGGACAACCAAAGTTTCTAAACTGAATAATCAGATATGAGAAGTGGCAGGAATAAGGACTAGACAGGAGATGGGTGGAGGGATGTGAGACTTTGAGGGATTTAACGGCCCAAACTGCCCACAACTATATGATATAGTTGCAATTAATAGGTATTTCCATTAAACTATGACTACAGAATGGCTCATTTATACATACACATGTTAAATCTGAACTGTAGCTAGAACTATAGATTTCAATAATGGCATGGGTTTAAGAAACCCTGAATTTTTGTAATAAGATTAGCAGGGCAGATCCAGGAATTTAGTTTGGAGGAAGCACAGTCAAAAGGTCTGGTATGTAAGGACTAAGGAATAACCCCCAGATCAAGGGGGCACGGAGGGCCCTCTCTGGAAAATACATTTAAGGCCTTTTAGTACATTTTGTAAATTGTTGACTGTATTTTTTTTAAGTAGGTTTTGGAAAGTCTAACTTTTAAATGTTTAACTTCTTTAATTGATTAAAAAGACAGAATTGTTTGTGTTTTTAGTCAACAGAAAACTCATATTATAATATTAGTATTTTATAATAGTTTCATGTTAGGTGAAACCATACCATTTATTTATTCTATTGTAAAAGTATATAAATTGGAACTTTACATTTCCTGATTAACGGACACAATTAAAGTTTACCAAAAAAATTTAAATGCCAGTAACTCTTGGAGGGAACATGCCCCTTATGCCCTTCCCCACTGATTAGTGACGGTTTTAATGTTTTATTATGAGTGTTATCAACCAACCAACAAAGTTTCCAGTCTCTGAAAAAGCCACGCTCATGACCCACGCAGATCGCAAGGGAATGACTTGCACTTTGTTACCGGTCCAAGTGTCCCAGATGATCAATTTTCCATCTAGCGATCCAGTCACTGCATGCCTATAAATAAACATTAGGGTAAAGTTAACTACCAATGTTTATATTGTACATTTTCTCAGTAAATTTAAATATCAACCAATTTACAAGTGATTTAAGTTTTTTTTTAGTGACCTTACTTTTTATTTGAAATGATTTTCAAAACAACAACATTAATTTTGATAAATAATTGTGAGTTAGATTTAAAAATTAAGTTGTTGTCATTTTTCTCTAAAAATAGCTGCTTTAGACCATGTATTGATGAGCTTAAGTCACATTTTTATTCCCAGGGAAGAAATTGTTTGTTTTGATGATTGTCCTTAGGGAGAAAATAGTATATTTAATTACTAGGTCCAAAAGTGAAACTTTTGGCCGGTGAAGTTGAATGACCAAGGGTCAAAAGACACTTTCAGGACAAGTGATGAACGATATTTTTTGTCAAGATGCAAATAGTAATAAGAAATAAATATTGATAATTGTTTTAAAATTACAAAGAAACTGAATGTAAACATTGTTTTGACCTCAGCAGTCTGAATTATATTGTTTTGAAGAAACAGCTGTTACAATAATTTACTATATGTCAGTGTTAAAATTCAAAACAAACTCGTTACACCAGCTGATGTCCACGCTACAAAAAGATCACTAAAGCTATGGTTTCCTAGAAAGCGGTGACCGTTACATTACGGCCGTAATATGACGGTGAGTTTTGTTTTCAATACAATCAGATGAGAGTGGTTTCCTAGAAAACGGTGGACGTAAAGTAGCGGTGATAATTAGTTAAAGTTTTTCTCGCCAGATGACAAAATTTGTTTTGTAAACAAAAGTCTAGCTTGTCCATTACTAAATACATAAATCAACTTTGACAACCAAAATAAACAACATGTCAAAAGTTATTTTTGTCAACATCTGTTTAAATATTGTGTTGCGTCCACCATCACCGTTCGGCTGTAATATAGCGGTGAACTTTTTTCTAGGAAACCATAGCTTAAAATGATCTTTTTCTCCCTAGGGAGAAAAATATCATCAAAACAATCCTTTATTCCCCTGGGTTTAAAAGTGACACTTTAGAATATCAATACATATGTCTAAAGCAGCTGTTTTTAGAGCAGAATGAAAAATAGTATATTTCATCACTAATATAATAAAATAATAATAATAAAATTAACCAAGCACCCCAATTTTACCTAAATTAAACATTTTTACAGGGAAAAAACTTTTTACCTCATATTTTTAAGCAAACTTCTAAATTTTGTGGAAAATATTATAGAAAATTAATGGAACCTATAGCTGTTTCAACTAACTCCCCGCCTTCCCAGTTTGAAAGTGTTTAATTATTGTTACACAGTCTATCCAGGGTTCTGGTCAAAGACCAAGTATTCAAGTATGAGAAAACTGAGATTGTGTTGAGATATGTTTATGTTCTATGCCCTCTGTAGTATGTATGGACATTTCTGCACAGGCCTAGAAAGATAACTTTAATGATCTTTATGTGGCAAGGGCATCAGCTGTTCCTATGGTTTTGTTTTATTGGAATGATTGATCTATTCTAAAGAATTATACTAGTATTTGACAAACATATTGCTTACAAAGGCATACAATTTTAGTAAAAAACAGAGTCTATTACTATTCAGTACACACTAATAGTACTGAAATGTTTCTATTATATAATCTAATTAAATAATGTTAAAATAATTCTTAAAACTTATTTTGGAGTTTAAAATTATTTTTAAGTTTCTTTTTGTTGTTTTTTCAAATACAGCTAGTCCATATGATATGTGAGACAGAATGTACATGTGCAAATAGATATTTCAAGGCTGCATAATAGTGACTTCCTACTCAAAATGTATTAGCCTGAAGAAAGTTTGTTTAAGAGTTTCTGTACATGACAATCTCAACTGAGAGTCACCTTCTTCCATCTCTAAAATGTTTGTTATTTTAATAGAATCGATTTTGTTGATATTTATTTAAACTTTTTTAAATAAGGCATCCCTTTAAAATTTATTGTGATTGACAACTTTCAGAGGATCTAAGGAAATTGGAATCTCTTATGAGATGATGTGACATTTTAGAAACTTACCGGCTGTCACCACTGTAATGGACTGAGTTCACTTTATTGATGTGCCCTTTGAGGTACTTTTTGGTTGTCAGTCGCACCTTTGGTGCATCTGCCATATCCCCACAGTGCTCATCCAACTTCTTGTCAGCCACTTTCTTTTGGTCTTCCTAGAAAAAGTATTTTTTGAACTACATATTTTTATGGTTGATTGAGATAAATGTTTGTAAGAAGATTCAGTACTGCTACATCTCTAAGCCTGACCCCAGGACCTCATTCTATACTCGTGCCCCTAATATTGATGTAATCTATATTTGCCTTCCCCCATAAAATATCACCTCTTCTAATTGCTTTGCAAATTGATTGAACCCGTTACATTTTACTGACATTCTACGGTTAAACATACTGTATCATATATAAAGAGGGTGAAAGGTAAAGTTTGTTGTTTGGTGAAGTTAGGACTACAAAGTCCTCTCTCTTACCCAATATAGACCTTACCAAAAATGACACATTTTATCTGAGAAAAATAAGTCTAAAAATAAAATAAAATTGTACCACAGGTATGTTGAAGACACATGTTTGTTGTTTGATGGAAATGCTCGACAACTAGACAACCTACTTACGTGTTTAAATAAAATAGCACCAAAATTAAAATTCTCACAAGAAATAGAACAAGATAATGCATTGAACATCCTAGATCTAACAATTACAAAAAATAATGACAAATTGGAGTACAGTATTTATAGAAAGCCTACAACCACAGACCAGACAATACATGCCTCCTCATACCATCCGCACTCTCATAAAATTGCTGCTTATAACTCAATGGTGTACAGACTCACCAATGTACCTATGACCGAAGCCAACTACACAAAATAGGTCAAAATTATAAAACACATAGCTACCGCCAATGGCTACAAAACTGAGTTGATAGACAGATTGATAAACAAACAAAAGACTCGTAAAAATAACCCACCAGTAGCAGATGGAAGTAAAAGTGATAAAAAATACATATGTGTCGAATATTGCCACACAACAGAACATGCTTTAAAGAAAGAGCTCAAAAAACATAACATCGAACTATCCTTCAAAACATCAAATAAATCCCAAAAATTACTCAATTGTAAGAAGAATTCAGAGAACAACATGGACAAATCAGGTGTATACAAGATAACATGCGCGGATTGCCCTAGCACGTCATAGGACAAACAGGACACTCCTTTAAGAAGAGATTTAAAGAGCATATTCCAGACCCTAAGCGTGAAAAACAACGCTCAAACATCGCGTAGCATCTTGTTGACATGAACCATTCGCTGTTGCCTATAAACGATAGTCTACAAATCCTCCACTACTCCCAAAAATCAAGTTTTCTCAACTCCATAGAAGAATTTGAAATATACAAGTCCTTTAAAAATAATCATCCACTTTTAAACGAAAAATTACAATACAAATCACACCATCTCTTTAACCACCTTATCAATAGTTCAAGACAACCAGTACCAGCTGATCATCTGTTATCAGTCCAGCCAGGAGGAAGTGGGGAGGGGATTACGTAGATGCAAGCCTCAGTGTAGTCCACGCATGCCGTGACTGGAGTTTGTTCGTGAGCCGGCTCAATGTTGTTGTATTATTGTGTTTGTTTTAATTTATTTCGTTTATTCGTCGTCGTTCGTGTGTGTCATGTACTTTATGTGGAAGTTTTATTGTGTTTAATGTGAAGACGAAGCCAACTGGCGGATGAAGGCATGATTATGGCCTGATTAGGTTGAAACGCCGCACTTTGACAAAAGAGGATAGTAACAAAGGTAATACCCATTAATTGTTGAATACTATCCTGGGGCTAATATGAATCTATATAAATAAAATAAGACTTTTGTCTGTACATTGCAAAGAATCCATCAGTTTTTACATTTAGGTTCATATACTTTGTATAGACCCAACTGGTGTCAAAAAATTCTGTCTGTCTGTCCATCTGTCTGTCTGTAACGCTTTGGCATCTTGGACCGCTTATAACCTTCGTAGAATCGCTTGAGCTATGGCGGTAAACTTCAAGCAAGGTTAAGCCCATTGCGCAGTGTGTCTTTAGCTATATTTTACAATCTAAGACTACAGGTCTACAAATAATGAGAGGGACCGCTAAGCCTTGCAATTTAAAGTGTTTTGTTCAACCTAAAATTGCCGGTGAAACTTCATTCAATGCTTAAGCCCATCAAGGCAGTGTGTCTTTAGCTATATTTTATGTCCATATAACATCCTAAAACGGTGGAACGGCGAGTAACTATGACTCTCACTAAGGTGAAGCAACACTTGGTTTCATATGATCAAAATAAGACTTTTGTCTGTACATTGCAAAGAATCCATCGGTTTGGTTATTTGGTGTTTATATACTTTGCATAGACCGAAACCTGTTGAAACCTGTCTGTCTGTCTGTAACGCTTTTTAATGCATAATTACGTTTATAACTCAAAATCGATCTACCCATGGCGGTGAAACTTCCTTTAAGGGTCTAGCTCACGCTGTGTGGCCTTCTGTTTGTATTTTATACCTAAATATCATCATCCAAAACAACAAATGGTTAGGATTCAAAGTGGGCACGAACACGCTTTTAGGCGCTTCTAGACCACTTATAAGTCAAAATTTGCTAAAACTATGTATGTCAAACTATGTTTTGCAGCTATATTTATTGGCTATATTTCACACCCATACAACATCCACAAAATAAATGGCAACACGTATACTGAGAAGATGGTGAACTAACAGGCAAACTAAATTTTCTCTAAGGATATAATTATAGAAACTTTTTTTGTTTATTTTAAATTTGTATTTTTAAAAATATACAACAGCTATGTTCATCAAGCCCCGAGATGTAAGCATCGGTACTTCCTGGGCTAGTGATATAATAAAATATAAGTTAAATACTCGTAATAAAATAATTAGAAACTAATAGACATTAATTTTAATTACCCTGATAAAAATTGATTTTAATAGAGATTAATTTTAATTAATATAAATTAGAATTTGGTGATATGACGCCCTTGGTGAAGATGCATTCATTGTATAAATATTAGGTGGCATCTCATCTTCTTTAATAATACTCAATTTTTCCAAATAGAAACAATTACGATTTTGAGTACCTAATATAAAATGTTAATACAGTACACATCTTAAGATAAACAACTTTATTGGAAAAAATAGTAAAACAAATAAATTTAATCATATGATGTAATTAATAAATAAAACTAAGGACAATAATTATGGAGATTAAGTATAATTATGATTATAATTTTAAGTTTTCTTTTAAAAGACTATCCTAAGTTGGGTTTAGGTTATTGCTAGGTTTACTGAAGTGTTCATTTTCAAATTTGTAAAGCATAAAAGACGTTTTTAACATTGTCCTTTTAAATAAATCGGTTTTGTATCTAAGTATTTCTGTTTTGTTTTAATTTATAATATAAATTAATATCAATTAATGGACATTTTAATACAAATTAATAAATTTTAATGAAAAATGTACTGACATTCTTTGTTTGAAGTTTGTTGTTGACAATGGGAGGATTTCAGAAGTTGAACTATTATTGAGGACATTTTCCATCGTTAGTGAATAAAAAGGATCATCAAAAAGGCATTAAATCAAATAGTAAACTTTTTACTGACATCTCTAAAGAAATAGGAAACTCTCATTCTGTGCAGGAAGCTTTGAGACTCACAGAAATATTTTAGAAAATCTTTAAAGAATAGACTTTAATTTTCAGTAAATTAGTAAACGTAATGTCAATAAAGTTATCAATTCATAAAAAAAATCTGCAGGATGAGACGAAATACCTGTAGATTTGATGAAGAGTTTCACAGTTGTTCATATCGGAGGTTTTGTCAATTATTGTTAGTCATTCGAAATAGTTTTTCTGTAAATCTTAAGTGCGCAGAACTCAAACCTCTTCCCAAGAAGAAAAATAGGAATAATTCTAACAACTATCATCCAGTATCTGTCCTACCAGCATTTTCAAAAGTTCTCAAAAAGTGGCATTAAATCAAATAGTAAACTTTTTAGAAAATAACGTTTTAGTTCCTGAACAATTAGGTTTTAGGAAAGGTAATAGCACACCTACAGCATTATTTTAGTTTATTTATGAAGTTTCTTGGGCCTTGGACCAGTCTCAGAGAACATTGGTAGTGTTCTGCGATTTGTCTAAGGCATTTGATTGTGTCAACAATGATATACTTTTAAAAAGTTGCGTATGTACTATATGTCATTCAACTTGGTATGTTGGCTGGAATTTTATTTGACTAACCGTTATCAAAGAACAGTAATAAAAAAAGGAAAAATTAAAATCAGGATGGGGAGAAATTAAAGTGGGTGTTCGTCAGGGTTCATTTTGGAACTTCTCCTTTTCTGATTTATATTAATGATCTACCAGTTAATGTATCAAATAACTTTATACTTTACGCCAAGGATACAACCGCGGTAATAAAACCAAAAATATCAAAGAGTTACAAATTATTCTTTTAGGATAAAGTACCTAAAAAGCATCTTTAAAAACCTTTTCTTGGTGTAGTTTTAGTAGAGCCGCCTTAGAAATGAAATTGTTTTTGAGGCCCTGAAAACTTTTTGACATTCAAAACAGTTTCCAAACTTTGAGGTTAAAACTTAAAACTCTGCTACGTTAAAGCCTACATAGTAATGGAAGTAGTTTAAAAGAGTCAAAGAACAAGTTAGAAAAACAAAATGACTTTTTCTGGAAGCCAGGGGGTTAGGTTCCCCTTGTCCCCAAGTATGGATACCCATGATAGTGCATAGTTGGGATTCAATTTTGGCAACTGAATAAAAAAGCTGCAAAGAAAGAAATCTGCTTAAAAAGTTTACAATTTTTAAATACAGTTTTATTATTCAAAACCTTTTCTAGAAAAGAGATATTTTTTAACCTTCCTATCTCCAGCCATCTCCATTCCACCTAGATGTGGTTTTTAGTAAATAGGAGTTATGATAACACCAATTGTATACAATACGAGTAGATTTAGAATCTGCATTTTACACATTATTAAAGGTAACATAATTTTATTTAGATAAATAACCAAATTTAGAAACAATTTTAAAGTATCAATACAGTTAAATTTCAGGATGGTTGATTCATGTACTTCAGAGGAGAAGCCATAACATGATGCCTGACCAGACTAGATTGTTCGGCTTCTCATTGCATCCACTACTGGCTTCCTGCAAGTATATGTTTCCTTGTACCACTTTGCCTCTAGCTTTCATTATGTCATTTGTACAACCAATCGCTATTTTTAGTCAAGATTGTACAACAAGATTGTACTACTGAATCATAAATGAATTTAGTTTTTGTTCTTTGGTTGACTCATATTTTATTTTTCTGTTTTATTTTACTTGTTTGGCTTTATTTATTTTCTTTATTTATATTAATAAATAAATTTATATTACAAGGCAATGAAATTCATAATCATGGTAATGTGGTCGGTAGACTACAGAGTTGAATACCATAGACTGGAATTATTTAAAAGTTACCATCACAAGCAGGGATATTATTGTTTCAAAAACAACCCTTACATATAAAAATTTTTCAATATTCTAAATTATTTAAAACTAAATTAAAAACTACCTAGTATCCAAATCATTTTATAGTATAGAAAAGTTCTTAGAGCACTCGCTACTACTTAAAAGTCTGAACAATTTTCATAGTTATTTTATAATCAAACTAGCGGACCCGACAGACTTCGCCCTGTCAAAAAGATTTGTAATGTGACAGTTTGTTTTGTTTTTTTTCACCGCATATAGTTTTATATAAAACTTTAATATGGGAATAATGACTAAAAAAGGACAATAAAGGAGAAAAGTGAAGGACAGAAAGTGACTGTATTAAAGAAAGATGATATTTAGATAATGAAATTGTTATTTCTAGTTAAGTTACATTACAGTAAGATAGACAGAGTTGCATTATATAGAACATAGATAATATACTACATATAGAAATAACATTAAGACACTATTTGTTTATATTAGACTACATTTAATAAGATAATTTCATTCACTTTAAAGAAATATTGGAGTCTGCAAGCTTTTGAAGCAATATTCAAGAATTACACCGACTCAATATTTTTTTTTAAAGTGAATGAAGATTATAACAACCCTAAATTGTAGTCTACAGTATGCAAATAGTGGTTATTTGATGGTATTTTATATGTATAGCAAATTAATATTTATCATATTGGTTACCATGAAACAAGTACAGCTGTATATCTACTGTAGTGTAATGGATAAATTATTGTTTGTTCAAGTGAATACATCAGTAACCCATTGTTTATAAATGTATCATGTAAAGCAATACAGGATTGCATTACCCAATTATTTCACACTTTATAGCATTTTACTGTTGATTGTTTTGAAGTCGGTTCAATTTTTTTGTTAAAAGTTTTATTTCAAAATTTTTGATATTAGGTATAATTATGATTATAATTTTAAGTTTTCTTTTAAAGACTATCTAAGTTGGGTTTAGGTTATTGCTAGGTTTACTGAAGTGTTCATTTTCAAATTTGTAAAAGCATAAAAGAGGTTTTAACATTGTCCTTTGAAATAAATCGGTTTTGTATCTAAGTATTTCTGTTTTGTTTTAATTTATAATATAAATTAATATCAATTAATGGACATTTAAATACAAATTAATAAATTTTAATAAAATTTACTGACATTCTTTGTTTGAAGTTTGTTGTTGACAATGGGAGGATTTCTAAAGTTGAACTATTATTGCGGACATTTTCCATCGTTAGTGAATAAAAGGATCATCAAAAGGCATTAAATCAAATAGTAAACTTTTACTGACATCTCTAAAGAAATAGGAAACTCTCATTCTGTACAGGAAGCTTTGAGATTCACAGAAATATTTTAGAAAATCTTTAAAGAATAGACTTTAATTTTCAGTAAATTAGTAAACGTAATGTCAATAAAGTTATCAATTCATAAAAAACTGCAGGATGAGACGAAATACCTGTAGATTTGATGAAGAGTTTCACAGTTGTTCATATCGGAGGTTTTGTCAATTATTGTTAGTCATTCAAATAGTTTTTCTGTAAATCTTAAGTGCGAGAACTCAAACCTCTTCCCAAGAAGTAAAAGAGGAATAATCCTAACAACTATCATCCAGTATCTGTCCTACCAGCATTTTCAAAAGTTCTCAAAAGTGGCATTAAATCAAATAGTAAACTTTTTAGAAAATAACGATTTAGTTCCTGAACAATTAGGTTTTAGGAAAGGTAATAGCACACCTACAGCATTATTTTAGTTTATTTATGAAGTTTCTTGGGCCTTGGACCAGTCTCAGAGAACATTGGTAGTGATCTGCGATTTGTCTAAGGCATTTGATTGTGTCAACAATGATATACTTTTAAAAAGTTATATGTCATTCAACTTGGTATGTTGGCTGGAATTTTATTTGACTAACCGTTATCAAAGAACAGTAAAAAAAAGGAAAGATTAAAATCAGGATGGGGAGAAATTAAAGTGGGTGTTCGTCAGGGTTCATTTTGGAACTTCTCCTTTTCTGATTTATATTAATGATCTACCAGTTAATGTATCAAATAACTTTATACTTTACGCCAAGGATACAACCGGTAATAAAACCAAAAATATCAAAGAGTTACAAATTATTCTTTTAGGATAAAGTTCCTAAAAAGCATCTTTAAAACCTTTTCTTGGTGTAGTTTTAGTAGAGCTTTGAAATGAAATTGTTTTGAGGCCCTGAAAACTTTTGACATTCAAAACAGTTTCCAAACTTTGAGGTTAAAACTTAAAACTCTGCTAATGTTAAAGCCTACACAGTAATGGAAGTTTAAAAGAGTCAAAAGAACAAGTTAGAAAAACAAATGACTTTTTCTGGAAGCCAGGGGTTAGGTTCCCCTTGTCCCCAAGTATGGATACCCATGATAGTGCATAGTTGATTCAATTTTGGCAACTGAATAAAAAGCTGCAAAGAAAGAAATCTGCTTAAAAGGTTTACAATTTTAAATACAGTTTTATTATTCAAAAACTTTTTAGAAAAGAGATATTTTTTAACCTTCCTATCTCCAGCCATCTCCATTCCACCTAGATGTGGTTTTAGTAAATAGGAGTTATGATAACACCAATTGTATACAATACGAGTAGATTTAGAATCTGCATTTTACACATTATTAAAGGTAACATAATTTTATTTAGATAAATAACCAAATTTAGAAACAATTTTAAACTATCAATACAGTTAAATTTCAGGATGGTTGATTCATGTACTTCAGAGGAGAAGCCATAACATGATGCCTGACCAGACTAGATTGTTCGGCTTCTCATTGCATCCACTACTGGCTTCCTGCAAGTATATGTTTCCTTGTACCACTTTGCCTCTAGCTTTCATTATGTCATTTGTACAACCAATCGCTATTTTTAGTCAAGTAAAAGATTGTACTACTGAAGCATAAATTAATTTAGTTTTTGTTCTTTGGTTAACTCATATTTTATTTTTCTGTTTTATTTTACTTGTTTGGCTTTATTTATTTTCTTTATTTATATTAATAAATAAATTTATATTACAAGGCAATGAAATTCATAATCATGGTACGTGGTCGGTAGACTACTACAGAGTTGAATACCATAGACTGGAATTATTTAAAAGGTTACCATCACAAGCAGGGATATTATTGTTTCAAAAACAACCCTTACATATAAAAATTTTTCAATATTCTAAATTATTTAAAATTAAATTAAAAACTACCTATTATCCAAATCATTTTAGTATAGAAAAGTTCTTAGAGCACTCGCTACTACTTAAAAGTCTGGACAATTTTCATAGTTATTTTATAATCAAACTATGGACTCACAGATTTCTGGCCCTGTCAAAAGATTTGTAATGTGACAGTTTGTTTTGTTTTTTCTTCACCGCATATATATGTTTTATAAAAATAGGATATCAGCTGGCCACGAATATCAATAAAGCTCAAATCGCGACAAGTTTAGTTAGAAAACGTATGGGAAAAGAAAAGGGCTGTTTTAAGGGGTTTTCCGCAATTATTCAATTTTTCTCGCCAGAAAACCATCCTTGAACTCCAACGAATATTTTGAAAAAAATTTGGCCAAATTGGTCCAGGCATTGTTGAGTTATGTGCTTAGCAACACATTTTGCGATTCATTTTTATATTATAGATTAAGTTTTAAAATTATTGGTATAATAAGGCTAGTGGCTCATATATTTCATACATTTTATTGTTAATGTTCCAACACAATTTTATATTGTTCGGAAATAAAGATTGTTAATATTGTCTTTTTGAAAGTTCATAATAGTGGCGGAGAGCAATTAGGTAAAAAGAAAAAACAGAATTTTCCTGCCACTTCTGGAGAAAAACTACTCCTAACGCTTCGGGCAGTTAAAAACTCCACCTGTCTTCAGAAGACTACACTAATATAGGAACTACATTCAATTATATATCTTAATCTAAGACTTTACCGAACAATACTTAAAAATATGCTATATCTTAAGAAATTGATAGCCTGTCAAACACAAATTAGAAAGTGAAATAAGTAAAACGAGGAGAACTACTGAACTGGTAGACACAGGACAGTAGATCCTGAAAATTTGCCTTCTCAGACTGTAAGAGTTCAACTTGTCATCCGGTTACCAAATTCTATCAAAAGTGCCAATGCCAAATGCATTTCAAAGTTGTCTAGTAAGAAATGTATGCACAAAAGTATTTTATAGTGTGGACGATTTTAATTTAAAGGCTCATAACTAGTAGTAGAGTAGAATAGTTCGAATGAGTGAAGAGCAAGGGAATGAAACAGATTGTACGAGTATGTTAGAACTTTGAAAGAGGAAAATTATAGCCACTGAACAGTTGACGGTTGCACAACATGTTACTTGTTTCTACAATACCAGGTGGTTCAAAAATAATGGTGCAAAATAAAACAGCTGTAGTTTTGTTTAAACTGAACTAAAACAGCTGATTAATGCAACAATGGAAAGGCTTTATTTTCAAGTTTGTTTTGGTGTGGTTAAGTTTCAATTTGCTGCTGTTTTATGTTTGTACATACGCATTTACAAAATGGGCGCAACGAAAAGGCTTTTTGTATCTTGGAGTATGCTCTAACAGAGTCCGTTGTAACAGTACAAAGAAGTTTTCGCAGAAATACCAAACCTTAACTGCACTGCACGAAGTTTAGGTCAATAAGTTTAGCACTAGTGAATGTCTGTGTTCCAAGAAAATCAGGTTTCAGAGGAATCGGTAAGACTCATTGAACTAAGTACACATGTAGACTCTATACAACGTCAACTACTAGTGAACTTCAAAAACCACAAACATCAGTATGGCGTATTTTGCAAAAGGGTATGAAAGTTAAATCTTACAAACTTTAACTTGTACAGGCCTAGGCGTTTGGCGTATTTCAATGAAATGACAGAGCTTCTCAAAGACGAGGAATTTGCCGACAGATTGGTATTTAGCGATGAGGTGACGTTTCACCTCAGTAGAAAAGTGAACCGACACAATGTTAGAATATGGGGATCAGAAAACCTTAGAGAGATTATTGAAATTGAAAGAGATTCCAAGAAAGTTAATGTGTTTTGCAATCTTGGCAAACGCAAAGTCTACAGAGGAAGTTTTACAACAAGTCTGGGCAGACATGGACTATCGCATTGACATATGCAGAGTGGCCAGAAGAAGCTATATTGAACAGTTGTAATATATGTTATAAAACTTGATTAGTGTATGATTGAAGTAATATAATACTTATTTTTGTACGACTTCCAATTCCCATATAGATTAAGTTTATTTTTTATCTCCCTGTACAATATTTTTTTATAATTTGCAAGTGATCCTAGTTTATATCTCAAGTGTGGCCACAAATTTTGCTTTTAAATGGCCTTCTGAACGGTATATAATTAGCCTTAAGCTGTTAATTATACATTAATTATAAAATTTATATTTATACAATTAATTTTACATGATTGTGTTTGAGCCAGTTTGAAATATCTCACTTGTTGATTTAAATATTAAATTGACAGTCACATGATATAAAAACTTTGAATTTACATATTTAAAATTTTATAGCAAAATTGGTAAGTTGGATTGAGTAGGTAATGATAACACACTCAACCAGTAATTGAGGGGTTTAAGTCCCAAGTTAGTTCAGAAAATTTGCTTTCAAATATCCTTTTATTCCAAGCTAATATTTATGATTCCAGATGTTTAAAATTTGATTTTATATTTGTTTATTTATACATCGTAGTTCTAGGCCAAATTCAACACACGAAAATGGAATCATTTCTGAAACTAGTCGTGTAAAATTAAAATATGTTCAGGGTACTACTATGTTTTATTGTAAATACTAATAATCCTTTAGTACATATGACTTTATTTTCTTGTATAAATTTATCATTCATTTACTTTTGATTTGTATGTGTGTTACATAGGCTCTGTTAATGGTATGAAACTACCAAAATGTACACTTATGTGATTATAATTTTTGTGTTTTATAAATAAATAAATCTTTATATGTTGTAAGGATTTTACAAATCATTAACAATTGTCAATATAACTAGTGTTCACAGCAGCATTAAATTGCATACACAAATAAACAATATTATTATTTAATGTACTAATTTTGAGTCACAGCTTATAACAAATAAACATAGTAATAACATAACAAATAGTTAACCAGGAAGCTGTTAAAGCGGCAGTGCAGGACAGTATCAAAAATGTAAAGGCTTGGAAGGGTCAAAAGGCCTAATTGTTTAAAAGTCTCACAACAGTGATTTCTGAAATTCAATTTTCCTTTTGCAGACAAAAAACTTGGTTAAAATGTTTAGGTGCGTAACCACCACAAAGGATTATACCATAATTTAAGTGGGAAAATATAAGCCCATAATAGGCCATAAGGAGCACATGGGAAAAGCACAAGCAGGATAGTTTGTGTAAGCCAAATACACCAGAAATACTGCAAACACTGTTAATTTGATTTTCCCAGGTTAATCCTTTATCAAGATAAATCCCAAGAAATTTAACAACCTAAGCTTCTTCAATAATATCCTCATCTACAATAGTTATTGATTGTGAGCCTAACGGTTGAGGTCTCGAACGAAATTGAATTAGTTTGATTTTGGTATTATTATCTGCCAAGAAGTCTTGAACACAACTGTTCAGATTAGTAATTGATTGAGTTTCTAAAGTATTTTGACATTCTGCAGTGAAACAAAGAGTTGTGTCATCTGCAAATTGTATCATACCATCTTTAATTGAGCTCTTGGCATTATTTACGTTTATTAAGAATAACTTAGGACCCAATACTGATCCCTGAGTTACACCATAGCTAATTTTAATTTCTTTTGAGTTTGAACTAGCAGCTTTAACATATTGTGCACGGTTGCAAAGATGGGACTGTATCCAGTTATATGTCAAACCTCGTACACCAAGGTTTTCCAATCTATTCATAAGTACAGAATGGTTGAAACAGTCAAAGGCTTTGCTAAGATCAAGGATCAGGCTTAAAATTAGCTGCTGCTGCTGCTATCAAGTACTTCGTAAACTGTTGTAATGAATTCTGATATGGCATCCATAGTTAATTTATATTTTCTAAAAGCAAATTTGGTTTCTGATAAAATATGAAACTTATCTAAAAGTCTATTTAAGAATAGCTTTCCAAAAACTTCACTTAGAACTGGAAGAATAGAAATAGGTCTGTAATTGCTTGCTTCTAAAGGATCATGGTTCTAAAAATGGTAATATTTTAGCCATTTTTATTGCTTCTGGAAATACCCTGCTTTCAAAAGAAATGTTATTGAGTTTAGTCAAAGGTCTAATAATGTGCTAGGAGCATCGTTTTATTAGACTCATTGAAATTTCATTAGACTTGAGCGGAAACTGTTATTAAGAGTTGAAGATGCTTCAGCTTCAATAATTGAGTTGAGTACCATGGAGGACATTTGAGTTGTTGAGGAGTTAGTAGTAGTTTTGTGCCGCCGATTGTGACTAATCTCAGCCACCACAGACTACACTTCAAATAAAACATCAGCAGTTTAGCAATTTTTCCTAAAAAAAGGGTTACAATCACATTTAAGTTCTAATAAAAATAGGTAGCTCTAAATAATTACTAACTTGACATTTTTTGATCAGGTCGTCTAACTCCTTCTTCAGTTGGGTAGTCTCCGGATCATCTTTCGGCATTTTGATTAAAGTTTATCTGTAAAAAATAGCATTTGACAATTTAAGTAGGTATAAAAAATCAAACAGCATTTCATGTTTATGGTATTGTCTTTTTTATTGAGGCAGGTAAGTTGGCAATGGCTTGCTGGGTTACAAGGCACTTTGCGTTTCCAGCTTTGACTTGCCCTTTAGATACAAATAAAAGCTAGCTTTAAATTAGTAATGTATGGAAAGTTTAGTTTAGGAAAAGGGAAAGCCAGTCTTAACTCGGAGAACACCCCCAAGCTTTTTGAACTTTTTTTAAATATTAGAAAAAGACGTCCTACTTTTATACGTAAAATACCCTTTTAAAACCCTTTAGGGAGTGTTTTTATGGGATCCTGAAGTTTGTTTTGACGTACTTTGCGTTCCCATCCCCCACCCAAAAGCCGGTAAGGAAAGGCCCCCAAATTTTTTAAATACAAACCCCTCCCCGTTGTGGCACATAAAAAAAGGGAATTTTAACCTAAGTTCAATGGCCCAAAGAAAAGTTTTTATCTTGACTCGTTTTTGTGTAATATCCATTTAAAGATGATAAGAAATTATATTTAAAATGCCACATTTTACATTTAATTTTTTTTAACGCACATTTTTCTTGAAAATCCCTTGAGGGAAACTGTCACAACCCTATAATATAATCCCATAGATGATTGTGAAAAAATTTGTCATAAAAGAAATCGAGTGTAAAATGTAACATTTTAAACATTCAAAAAAGTTAAATGATTGTTAATACTTCATTTCATTATTGATTTTTTTATACAAAAGAGTCACCCGTAACAAAAAACATTTACCTGGCTTATCAAGTGAAAAAATTTTTAAAATCTAATAATTAATCATCTTGATGAGCGTAGTTTAATTCTTATATAACCAATATTTTATTATTTTATTTTAGAATATAACAGAACTTATTTACTGTCAAACTTTTTCTACAAATGGTTTTGTTTTATTTTACATACATTAACAAAAGAAAGACAAAATTACAATGTACATATAAAGTATAAACACATAATATCACAATAACAAAAAGAGCTAGGCAGTTTTAATGTATTTTTAAGTTTTATCTGATGACATTACAACAAAATCTCATGTTTCTTATAGATGAATTTTTAATCAATGATGAAAATGGCTGAGAAATATGTTAACAATATATACATACCTGAAATAGTGGCAAGTAAAGCAATGTGGCCACGACTGACTGTCTCGTGCATTCTACCATAATCCATTTACCTGGCACTTATTTGATTAACTTTATACCTTAACTGGCTTAGGTCCACTACTGCCAACCTATCATTCTTTGTCTTTCAACCATTAACTGCTCTCTTGCTCTTCATTCATGCAAGATTTAAACAATACTTTTAAATAATAATCCTCTGTAACACTCAATAAATGCTTTCTTTTAAAGACACCAAAATGTATTCCCCAAAGGGATTATAAAAGTATATTCAGAGAATAGCTAGAAAAGGGTTTTCTACGAACAATGGCAGAATTGGCATTCTTTAATCTATGTAAATTTATCCTCTGAGATGTTAGTGATTAACGTTGATAATCAAAAGAGACGACGAAAAGAAATACTTTTTAGATTTTAAAGAGGTAATTATTCTGTGCTGAATGGGTTCGAAATGGAACAAGCCTAAACTAATTAAAGGGAATGTTAAGAAAATAGATGGTGTTTTAACTAAGATTATGCTGAACCCAATTTTCATATTCTGAGTTCTCGATTTCTGAGAGTAAAATCAGCTCTTGGTACTTCGTTGGGTTGTGTGCTTAAGCACCACATTTTTAGTTTTCTTTGGATTGATCTAATTTCTATTTATTTTATACATAAATCTAAAATTGTCCTGAAAAATTGTTTTTAAAACGCTTGGGAAGCAATGCACTTACTATTATAATAAATAAATACAGAATTGGCGTTCATTAAAAATAGAACATTTCAGATAAGTGATAACAGACCACTGCTCATAACTTCCAAACTATAGTTTCCGACTCAAAACACATAGTTTATTACCTATATTATTAATTACTTATCAAACAATTCTTTTAATAATTCTTAATTATTTTAATAGAATGGAGATCATCAAACCAATCTGTATTTAAGTTCATGCACACCAATATTTTGGATCAGCATATTATTAAAATTTTGGTTCAACATGTGTTTTTCTGAAATAGGAATTAGCAATTTATTTACAATCTTACGTGAGAACAACACTTAAGAAAGGAACACTAGAAAAGAAAAAGAAAATAAATTGATTAAAGGTTTTTATTTCATACACAGTTCTTATTTCATTAAACTGATACATAACTTTGCAAGGGATTCCTTAGCAAAATAATCTTAAAAATGCAGAACTTGAACACATGATAATCAATTTGAGTATTTCTATTTACTCACACAATACTTAGAAGATAAAACTTAATATTTAAAAAAGGGTTCTTTACTTCTTTTGAGTCTGTAATTTATAACTGACAGCACAATATCATTAGACTGGTGAGGAAACGAGTTAAGCCCTTCATTTGGCCTTAAAAATATTCCCTCTTACCTATTAATTATTATCTTAACAAAAAAGGAGAGATTCGAAAACCTAAAATACTGTATTAATGAACACACAATGGAATGAAAGTACACCCACTACACATACAAATACACCACAAGGTGAGTGAGGAATGGAAGAATACAAAACCATCACCAGCCCAATGACATTGTGCAGACTCTAGTCCTTGTAAGGCCAGCACGTAGGATCAGAAGCAACCTAATTTGATAAGGCAACACGATGGACAGCATTTGCAGCCAATCCATTTGTAAAAACATAAGTGGAATAGGTGTATGCATGCTACAACAGCGGCAAAATTACATAAGACAAAGGCCCCCAAAATTATCTCTTAGAGCAAAAATATCATCCAATGCTAGGGACATGTGTTAGGAAATACACATTTTTTAATTGGTTGTTTGGTTTTTGCATTCAAATTCGTTCAGTTATTGTGTGTAGGGTTTTTTGTCAAGAACAGCAAAACTGCTGTCAATTTTTAACTAAATTATTAAACTATTAGTATTTGTCCTTTGGTTGCTAGACATTATTTTAACACATTAAAATGAATATCATTTATCAAATTGAACGTGATAATTTTTGAAGTTTACTGAAAAAGTGCAAACACACTGAAAACTTGCCAATTTCAGGATATCACTGACATCTTGTGTGTTAAAACATATCATACACTGAGTAAGACAGAATGTCTTCCTCGACATGTTGTCTGTTCCTATGTGCAGGCAACCTACTGGTAACAGAACATACTCCCAAGAACGTAACTATTTCAACTGCTCTACCTCGGCTCAAATGTTTTTTAGGTTGTGACAATACTTATTTGACAGTGAAGTAAATGTTGTATTCACTCTTCATGTACAAAGATATTGAGTAAAACTAAAAATATATAACTTTCATTAATATTTCATATCTAAGATTGATCATAGTTTATCATGCTATTGGAATGAATGAAAGATTAAACAAAACTTCTAGTCTATAAAGTATGGCTTTTTAAAACCAGTTATGGTTATAAGTTTTAGTTTATCCATGCTTAGCTTTGAAATAACACAGCTAAAAACTCCCTCTTACAATAAAAACAAAAACAGCACCAACAGTTAAACTCATGGTGTCTTTACAAAAATTTCACAGGTTTTGAAGTTAACTGAATACATAAGTGAAGTAATGTTGTGACCCCGACTCAGCAAGCAAATTGGAAGACTGAAGATTAGTGTGGGGTGAATCAGAACAAGGGTACATCACTCGGTATGTGGGGCTCAGCCCTACCTGACTTGCTGTTGCCACTTAAAAATAAATCTAAATATCAAACTAATAACAAAAATTGTAGAAAATACTATAGTGTAAAATGTTAATAATTATATTGTAAAATGTTAATAATAATAATTGTAAAATATTAAGTGTCATAAATGCTCAAAATCAAAATGCTCAGTTTTGTAAACTTCACAAACAACAAATGTCTTTTAGCAAACTATCTTTGGAGTGTCAAAGTATGAGCTTAAAAGTTTTATGTGTCTAAAGATACTATAATAAAAGCATTAGAAGTAAAGTATTCTTCAAAACACCATATAGTGTGGGTAATGAAATAAAATATTATAAATTGCAATCATGTTGCTTATTTACACCTTAAAATGAATAAAGCAGAGTTTAAAAATGTGCTAGCAGAAAAACTGAAATCGGAAACGGATGGCATATTAAACTAAAATATTCTGCCTAGACTCAAACCCGGTTTTGACGTTTTAATTATGAAAAAATGTACCTATTACTTTCTGGTTACGAACTACTCACATTATTTGTATTTTATTGCTGTCAAACAACTAACGTATGTACGTTATAGTAAAAAATCACAGACCAAAAACTAACAACGAAAGAAAGATTTGAATAAAAATGGGGCTCATTTCCGAGACTACCAGTTAGAGCTAACACATTGTTAAATGTTCTTTAGGCTTATGAGGTTGTCAGTCTTTTTCAAGGGTCAACAAAGGATATCATGATGTAGCGAGTGCCCCCGGTGACGGGAAGACCCTCGTGGAAGTGAGTTAGCCTGCCGGGGTGCATCAGGAGCCAGCCGACACTCGTATTCGTCACACTGCAGTTGTACCTTAGAAACCTGCAGCCTCCACCCTGGCAAATCCAGTTCAAGCAAGTATTCAATAATAGAGCAGGGACAATGTTTTGTGGTTGAACATTTCTATCAAATAAGCATTATTAATTCCCTTTGTAAATTGTGTTAATATGTCAAGATTGTTTCTAAACATTTTACACTCTCTTCAATTTGGGTTGTTTAGACATTTAAGTAATGTCAACGGAAAAAAGAAGTAAACATACACTGAGTTCTCATGCACTCAATACATAAAGTTTCCAAAACACTTCTTACACAACTTAACATAATTGACATGTTACATTATTTAATGTGTATCCCTAAAGCATTCTTCACTTTCAAACAATACAGCTATAGAACAGTTTCTTCAATAAATTTTGCCACTCTGGTACATCTAATAATAATCCACTCTGACAGCACCAGCAATTTGTCTTTTTAAATACTTTTACATGTTTGCAAACCATAGGAGTCAAGAAAATGGCAGAGTAGCTTGATATCTTAAGTCTTGTTGAAACAATATTGTGCAAGCAATCAGTGCTTTCACACACAATTTCTATGAATAGTGTGTTAACTACACACATTTTCAAGGTTATTTTGTGAACATTCTTGATGGGACTAGGTGTACACTCTACATGGGATTAACATGAAAAGCAAGATTTGCAATAGAAGTTATACAATCTTTGATAGATATGTAGTATAGTAGATATGATTAATACAAGAAAACCTCTAAAGGTCTCGGTTATTCCCAAATGGCTACACCCCCGCTATTGATAATTTAGTGAATTGTTGTATCTTGTTTCATTAAACAAGTTCCTAACATGTATAAATTAGAAAAATATGAAACATTTTTAAAACCACCTAAAAATAGGCGTCATTCTGAAACAAAAGGTCTGATTGCCCTAATTTTTTCAATAACAAAATCAAAACTACAATCAAGATCAAAAACAAAAATTTAAAGCTTAAATAAAATCCACCAAGTTTTACTTGATTTATTATGTGGAAAAAACTCAGACAAACGAACAAAACAACCTTTTGATTTCCAAGCCTTTAATGGAACGGACTATACTAAGCCGCGTGAGGGGAAAAGTGGTGGGGAGCTACGTCACAGCTGTTTATACTCCCGTCTCTGGGATTCATCTTAATTGGCGCAGTCTGTACCTGTTCTTCCCACTGTTGTGGTTATAGTGTAGCAATAAAGTTTTATGTTATGTTTGCCTGTTAGTTACTCCAGGACGCATCGGTTGTGCGCACTGCGCAAAGATACCGAATTTGATGCGTGCACAACTGAGAAACCGGTCTTCCGGTCTTGTATGTCAGCCAAGCCGGGGGGCTAGCTGTGTTGTTGAGGGGGTTGAGTGTGGGGGACTAACTTAATCAAAGTTCCACCGCCATAGCTTCTGCCGATTTTGAGTTATAAGCGGTCCAAAATGCCTTTAAAATATTACAGACATACAGACTGGAATATTTTTGCCATCAGTTTTGGTCTTTGCAATGCATAAAACACCAACTAACTAAAACCGATAGATTTCATTGCAAAAGTATTATTTTGTTTATATAGACGCCTGCAAAAAAAAAACAAACAAAACAGGGCAAAAATCTTTTTTGTAAGGGGTACAGTATTGAGTTATTTCTCTCTATTAAGATTAGATTAGCTATTAATCCCTTGTGGATTGCAGAAACCAATGTTTTTATTTCAGTAGTGGGGAATGTCTGGCACGATAGTTTTATGGTATGGGAACTGACACTTACTCTGATTCTGAATATTAAACATTTTTCATATAATTTCCTACCTAGCCTGAATGCCATTCTTTAGGGAAGCAGTCCACTGTTAATTTTAATCATACTAAGTGCTACTAGCTGGTACAAAAGCATCGGTTGTGTACCTGGTAGTCAATGTCAGGTCTGTTGAGTGCGAGGTTGATGGTGTAAGTAGAGGAGTCGTGGTGAGGTCGTAAAGACGGCTGTTCGTCCAGCTTGTATCTTACTACAAAGTTCATCAACGATTTTGGAGGCTGGAAATCATACAAACAATCCATGTCTTAAAATGTGTAGATTCAATGTATTGTATAACAACTATAAGAGAGAATGAGCAATCAATCAGTTAAAAAACATGCATTTTTAGTTTTTTACTTTATATTTATTACAGGAGCTCTTTTGATACTTTCCCACTTTTATGTATAAGATTAAAACATATGAGCACATTTTAGAAAATGCATTGTAAAATTACTTGTAACTATTTGCAGTGTAGCTAAGCAATACAAGTGAGAGTGTGCCAAGTAAGACAGAAATACTGTGAGACTGTTTCTTAATTTAAAAGGTAGTACACCTTTTTTATTTGTACAATAGGCATGTGAAAAATGTACCTATATTTACTACTGAAAGCATAGACTATATATTTTGAAATATAAGTAGAAATAAATTAACTAATGAACATGCAAATAACAAGCTGAGAGAGAATAAGAAAGAAAAGATAATTTATTTTCACTAATGGATCAGTTTATTATAGACATGTGACTAGCCATGTGTATCTAAGAACCCACCAATAACTTCAGACATACAAAGGGGTACCCAAAAATAACAGAAATTTCATTATATAACCCATATTTTATTATTGTTATAAATTTACATCTACACCTGTAGTATACTCTCCATTTAGGGTAGTGCATTTATCCATTCGATGCTCCCATGGTTAAAAGCACCCTTCATACGTCTTAGCCTGAATGACTACACGCTCTATCCTCATTTGCCTTTTCACTTTTTCATTTTTCTCATAACGGTGATCTTTTGTGTAATTTTTCATTATGGGGTTCATAAAAAAGTTGTGTGGGGCAAGATTTGATGAATATGGGTTGTGGGGAAGGGTGGTCGGTCATGCTGGTATTGGACAAAAACTAGCGCACTGAGATGGCTACGTGGGCAGGCGCATTGTCAAGATGAAAGAACCAGTCTCCATATCGCCACAATTTAGGTCTGGAGAGTGTTGAAATTTGCTACACCGAATTTCAACACACTCCAAACAACAAAGAAGGATTTTCAATGGTCTCCCGACGGTCTTCTCGCAATATTGACAATTTTTTCTAAACAATTTCACCAGTTCGAAAATTTGAAGGTCGTTCGGGATGAGGCAGTTGTCAATCAACATGGCGCCATCTTGAATTTGGGAAAAATACTCGTTACACTCTAGTTTTGCTCAAAACATCGTCTTTGTAAGTTTTGTTAATAATTGCAACCATTTCTGACGTATTCTTACCGAGAAGAAAACAAAACTTCACTGATAAACTTTGCTAATTTAATTACACCATCAAAACCAAACGAGGCAGAACAAAAACTACTTTTAGAAAACGCACGCAACTCCTCTTCACGACCTCTCAGACTGACCACATCGAGTACACTGAACTCAGGAAGAGTTGGACTTTTATCCCCTGACGGCTGAAATGCAAACTATGCGCTACCCACCTCGCCATCGACCGATTCCCGATAGTTTTGGGTACCCCCTCGTATAACTGTAAAAGGAGGCAGAAACTTATGTTTTCTAGAACAATTTTGCTACCTCAGTGGCATTTTGAAACTAAACTTAGTAAAATATTTTATTAGCCAGATTGAAAGTAACCTAAACTTGTTGCATTTCTGACTTTCACCACAAAATTTAGAATATACTTGAACCATACAAGTTAAAAGGTAAAGTTTGTCTTGTTTGAACGAGGCAAAGTTAGGACTACAAAGTCCTCTCTACCACTCAACCTCGACCATTACTTAGCGTCACCGTATAGTCACAACACAAATTGTAAGTGGTGACTGGGATTGAACCCGCGCCGAGTGATGAACACCAGAGTCGCATGCGATATTAATCCGCCATGGATCCGCTAACCAAAAACCATAGAGTGTACTGAAATGGTTTTGATTAATTGTTGAATTATTTATCCTACTCTAGTTATCAAAAACAAATTTAAACTTTATCCCAACTAAAGTAGTTGCTGGAATAGAAACCTAATTGTAAATTGTAAAGTTGAACACTTTTACTACGATTGTAGGCCCTTGGCAAAACGTTGAAGGCATTGCAAAGCAACCAAAACCCAAAGGATGATAGATAATCCTTTGTGCATTACATAGATGAAATGAATGGCTATATTGGTTTAACAGAACTTGTATAAATAGGTATATTTACAGGAGTGATTGTACCATCACCTTCCCAGGCAGCCAAGCTTATGATGAACCACTATGAAAAACTTACATCGTCATAGCCGATAAAAACAGATTGTTGAAGTGGACTTATATAGAAGGTTAGAAATTCATCCCAGAGAGAACCCAGGCCGACTTGCTTCAAGTGGATATCTCTGGTAGGAACATTCTCATAGCCTCCTTCAATCCTAGGATCCTGGTGTCAGTGGATATGTACGGAAAAGTGGGATATGAGATAAGTGATGAAATAAAACATAAAGAGTAAAGGATGATAAGGCAAATTGAGAAGGATTAAGGAGGTTAAAAAAGAACAAACAGAAAACATTATGATTAGTCATGCGTAAATAATAAAATAATACATCGTGGTAGTATCCGGTAAAGACTAGTTCTTGAAGAGGCTTGACGAAAAGTCGAAGGAACTCCATCCAAGACTGATCAAATCCGACTTGGTTCATGTGAATGTCTCGAGTTGGCACATTTTCATACCCTCCAGCCAACCTTTCATCCTATAGACAATATTGGGAAACATAAATTACAAAAGTAATACGTTACATAACATTTCTTACACATAAAATTGGTTTAAATTTATGACTTTTTAAACAATTCAAAAACTATTTTTCAAATGATTCTTTTTTTGAAGATAATTACTAAGATCCTCTTGTGCATTTATAGTCACATTTTTGTCAGATTTTCCTGAAATTTGGTATAAATGTTCCTTATGTAAACAGCTGGGTCAAGTTACTTAGCCAGCAAAGTCGGATAACTACAGGAGTACAGGAATATTTTTTAAGGAGGGAGGGGATTTTCATTAAAAAATTAGTGTTAATGATTTGAAATAGCAAATTTCAACTAACTTCTTTTTAAAAATTGAAATAAATATGTACTTTATTACTACTTATCAAATATCAATATATTTATTAACAAAGACAAGAAAAACAGAGTAGAACCCTTTTTTATATTTTATTGAAGCACTATTGTTAGTAACTAATAACATTAGTAGCCCTGAGTGGACAATTTCCTGTTTAATATATCAATATATTTATTTTTATTTTATTTGTCAATTCACGATACAGGATTGTGTTGACAAAATGGTGAAAGTGATACAAAAAATTTTGAAATGAATGAATGAACGACATGTTTGTGGGTTATGTGACTTGGTAAACTAACTGCTGATAAGGAAGTGAGGGGTTTACATTTAAACCCTTTTATAAAAAAAGGTATATATAAATAAAATTTAAACTCCTTCAATAAATTCTGCTACAAAGTAAGGAGCCATAACCAGCAAGTGTTTATTAAGTTTTTTTTGAAAATAGCAAGATCTGACAGAGAAGTTTTGATTTCTAAAGAAAGCTTGTTCAGCATATAAACAATTATTTTTATATGTTTCAAAATGGAAGCTAAACATGAATTTTACAATGACAACAGAATGGGTCTGAATAGTCTGAATTGAATGTTCCCTAAGTTCATGATATATATTAAAACTAGCAGTGAAAGAGCATGATACCCACAATCATTGCTTATTGGAGTCCTCTAGAAATAAAATGTGCTATTCACCTGGTTCAGCTGCGGTGTCAGCTGGTTATAAAGTATGATAAAATTATTCTCAAACTCAAAATAAAAATAAGCATTTCACACTAATTGAAACAAAATAATCTTATTTTGTCAATGTCAGTAAGCCATTGTTTTGTTCACATAAGGATCTATATTTATCAAGCAAAACTACATAATATTAAGAAGTCCTACCTTGTTGGATCCATCAGACCATTTTCCAAAAGCTTCAACTATTTCAATAAGGTGTTGACAAAACTCTGGAGTAACTACTGGGAACCAATAGACATCAGGACATGGCTGAAAATGTAAGAACAAGTTATCGGATAATAGTCTTCTCAGTTCATACAAAAGTTTAATGATTTTGTTGTTAATGAAAGAGTAAATAAATAATACTAAAAAATAAAAATGTATTTATATATTTTTATTATGTTTATATTTATACTTCTTTTTATTATTTTATATGTAAAAAGTGTTTAATAAAATCCTTTTGATAACAAAGTAATACTAAATAAACAGTTTGAAGTCAAGAACTTGTTTGACATATTAATTAGGTTTTGAACTAGTTTTTTAAAGTGGATTGAATGATATTAATAACATTTCAATTCTTTATAAAATATTCAATTTGGACCTTCAAAAAATAAGTATTTTTACCTGATCTGCAGTTTTGTTGGGATTGAAGTTCTCGTGGTATAAAGGACTGATATATCTTTGCTCCCAGTCAATACGGTTGTTGAATATTTCATACATATCTGGGTGGTTGTTTTTAGTATCAAAAAAGTCTGGATTTACAAGATGACCATAATCCTCTACATTTGATACATACATGAAGATCCCCTGCAAAAGGTTACATAATAAATCATCTGAAATGTACATTACAATATATTTTTTTTTACTAGTTTCCGTTTGTAGGATTGTTTTCAAATTTAGTTACCTTAGTAAATCTGAATTTATTTATCCCAGTTTAGGACCTCTTTAAATACCTTATTGCCTGTAGATCCTAGATGTGTTGAGAATTTTTTCACTATGCATTTCAAGTATCTCCTTTCTTCCTTCTTACCACTTAATGTTCTATATACAAATTTACAGTTCCCGTTTCATCAATTGTGTGTCACCGTTTGTGAACCATCCGAAATGACGGGGGACGACGACGATATATGTGACACGGGTGGAGAGGGGAAATGCACTGGGGTTGATTTGTCCTTGTTGCTGTCACGGTGGAATGCAGCTGGGCTGGGTTGGAAGGGGCGGGTATTGTTAGAGAGATTTGGGGGTTTCCCGGAGCGGCACCTGTGATGTTGCTTTCTATTTTAAGGGATAGTTGAAACAAAACTTAACCGGCAAGAAGATTTAAGAAATACCTTGTCACGATAATGGCGGCAGAAAGACATGTCAGTGTCCATTTCTTCTGTGCTATAGACAGGTTTGTGGCTTCGAAGCAAAGTGGCATTGATCAAATATGCAGCTGATATGTAGGGAACATTCCAAACACCCCTGAAACACAAAACCAACATTATTATATTTTAAATTTTTCTCTTTTTAGCAATCATTTGATACATTTTTGAAATAAAATTTGGCTTGCCTATCAACAGTTGGTATTCAGTAAGAGAGGCTGAACACAAAGCTGAGCCTTTCTTATGCAACCCTAGTTTGGAATCACACCTATTGACTTGATTCATTTATGTGACACCCAGAGAAGACTTTGAATACAAATGTTTTAAATGTAATAATCATATACAAACATTATTAAGAACAAACAGAAACTTAACGAACAGGGGGTGAGACAAAACTGCACATAATATATACGCAGAAGGAAAGGGGTGGCTGATGAGCAAATCGAAGGAAGTCGACAAGTCGAATACGAAAATAGTTGACCCATAACGTCCTTGTTGGAACAAATTAAACAATGAGGCTGGCGCGAGGACGGCGAGATCACAGGGAGGGGTGACACCTCACACATCCTCTACTGCGACATTTGCTCTCATGTGCGCTTCCACACTTGCGAGCGGCGTGCCTGTCACTTGCAACTATCTGGTGTTTAAGTAGGTGGGAGCACGAACACAATCCTCAGGTAACCACACTTAGCACTGTTGACATTGTCACAAAAGTTGACCTAACTTATCACTGAAATATGTTCCATATTCTAGAGATTTAGCTTTATAGTTTATTTTGCAATTATAATTAAAAAGATAAATTAATTTGTGTTTTTTAAATAAACATATTTCAAAATTGTGTTGAAAAACTACTTTTTTGAGTATAACAAAATCAATATATTTCAGCAATTGATTGATGTCAATCAGCTTTCATACACTTTTAAATTACACAAGTAAAAAAGCTGAAATTGATTATAATTCAACACATCATTGTGTAACATAATGATAGCCCTAAACACATTACTGTTATGAAATTTAATCCATTTATTACAAAAGAATAAATTATTATACTTTTCCTCTATTTATTTTACTTTGTGAGATCGAGAAATTAAATTTATTCTTATTTTAACCATACCTTGGTACTTTAAATTTTGATAGAGGTTTGTATAATAAACTACAATACGTAAAGCACATACATTTAACCACATTCACAATACATTCGACACCATACTACTCAACCGATTTTATGATTATTGTCAAATGTTAGACCATTCAGTAGGACTGAGCAGAAAATTTAGTTACAGGTATAACATTGAAGAAATGTTAAACTTGCCTTTTCTTTTTTGTTTGATTAAAAACTCATTAGGTTCAATGAGGTGAAACATTATTAGACAAGTGATGTAGCAATTGGTTTCAGAATGTGGACAAGAACACGAATATGGGGAGCTGTGCTTGTGTTGGTGTTAGCAGTCACATTCTGTGAGGCAGCCCGAGGTGGTGGAGGGGGTCGAGGGGGAGGGAAAGGAGCTCGGGGAGGTCGCAGGGGTCAGTACGGCTCAAGAATGCCTATTCTCATACAACATCGTAACCCAGCCAGTGCAAGCTATTATGAAAACAAAGATGTAAGTTTTCTTATTAAGTATTTGATGTAAAATTTGAATTCTCTTATTGAGCTTGCAACTCACATAAAAGGTTGTAGACTATTCTTATTATTTTTTACAATTTGAAACATCTTGCTGTTGTCATGTATTATCCTGCTTTGCTAAGAAAAAAAAACTCTGCTTTCAATTGTTCTTATCATAAGTTATAAAAACAAGCTCACCAACAACACCATACGTTTACTGCCAGAACTAGCTTTATTTAAACAAAAATTAAAAGCGTACTTAGATGATTAAGGCCCCTTTGTCTGTACAGTATATTGCACTTAACATAAAGTAAAAAAAGGACAGTGGAATATGCTGCAAGTACAAGTCAACCGAGAAGGGGTAAGAAAACATCTTAGGAAACAGATGTCATATTATTTTCAGACAATATTGAGGTTTAAAGGACTTATCTTGATTCCTTGAAATGGCAAGGATTAAATTGGTGCGAATCATCAGTGGCTAGAAAACCTGAAGTTTTAACAATAAGCCACTTTCAAAAGGAAAATTCATGTATAGAACCATTTAAAGTAGAGAGCCTCAGTACTGTATTAGAAATATACATACAATTAACAATTACAGAACAATGTAGCTGTTCTTATTAATACAATTATTGTAAAAATGTCAAGTTGTGACAAATTTAATTTTAAAATTATCTTGACTTCTTATGAAAATTTTGTAATGAATAGTAAGCATTACAGTTTGTAACCATGAAATAATAAATTACATTACAGGGAGCAAGAATAGTTAAATCATCACATTTTGAGTTGGACTACATGCTTGGCCGTAAGATCACCTTCTTCTGTATGGCAAAGGGGCTACCCAGACCACACATTACTTGGTTCAAAGATGGCATTGAGTTGTACGCTCACAAGTTCTTCCAGGTAAATCAACTACCGTACATGATCTTTTAAAACTTTACCAACACACAAGTTATTGTTTGACTAAATGGCTATTTCATTCAATGTTTTAAAATGCTATGACCCAACCATCTAATTGTACGAAGTATAATGAGTATTCAACCCAATTTCTAAGTGTCTGTTATTATTTTGGGATCAATACAAATGTAATGTACAGTACATGTATTGTATGAACCTTGTACTGTGTTGGATTAAATAGCACAAATATGTTTTTAATAATAAATAAATGTTCAACGTATTTCTATTTATGTGCAGGTACATGAATGGCCAATGGGGAATGACACAATGAAATCCAAGATGGAGATAGACCCTACAACACAAAAAGACGCAGGCTACTACGAATGTCAAGCTGACAACCAATACTCAATAGACAGACGCGGCTTTCGGACTGATTACGTTATTTACACTTATTAATAATTGTATATTAATATCAAAAGTTATTTAAATTTAATTAAACATTTGTACAATTTGTATAATTTTTACCTTGTAATATTTCACCAAAAGCTGATGCCAACTTTGTGAAGATAAAATTTAGTTTTAATTCTTATCTGATGAATTGTGATCCTTTCATTTAAATTCCAAGGCTGCTTGCAAATGACAGTTTTAAAATCACTGTTTTGATTTTTTAGTGATTACAGGTGAAAATATCAGTTTTCATTAGAATATCTTTGACCCAAAAAGAGAGAATATTGGTCTTTTTTTAACCTACGAGAATATTGGATTAAGAAATAAGAATTGCCTTTATGTTAGAGAATAGCTAAAAGTGGTGGGCTAGAAGGAAAATTGGTTTACATTAACTATCATCTAACAACCCATTAATGCACAGGATATCTTGATAGGGTAGATTAGATTAAAGTAGGGCTGGTAGTGAACCAGATGTACGTCAACCAAAGGTTTGTTGTACTGCCCCGGTTATCTTAGCCTCGGAGACCCTAACCCGTGGGACCACAAAGCCTCAAGATGACTCCTCCAAGCTCAGACAAGTGAACTTCATCCCAACTACTCCCCTCTAGTAGACACTTTCTTCTAATTTCCAGAGAAGGAAAGTCTAATAGGATGTGCCTAGCAGCTTCTACTGACTGCTCACAGGGTCTACATAGAGTATTGGCATTATGCAACCCCATTTTCAGTAGATGATAGCTGAAGTGCCCATGTCCGGAAAAACTCACTCCCAAAAGGGTACTTCCGGTAGTTTGATTTTGCTGGCTAACAAACTTGACCGAGATGTTGCAAAAAGAACTTGAAAATAGTTAAGTGAAGCTTCGTTGAATGTTTATTCAGAATTGAACTTTATTAATGTGTTTTGAAATGCAATTTCATCAAAAGTCAGCTGCTAATGTAAGACAATACAAAAATAATACTGATTGATCCATTTGTACTAAGGGTGGTATTTTTATTTCAACGTTTAAAATAGTTATGTTTCAAAGGTAAAATCTACATTTGACTAGCATAAAAATTGAACTCTAGGATAATAGGTTGACTCAACTCAACCTGACAGAGCTGAAGAAATGCCTGTTGGTGATGCCGGTTCCAATAGATGAGAAGCGCAGGAGGTTTTAGTGGGTAAACTTTTCATTGAGCATATAGAAGAAGACAAAACAATATGATATGAAGAAAAGGGAGTCCCAGACACAGGGAGCTCACTGGATTTCACGGATGAGCCCCTATGGTGCGTAAAGCATTTCCTCCTAAGGGGGAAAAATCAACCTGACAAGACATTGCTTGTATATTGATTTAAATATTAGAAAAAAACAAAGTTGGTTTAGTCGCTAAATTTACTATTTAACTATTTTTAGTCATGTATAGGTCGAATCAGATACATATAGAAAAGAAAGCTTTTCTTTGTGCCCAGACTTGCTTCATTTTTAAGGGATGAGATCTTTTTCTTTCATCAGTCCCTGCTGCTCCTTTCCGTTTAGTAACTAAGTCAGGACATTGTCAGAACCAAAAAGTGATATGGCAAAGTGGATGCAACATTAGATAATAGTGAGGATGACACAATATTACCACGGTTGGACCATGAGCGTTACAAAGCTGTTTGCTCCACTCAAAGCCTTGCTTTGGCTTTTTTTTCTATTTTTAATGATACTCGTACTTTTATATTAAACTTCACTTTTATATCAAACTGACAAACAAATTTAAAAAACTTAGACTTACTTCAGAAGCTTCAGACTTACATATTCTTTTACTGCAAGTTTTATTAAAACTGGAAGCGACATGGAGGTTTACATATCTGAAGCGATAACAAATTTCAAATTTAGTTGAAATAGGACTATTTATTCTGCTGTTATAGCAAAGAATCACACTTTCGACCACCATTTTGAAACAAATCAATGGATTTTCTTAGTTTATAATATCTTGATAAGTATTATCAAAATACATCATTATTTCAAATTTCATCAATTCAAATTTCATCAAAATCCAATGAAAGTTACTGTTTTAAAAGCATTAAAACCCCTTTTTTGAGAAAACTCCTCCCCCCCATAAGGGGGATTGCGGTCGGTAGATTTTTCTGGCTAACGAACTTGACCAAGAGGTTTACTAAAGGAACATTTGTACCAAATTTCATGAAAATCTGACAAAAATGCTACCTACAAATATACAAACACACATATGTATAAAAAGTGTGAAAAAAAAATGCTCAAAACGTGTTCTGGTGGTCAGGATTGGTACTCATTTCATAGTGCCGGGTCTGGGTCTTACTAACCGTGCTGACGGCATGATTATCTCATTTTCCAAAGAAAATTCAATGATAAGTTCTCATTCTACATTTAAGATTATTCCAAAGGAAATTCAATGATAATTTCTCATTCTACATTTTAGATTTATTATTCCGCCCCCAACCCTGAATCATATTCCTTGAAATCCTGCCATATATATATATATATTTGATCTAGAGTTACATCTTGTGCAAATATGATATCTTAAGTAACAGTGTTGAGTTCAAGCTGAGTTCAATTTGGTAGTACTGTATCGAGCTTGATTTAAACTACATGGTTTGCTCAAATTAGTAGTTTATGTTGCTGATGTTTTTATAACTTTACACAGGGGCCACAGTGTGACACAGCAACACAATTGTTTATTTGATTATTTTGTTCAAAAATAATTACGTAATAACTGTTTTATAGTCCATGCAATATTGGTTATGTTGCAGATTCCAGTTTTTAGTACAGTACTCACTTGATTAAATTTGACATTGTTAATGATGAAAAATTCTTACAACGAATAAAGAACTAGTTATAATTTATTTGTTGTCTGTGAACGGGCATGAATCCTGCAGAGTACGGAAAGACTAATCACGATTTTGATTACCTTTCAAGAGTCAGAGTTACTGCCGGTCCGCTATTTACGGTTTGCGATCATCAATTTGCATCTCACAGCTTGTAACCGACCTGTACGAGTAATCTAGTGGTTAGGAAGGAGTAGATATTTATTGCTCTGGAAGGGTAATTGGCATATTTGTGGCTACAAGGAGTGTCATATAACTAATCGAGTTAAATTAGGTTTATTTCTCACAAATTAATATGCAAAGTAGAACAGTTTTCAAATCTTAGAGAAGTTAAGTTCTGCATGGGCTTGAACATCCTTGCACAGAACTAAGTAGATCTAATATAACTTTAACTTCTAAAAAAAAAAATACTATCTTGGCCTCTAAAATAATTTTTAAGAATTTTAAAACGACGCATTATTTAACTATATCTAATTAACAGGAGTCTCAAGATGTATTTAAAAATATATACAAAGATAACCTAACGTAAATTTGATTTAGAAAGCTGTAAGGCTTGAATAATTGCATGATAGCACAAGTAGTATAACTTTTGGGTTAAACGTTATAGAAGAATTTTAATGTTGGCAAACAAGTTTTACGATTACCGTAAACCAAATAATATCATTTACTTGGGCTACAGCAAAGCATTTTACTTTTGGTAAGAATCAGATTGTGTTAAAGTTACTTAATTATAGTTAACGTGGGAGTTTTAATAATAAAACTACTGGATTCTTGAAGCGGAGATTAATGGAAAATGGTTGATTATATTTAAAAAAAATAGGAACAAGCCAATATTTGTGATTTATTTACTACCCCATTACAGTTGTAATGTAGCAACCAACGTAACAGTAACTGTGGACGTAACACAATATTTGAACAGATGTAAACAAAAACAACTTTTGATATGTTGTTTATTTTAGTTGTCAAAGTTTATTTATGTCTAAGTAATGGATAAGCTAGTATTTTGTTTTAAAAACAAAACGTGTCACCTGGTGAGACAAACCTCAACCAGTTTTTACCACTACTTTATGTATACTGTTCTCGAGGAAACTACTCTCTTCTGATTACATTGAAAAATGAAAACAAAACTCACCGTCATAATATGGCCGTAATGTAGCGTTCACCGCTTCCTAGGAAAGCTTTACACACAAGTTGTTCACAAATACAGAATCTAAACATGTGATTTGGAAATAAACTTTATTACAGTAAAATAAAAAAGTAGACACATTAATCTGTAAATACTCTCTCTCTCTCTCTATATATATATACATTTTCTAAAAATGTAGACTTGTTCTTTCTTGTTTTTCGTTGTGTAACAGAAGAATATATATATATTCATAAAGAGAAACACTTCAAGAACAAAACCTTATATTACAATTAGGCCCTCATTTGTTAACATTGGCTTTACTACAGTAGATTAGTTTTTGTTGTTGTTTTTGTTAATAGTTTTGTTGTTTTGTCAATGCAAATGATTTTGTATTGTGACAATAAATAAATTATAAATCTTATCTTATCGCAGGTATTGTTAACCTTGTGTATTTACCATAACATTTAAGAGTTTTGAGTTAATAAGCATAAAGAATTTATGGTGGCCGCCATTTTTAAACCATAAGTGAAAATTAACCAAATTTATTTTTTAAATATTGGATTTAATTATACTAACGAGCATGCAAAGTTTTAAGTTTATAACTTAATTGACCTCGGAGATAAAAATTATTCAGAGAAAAAACCGACATACAGACAGAAAACTAAGTGAGATAGGCCTATGTGTTATAGGACATTTGTTGTTTATTATGACCTGACAAACCACCTAGTAAAGTTTGATCCCATAATTACTAGACACCCTATATATACATGACGAATAAAAAATCATAATAAAATAATAGTTAAAACAAAAAATGTTACATTATTAGATTTATTAATTTAGAATTTTTGTGGTGATGTTTTTGACACTATTCAACATGTATGCATTGTACATTTATGAATAAACACATTTTGAATTTGAATTATTAATTTGTCAACAAATTTTGTACTTATTAAATATTAACTTTTTGTTGATAATTTTAATTAATGTAACTTTTGCTTTACCTGCAGATGGCAGCATGACTGTCAAAAACGCTAGTAAATAAATCACAAAAATACGCTTTTTTGTATTAAGAACATTTTAATTTATAAATTTACTGTCTCCTGCAGATTTAATATGTATTAGTTCTGAACAAAGTTCAAGGTATAATGAGTTAGAGTCCATTCAATGAACACAAATTGAACTCAACTGAAAGAAACGATGTTGGCTTGATCACCGCCTTTGATCATACATTTTAGATGCAATAGTGTAGTTTGTGATTGTTTTGTTGTTGTTCTGGCACATCGGAGGTGTGTTTATCATGTAAGAGCCATACGGCCGATCATGTGTTACAATTGGTACTGCCAGGAAGGGTCTATTAGCCGTGACTAGGGGGACTAGCTGACTCTACGACCAATACTCAATTAGCCTTGCAGCTGCTTCTACTGCCCAGCCCTCTTAAGGTGAGCTTTACATATATATGTTCAATACTTCCTGACCACCTTAACATACGTCCTAAAAACTATTTTAATAAAATGAAAAAAAAGGTTGTGTTAGCGATTAGTTATGGTAAAACCACTATATTTAAACAAAAAGGTTTCATCCAGTGGAGCTCCTGATTGGATTTTGAGTTTTGACGTTGATTAAGAACACATGAGTTGATGTTATGGTTTGTAGATGGGAACATTGTTCTCGAAAGGCCTTACCAACTATAAAAATTGTGTTGGATCATTTGTGTTTTTATCACATCAGAAAAAATACAGTTTCAGTCAAAACTAAACAAAAATACATTTATTAGGAGGTAAATATTAATTACACTAGAGTCCCGCTAGTCCAAACTAATTGGGACCGGACCTTGTTTAGATTAGCAAAAATTCTGAGTAAGCGGATTTTTGGCATACATTGGTGCATTTATTATTATGTATTGACCTTAAAAGGTCATATATTGAGTGACTAATATTTTATATTTGAATGTAAAAAAATGATGTATGTATGTCCTGTAGTACTCTGAAATAATAAACAGCGAGGAATTAAAAATGCAGATATGATGGGCAGTACAAAGATGACTGTGGCAGTAGGGCTTACGTGCGTAAAAATAGGACACTGAGTCACTGACCTTTCCATCCAAACCCCCGCACCCAGGCTACAATACGGTCATCCGTTCTAAAAACACTACGGTCTTCCGCTTCACACTACAATACCATGAGTCACATTGTTTTTGCTCCCCAAAACAACCTCTTGCTTTTATTTTGGTTAAGAGTCAATCTACTGTATATCGTTCTTCCGGTCCTAAGCCTAGAAACGCCAAAGTAGCTTGAGCCCAGTGTCAACCCTAAGCCCAAAAACACCTTGCTGTAAGTGCATTGCCTAGTACCTGGTGATATTTTCTTGAAATGTTACATCTAGTTCATTTCTTTGGACTCCTTACACTAAGGTGATGCCATAAACTTGTCTGGTTTGATACTTACAAAGTATCAAAACATTGCTTTTGTATGATCCATGTATTTACATTTTAAATTTATTGTGACCAGTAGCGCCAGGTGCTGCCATTAGATTGTGACTAGGTAACAAATATACAAAATACCGGAATTACAAGAAAAAATGTAGAAGACTAATTTACTATCAGCTAAAACGTTTGAATACGAGGTCTGTCCAATAAGTTCGCAAACTGGTTCAATATGGTGGCCTTGAGGCGATGTAAAGCTCCACTAGCTACATCACGTGACTACTGGACATCCAATGAAGTGTCAGTGCTAGTTTGACAGTCAAGCTATGCCTTTTAACCTGTCAGTGTCAGTTTATATTTTATTTGTTTTTGCTGTTCGTCGAAAAATGGAAATTGATGAAATCACTGAACAACGAATCAACATCAAACTTTTAGTGAAACTAGGGAAAAGCTCTCAAGATGTTACAGATATGTTGAGGGCTGTTAATGGAGATAAAGCCTTGAAGAAAACATCCATTTTCAAGGGGATTAAACGTTTCAAAGATGGCCGCGATGACGCTAAAGATGATGCAAGGCAGGGACAACCTTCAACCTCATGTGTGGATGAAAGCGTAGATCAAGTGCAACCCTTGGTGTCTGATGGTCGTCGGAAAACTGTTGGAACGATTGCAGACAAACATCTGAATTCTATTTTGACGTCCTTGGGCGCTTGAGAGGTCGCGCGTGCGTCAAGTGAGGTCAAATTTGTGTCAAGGCGATGGATGGAATCTTCATCATGACAACGCCCCTGCACATTTTGTTTTGATTGTTTGTGAGTTTTTGGCAACAAATTCCATCACCCTTCTCGACCACCCACTCTATTCGCCAGATGTTGATTCGTTGTTCAATGATTTGATCGATCTCCATTTTTCGACGAACAGAAAAACATATCAAATATAAACTGACACAGGCAGCTTGGTAGGCACAGCTCGTCTGTCAAACAAGCACTGACGCTTCATTGGATGTCCAGTAGTCAGTCGCGTGATGTAGTTGGTGGGCTTCGCATCTCAGGGCATCATATTGAACCAGTTTGCGAACTTATTGGACAGACCTCATAGAGTTCTACAATAAAAACTGAAATGATTATATGTTACAGCTTATCAGAGAGGATTGGGAGAGGAAGGAGGTCCAGCATGGAGGCAAAAGCTGTGATTTCAGCTGTGTTGCTACTGTGTGTCGTCTGTTACTTGAGCCGGTGTCGGCGAGGCGAGGCCGAGGTCGTGGCCGCACAAGAGCAGAGTTCAGATCGGTTTACCCATCACTGGCAAGTACCGCGACCCGGAGAGTGACCAGTATTACAACAACAACAATGTGAGCCCTGTAGCATTGTAGCAATGTAGCATTAACAAACTGACTGCTAGTGGACAAACCTTTATTTTAAAATTAAATTTGGCCTGGAATTTTTGTTGATAAAACTATTACATCTTCATACAGTGGAGTCCCGCTAATCGAACTAGTGGGACGAACCCTGTTTAGGATTAGGATTAAGCGGACTTTAGGCATATATTGATGCATTTATCATATATTGACCTTAAAAGGTCATATATTGAGTTTGGCGACTAATATTTTATATTTAAATGTAAGAAACTGTGTATTTGAATACAACTGTGTACACTGGAATACAAAACAGTCGGAAGTAACGTGCGC